>JARHVA010009349.1:200000-320000 GCA_037957365.1 Torreya grandis
ATATTTAGTAGAATATCTAAAGTGATAAAAGAAGATGGTAGCCTTAGCTTAGAGAAAGAGGTTATCAATAGTGAAGCCATTAAGTTTTACAAAAATCTTCTCAATGATAATGTTCAATACAATGTTTAGTCATTTTAGCAAGAGGAACATTTCATCTTGGAATCTATCACAAATGAGTTTATAAGTCTGCTTGAGGTTCTCTCCTTATACAAGGCAATTTTTATGAAGGAGCTCAAAGGTATTGTTTTCTCTATATATGGAGACAAAGCTTTGGGACCAAATGGATTTCTAGCTTTTTTTTTTTCAAATTTATTGGGATATTCACAAAAATGATCTTCTAAGGGTTGTCAATGAATTTATTGATAAAGAAAATCTTCTCAAGGAGTTAAATAATACTTTCTTAGTGTTGGTCACCAAGAAAAATGGTGCTCAAAAGTTTAAATATTTCAATCCTATAAGTCTTACTAATACAATGTATAATATTATCACCAAGACATTAGATTATAAAATTCAACCTTTGCTCAATAATCTCATTTATATCCAACAAGGGGGATATGTTAGTGAAAGAAAAATTCAATATGGGAATTTGGGTGTTCATGAAGTGATTTATTATATGGAAAGAAGTGTTAAAGTTGAAATGATTTTAAAATTGGACATGAATAAAGCATTTGACAAGTTCTCTTGGAACTTTTCAAATAAATTCCTTGTCCACTTCATTTTTAATGAAAATTTCATAAGTCTTGTCCAAGATTTTATATCCACTCTAATGTTCTCTATTCTTATGAATGGTTCATCGATGGATTTCTTCTCCAGTAATTGTGGCTTTAGACAAGGTGATCCTATTTCACCCTTTCTCTTCATTCTTATGGCTAAAGGTCTTAGTAGAGCAGTTTCTAATGTTATTAGAGAGGTTAGTTTGAAAGGTTTCAAACCTTTAAATCATGGTAAAACTCTATCTAGTTAATAATTTATTCATGATACTAGTTTTATGCTCTATGCCTCAATCATGGAAGATAGGAATTTTAAGAGATTACTTACTCTTTATGAATAAGTTTTAGATCAGTTTATCAATTTTGACAAAATTTTTGTGTACTTTTCCAACACTCTACTAAGATGCAAACACAAAATTTCCAATATTTTTTGAATGTTAAATAGTAAGTCTTCCAACTGCTTACCTTAACATGCCACTCTTCTCTAGTAGATTAACTTTAAAGGTTTGGAATATACTCTTAGAAAGATTTCAAAGGAAGCTCTTAGTGTGGAAAGGAGCCTTTCTATCTCAAGTTGCCAAGTTCCTTCTTATTAAAAGCACTTTTAAAAATATATCATTTTATATCATGTCTTTGTTTAAGATTCCTTATAGTATTATTGTTAAGATTGAGAATATTTAGAAGTTTTTATTATGGTTAGGGGCTAATGAGCATAATAGATATCATATTATACATTGGGAAAAAGTTTTTCAACCTAAATCTTTGGGTGGTTTAGGTATAAAAAACTTAAGATTAATGATTTTATCTCTCACTACAAAGATGTGTTGGCATCTTCTTAAGGAAAATATACTATGGATTAATGTTATTAAAAATAAATATATTAATCATTTGGATATTTCTAATTTTCTCTCCACTAATAATCTATGTATTGGCTCCTCTTTTTGGAATAATCTTGTTCATTATAGATCTCTCATTTATAATGGAAGTTAATGGAAGATTGGTGATGGAAATATCATATCATTTTAGAAGGATAAAAGGTGATTTTTTTCTCCTCTCTCTTCATTTCCTTATGGGTATCCTTCATGCAATATTCTTTCTTTTATCTTTGGGGATTTGGTGAGAGAATACATCAATGTGGACAACTCAAGGAAATATTGGAAGATTTTAAGATTTCAATCTCAGAATGAAGAGTGATAGGTCCATCTTCAAACCCTTTAAAATAATTTACAACATGTTTTCATCCCTTCTAGTGATAAGCTAAATGAATTAATGTGGATAAACACTAATCATGGGGATTATAGTGTTAAACTGGGTTACTTACTTCTTAACAATTAAGTTGAGCCTAATACTCCTTGGAAGGAAGTTTGAAATAAAGGTATGGTTCCCAAAATCAATATTTTTCTTTGGATTATAATTCAAAATAAGGCTTTCATAATGGAAAACATAATCAAAAGATGTCAGATGATTACCAATAGATGCATTTTTATGTAATAAGCATGAGGAAATGAGTAATCATCTTTTTATTCATTGTCCTTTTTCAACTACTCTTTGGAACATTATTCTTGCAAGTTTTAATCTTTAATGGGTCACATCAGACAATATTTGAGATTATTTAAAGCAATGAAAATATCCTTTCAATAACAAAAGAGTGAAAATGGTTAGGAAGTTTTCCTTTCCCCATACTATATGGACCATTTGGCATGAGAAGAATAGTATAATTTTATAGCAATACTAACCAAGCTAGCATCGATCTTTCCTCTAGGATTAGAGATAATCTTTCCCTCTTATAACATCAAGTAAAACCAATAGCCTTCTAATATTAAAGAGGTTATTACTATTAGCTAGAACATTTCTTTAGTTTTATACTCTTCTACTATGGATAAGATTAATTATAGGAAAAATGTGAAATGGAAAAGTCCTTTGGGTTGGATAAAACTTTGATGGAGATTCAAAAGGTAATTTGGGAATTACTAGAGGGAGAAGATTATTTAGAGATGGAAAAGGTGGTTTTGTTGCTACCTATTCTAACAACATGGGAATATAATCAAATCATTATGATGAAGCTCTTGCTACTCTTTAGGGTCTACACTTTGCTAAGGATTTGGGTTTTGACAAACTCAAAATTGAAGGAGATTCTTTAAACATCATCAAGTGTCTCAATAAATCCCAAATAGCTTTTCTTTATTTGGTTACCCAACTATCTGATCTCTTATCTAATGTTCGTGTTCAAAGTAGCCAACTCATTAGATGGACCAATTCACAAATCATGCCCAAGCACTTCATCATCCAACTTCATAATGAGATAAGCATGTGTTAATTCTTATCATAAAGACACTTGATTGAGCTATGATTTATATCACATTGGGATGTGGAGTTTTATCATTTCAAATATCATGAGTATCTCTCTCTTCAATTGGATAGATCATTTTAAACTTCTTTTCACTTCTCTCTTGCATCCTCAGTTTTCTCAAGAAAGAGCCTATCCTAGTTATGGTTGTATTTTCTAGTAGAATGCATAGATAACATCTCAGAATAGAGGTTAATTTAAGTAAGGCTTGAGAGGATAATAAATTTTTATGGGAGCATATGCAAGTTTGTGGGTTTACAAATTTTCTCCATAGGGTTAAAGGGCACGAGTCTCACATTTCACAAAAAATTTCCTAGAATGGGAAAGATAAAAGAGTCAATATTAAAGGTAAGAATGTTTCCATCACTAAGGGTCTAATCTCCTTCATCATAGGGTTCATTATTAAAGGTTATAAGTTATAATACAATAGATTCAATAAACAAAATGAACTAGACACATTCATGGTGGGGGATGAACAAATAACTTTATACCATGAAGGTTTCCTTAGAACCACTCTACCTAAGCCCTTCAATGAGCTTTCAAGGATCATTATGCAATTTTTGACTCTGGATGGATGAAACCATGTAATCAAAATATTCCACTTGGTCTTTTTGAACCACTTTAGGCACCATATTGTAGTGAGTCTACCATTATTTCTTCTAACTTCTATTGAAACATATATTCATAAAATGCAATTAGGGAGGTTAGCCACTCCCTCTCACCAAGATGTTATTTTACTAATACATCTACACTTATTAAACTTAGCCCCAAGAATCAATCCTTTGTTTAACCCTCCACTTGAGAACCCATTTTCTTCTTCCTCTAAGAGTGAAAGGGTAAGGGGAATTTTTGAAGTTCTAAACAATGACCCCAACAAAAGGGTTCTTTGTAGTCACTCAAAATAGGGGAATAATATTGATTGTGACAAGACTAAGGTAGTATAAATAATTATTTATTTTAGTACCCCTTCAGATCAAGCCAACTATAATTTTTTCCATGAGGAGCTAGACAATCTCAAAATCTTGGTCAATGATGTGAGAAAGGAGATGAATATTCTCAATCATAATTATAAAAAGAAGATGAAAAATATGGATTATAATGAGGATAATATTAAAAATTATCATATTTAGATTCAAAATTTAAGTGAGAGAGTTAATATCCTTTATAGTAAGTTCACCAATTTGGATAATATCATTACTAGTATGGTTGAGATCATTGGTACCCAAGCTACTATTATTAGTAATATTGCTAGTATTTTATATAAGGGATGTAGAGGTAGCATGCAAAAACATATTGGAAAGGTCACTAATAATAACATCACTAGTAGGCTTCAGAACATGCATACCAAAATTAAAGAGATAAAGTGCACCCTCAACATGATTCACAACTAATAAAGTTTTCTATTTTTTGGGCTATTTTCACTACTTTTCTACTATTTTTTACTTCTTTTGTAGTAGCTCTATTGGTTTTACTATTTAATCTATCTCAAACTAGTTTTCTATAGTTATTTGGGTTTTGACCCTCTTGTAATAAGGTATGGACACCTTCCAAAAAAATAACCTTTACCCTTATCTATAAAAATATTAAATAGTTATAATTGAGTAAAAACTACTTTTTAATATGACTGAGTTTCCTAACCTATAAAGTTTGGAGAGAATATAATATCATAATATTTGAGCACAATGGTAGATATAAGACCCTTGATAAAGTATGGATGGAGTTAAAGGATAGCATTGGTAAAATTGTATCTACCTCTATATAGATGAAAAAAAGTAGGCTAGTCTATAAAAATTTAAAATCCTTCAAAACTAGGGGTGGGTTGGGCTAATATACAATACATTAAGGCTAAGTAATAAGTAGATAAGGGATATAACTAGGAAAATTTTCAAATGGGTACCATAAAAATTGGGGGTATAAGGTAAACTTCAATGTGGATTCAAAGCACAACTTGGAAGAGTCAAGAGTAGGGGTAGTTATAAGAGATTATAAAGGATAGGTGTTAGCACATAATTCCATATATATGAGAATCAATAAAAATAATGTAGATGAATTCAAAAGCCTTTTTCCTAGATTGAAACTATATTTGGAATAAAAATGGGAACCTTACAATAGAAATGGACTCACTCATGATTATCAGAGATGTGAAGAGTAGTGAAATCCTTAATTCTAGAATTAAATGAATATATATAGAAGCAAAAAATCTTTAGGGATATTTCAAAGGAATAAATTGGAAACAACCTTGAGAGAAGGAAATCAAGTGTTAGATTGTTTGGCTAACTATGGGATTCTATATCTCTCAAAAAATAAGAAATAAAATTTGGAAAACATCTCCAAGGACAAGGATATGAAGGAATTATAAGGAATCATTAAAATAAAATTTTGAGCTTATTAAACAATTCATTGGGTGTCAAAACTAGAAGACATGGAGATGAGAGTATGGAAAATAAATAAAAAAACCTTCTTCTTTGTTTATTTCCCAATTGGGTATTAGAAAGAGTAAGGTTATTATTGGAATTAGTGCTAATTTCCTTGGAAAATAAGGAAGGAATTTTTAGAACTTGGGAAAGGACAAACATGTCTTTCACTAGGCTTGGAGGGTGCCTCACAAACTACCCGACTTCATTTTAGATTCCATTAGTAATATTACTACCATTTTTGATAGATTGGTATACTTGATCAAACTTCTCTCTACTTCAAATGTTTCCCAACTCCTATTTACTCTCCTTTCTACATGGAAATTTTTACTAAGGATAAATGGTAGTGTTTCTTGTGGTTTCTATTTTCACTTAAGTGTTATATATTTCTTTTTGTAGTGTAGTTTTTATCTAATGTTGAACTAGGTGGTGATGGCTTTTCTCCATTCCTTTTACCTTATTTTAAAATATTCCATTCACATGCTATAAAAATGAGGGATTTAATAGTGAATTACTATGATAGGATGGGGCCTAGAGAAACATACTTCCATGACATCACCTAAATGAAATCAAATAATATGGCTCATGGAATTGGATCCCAACATAATAGGAGTTTGGAGGAGGTATTGATCACATCATCAGTTCAAATTATAGAGAATAATGAAGGATCATAAATTAGAAAAGGGACACACCGGCAGTAGGAAATTGATGACCAAAATGGTGCCTATCATGAAATTAAGCTAGCCACCTCTATTCACACTAAGCATTCTACTAAATCCCATCATGGAAGATGATTTTATACCACTATATAAGAAGGAAGAAGATGGATTAGAATAAAGGACCAAAATTAAGGGTTCTAAGAGAAAATAAAAGTAAAGGTCAATGATTTAAGGGAAAACTCCCATCAGGACATTGGAGAGAGAAAAGATGGATCACAATAAGGAAGGGCATCTAAGAAGAAAATTTCCATTAAAATAGAAGAAGCAAGGAATGGTAGAGACTCATAAACGGTAGAACCATCCCTAAAAAAAAATAACAATGGTGTTAATCAAGGAATCCAAATCCTTGAAAACTTTAAAGAGGTGATTAGAGGTATACAAGTGATAAAAGAGACTTTGGCCTATATTAATAACTTATTTTTCAAGTAGAAAAATGAAAATACTAAACATCATAAGGAGATGGAAGCCTCAATAGAAATATTCCTAGAATTATTTATGGCACATTACAATATAAAATAATTATTATTAAATAATCTAATTCATATCAAGAATATCATATAAAATAATGCGAAGGAAGAAATAATCCACACTCAAGTGTGTACCATGATCAGGGTCAATACATATGAGATTGAAGATATGCAAAAAATCTTAACCGAGATGCCATAAGATATGAAAAAAATGAAGGTGATCCAAAACTTAGAAGTTTTAGTTGATAAATATTTCAAGAACACAAAAATAACACAGTAACAATGAATTCTCTGAGAAGAGATCTTTTATTACTCAAGATCACAATACAACTATATGCTTATCTCTGGGAAGAGATGTTTGCTTTTCCATTTTGGGTTACATCTTAATTTATACACATTTTTAAAGTAGGGGGTTGATTTTTAAGGTCACCAATATCTATGGATATTAAGTGGTTTGACTTCCATGATTCAAAACAATACAGAATTTGAGGAATTACTATTTTTAGAAACTTACTATTTTTAGACTGCACTACTAAAATTGAAATTTGGGGCACTTACATTAGGTTTTATAGGGTAAAAATTAATTAATAAAATATCCATGAAATCTCACCACATTTTCCTCATTATTATCTTTCCAATGATTCAAATGGTGAGTCAAGTGGAGCTACGGTGCAAAAGTTATTGCTCCCATAAGTTCCATCATCAATTGGGGTGGAACTATCACCCGAATTATCACCTAAATTATTGCCCAAATAATTCCTCCCTCCTTGAAAAGAAATGGTCCCCATTGAATCAATGTTCCTCATCAGGTATGGTAGTTGTGTCTTGATTTGATTCTTTGTGAGATGCTCACCTTGGTGGCTAAGCTGGCCCCTTTTGACCACTCGATAAAGTAGAATAGAGTGTCCTCTTGTTGTCTTCATCTAGGTATCCACAATTTGATCCTCTTCCACTAGATCAAAACTCTGTGGATCAAGCACATCAATGTCTAGCTATAATACTATGACTAAAGTGTCTAATAAACATGGATTATATGGTTTGAGAAGCTCCACATTAAATATTGGATGTAGACCAAGGTAAGCTAGTAGGTTCAACTAAAAAGCATTTTCTCCAACTTTTCTGGTGATGGTGTAGGGACCATATTACAGATGACAAATTTTTCTATGTGGGCCAAAAAGTTAGTCCTTCTGAAGTTGTAACCAAACCTTGTCACCCACATCAAAATGGTGTGTAATATTATGTTTGTCATGGCATTTCTTATACTTCTGATTCATCTTTTCCAAGATGTCATGAAATTGTTGTTAGATGTGTTGTGTTTTTTCAATAAACTTTGATACTTTTGCTACGTCAGATCTTACATGAGGTGTGTATTCCATGGTGGATAATGGAATAGCTATATCAATTGGTGCCATGATTTAGAACCCAAAGCATACTTGGATTGGATTGTGCTTGGTCGAGGTATGTAGGGCCCGATTGTATCCATGTTGTATGAAAAGAAGCCCCTTATCCCATGTGTGTGGATGTTTGGAGTGATACATCAGAATCATGTGAACAATAAAGTGGTTCACCACCTCTATTTGACTATCATTTTGTGGATGGAAGGCTATGGATTTCATTAGCTTGGTATCCATAATCCTCCATAAAGTGGACCAAAAGATGCTCAAGAACCTGCTATCTTGATCTGAGACAATGGACTTGGGGAGACCAAAATGGAGCCATACATGACTAAAATATAGTTGAGAAATTTTTTCAATAGATATATTTTTCTTACAAGTAATCATGATAGCCATTTTTAAAAAATGATCAGCTACCACAAAAATATAGTCCTTACCATATTTTGAAGTGGACAAACCTGAGAGAAAATACATTGAGATAGATTCCCAAGGCCTCATTTGTTCTAGTAATGGCATGTACAATCCTTGCTTCTTATTTTTTGGCTTCGCTATCACACATGGGGTGAAATATTTGAGATATATTTCCACATCCTTTCACATATGGGGCTAGTATAAGTGTTTTTGAAGAACTTCCAATGTCTTTTCTATACCAAAGTGTCTACTTGTCCTAATAAATGTGCTTCCCATATCATCTTCTATTGCTCTATAGATGGAACATAGATGTTCCCCATATAATATAGGACATTATATTACAAATAGAAATTAGAAGTATGTTTACCTTTCTAAATCACCTGTTATGTATTAGCAAAGGTAGGATCTACTTCATATAGGTCACCCTAAGTGGTAGTCTCATGTCTACGCAAGCCAAGAACTATTGTGAGTGTAGTAATTGGCAGGTGGCTTAGACAATCTACATCTATATTTAAGCTCCCCTTTTTATGTTTAATTATTAGCTGAAATTGCTAAAGATATGTGGCCCACTTTTGGTGCCTCTCATTTCATAGTTTTCTCTATGTCTAGATGAATTCCAATGGTCTATGGTTAGTGTGGATGACCATCTCTTTCCCCAATATGTAGTGCTTCCATTATTTTTAGGCTTGTAAAATGGCATAGAGCTCCTTATAATATGCCAGATATTTCCTAACTATATCGATGAAAGTTTCATTGTGATATGCAATAGGATGGCCATGTTGCATGATGACAACTCCCATGGCATATTCAAATGCATTTATCATCAACTAAAAAGGTTGATGAAAATCTAGCAAGGAAAGAATAAGGGCTGAGCAAAGTCTATTATTCAAATTCTCAAATGACCTTTGTTGTATTTCACCCCACTAAAATGTAGCTTTAGCTCCTCCTTTAGTAACTTGGGTTAGTGACGTTTGAAAATCCAAGAATAAACATGTGATCAAAATTTGTAAGACCCAAGAAGCTGTGAAGTTATGTGAGAGTCTTTAGTGTGGGCCATTATTGAATAACCCAAATCTTTTTTGGATCAACATGGACCCCTTCCTCATTCACAACGTACCTAAGGTACTATATTATTGTCATCTTAAATGTGCATTTGTCAATATTTGCATATAAGTTGTGCTCCTGAAGAGTTTGATGTACCTTACAAACATGTTGTAAATGTTCCTCCCATGTTCCGCTATAGATGAGTATGTCATCCAAGTAGACAACCATGAATGAGTTGGTGAAGGGTTGTAGGATGTCAGCCATCATCCTCATGAAGGTTGTAGGTGTGTTAGTTATGATGAAAGGCATAATCAACCATTCAATGATACCATCCTTAGATTTGATTGTAGTCTTCCAAACATCAATGGGATCAATGGAAATTTGGTGATAGCTAGATTTGAGATCAATTTTGGTGAAGAACTTTGCACCATGGAGTTGGTCTAGTAGGTCATTAATCCTAGGGAGAGGGTAGTGATTCTTCATAGTGATTTTATCTAGGGCTCGATAGTCAATGCAAAGCCTCCATGTTCCATATTTCTTTCGTGCCAAGACAAGTAGGCTACCATAGGGTGAAGATCTTGGCTTGATGTGACCCTTTTGGATCTTTTTATCTCATCATTCTCCAAAATTGATTTGTAATACATAAGACTATTAGGTAAAGGTGATTTTGGGATCAAATTGATACAATGTTTTACCTAGCAATGTAGTGGAATTCCTATGGGTGAATTAAATAAGTCATCATATTATCCTATGATTTATCCTATCTTCTTTTGTTATTATGTTGATTGTGTAGTTAGGACTGCAACATCAACCTTCTTGGATTTTTGTGTTTTGACCACCATGAGAATGAATTACTTTGTCTTCTCCACCAATCTCTTACATTTCTTAGAATTGATCAAGGAGATAGATATGGGAGGTGGTACCTCTAGTACCCTATAGTGACATATTCCAAGAGTGAGGGTGATTCTTCAGGTTCATGATTCATATATGCCTTGTTGCTCATACATGAATGGTTGACTAAAGAGTACATCACAAACATATAGATTGACCACATCACACAAGACTTCATCTTGGAAATGTTTTATTGCATATAAAAAAACTCACTAATGGGTGATACAAAGGTCTCTCCCTAGGCTCAACCATCTAATATTGTATGGCTTTGGATGAGGCTTCATGGATAGATTTAGACTTTTCATAACTTTACCAGAGATTAAATTCTTTTGACTCCCACTATCAAGAATGAAATGCATAGGCTTACCTTTTACCCATAATTTAGAGTGAAATAATCTTTCCTTGTCTTCTGGCCTTTCCTTACGGGTCTGTGATGAAGTGAAAATGGTGTTAGGCTCAACATCTAAAATTTATTCTTCATCCTCTTTGACTGTAGGTTGGGTAAGAGACAGAGTAGTAGATGTCGAGTATTATGACTCAAAAAGTAGTGACTTGATGGCTCAACATTCTTCTTTGGATTGACTTTTAATTTTGTGCTAATCACACCATTTTCCAACCTTCCCCTTCTAGGGTTTCTTATCTTGAAACTCCTTTTGCTTCTAATTTTGGCCTCTTTTTGACCTTCTTTATCACTTTTCCATTTTGAGGGCTGACTCTTCATATTATTTTTCCCATACTTCTACTCAATCTTTACTAAAAACTTGTATGCCTCACCAAGGTTTTCCAAATTAAAGAGTTCCATTTCCCCCCATATGTACCATTGTAGTCCACCACAATATTTGAGAGTCCTATGTTTCTCACTTTCTTAGATGCCCAATCTTGCAGACAAAGAATGAAAAATGTCTGTGTAATCTTGAATAGATTGGTCCTTACCTTGGCAAAGTTGTTGCCATTATATGTACAGATCATCATATGATCCAATGGGATAGTATTCTTCTTTCACCACTTCCATGAAATAATCCTAGTTAGGTTCCACCTCAAGGCCAATGTCATCTTTACTAAATCTTTTTTGTACACTTCCCACCAATTTTTCATAGGCAATGATGCTTTCAAAAGAGCAAAAGTGATATTTTCTCCATCGGTGAATTTATTTACAAAGAAGTAGGAAGACAATTGACCTAAATAATTTTCTATTGCATTAGCATTGATTTTACCTTCAAATGTAAGAATATCAAAATTCACCTAAACCTTGAAGGGTGTTGGGTCACTAAAAGTGCATTCCTTGGATGAGGAGCGAGGAAGTGTAGTCGAGGAGCCAAAATTTCCCATCAAAATTTGTTAAAGAGTTTGGGAAAATTATTCTAACATCTATGCTTGTTGATATTAGAGGGATTAGTTCACCATTTCCTTGAAAGGATTAGATGTCTCAGTGTCATCCACCATTTGAAGTCATTTGGAGTGAATAGGTGGATAGTTTGGAAGCTCTATTGTTTTCCACCCAAGCTTCTTGTAGCTTGACCTCATCCTTAGGATCATACACTCTCAAGAAAAACTAATCTAATACCACTAATTTAAAACATAGAAGTTCTGGTTGATAAATATTTCAATAACATAGTAATAATGAATTCTCTGAGAAGAGATGTTTTCTTACTCAAGATCGCAATACAACTATATGATTATCTCTGGGAAGAGATGTCTATTTTTCAATTTTAGGTTACATCTTCATTTATACACATTTTGAAAGTAGGGGGAGGATGTGGAAGGTCACCAATATTGAGGGAAATTAAGTGGTTTGACTTCCACAATTCAAAACAATACAAAATTCATGAAATTACTATTTCTAGAAACTTACTATTTTTAGACTGCACTATTAAATTTGAAATTTAGGGCACTTTCATTGGGTTTTTAGGGGACAAAACTCATCAATAAAATATATATGTCATCTCACTATGTTCTCCTCATTCTTATCTTTCCAATGGTTCAAATGGTGAGTCAATTATAGCTATGGTGTAAAAGTTATGGCTCCTGGAAGTTTTATCATCAATTGGGGTGGAACTATCACCCGAATTGTCACATAAATTATTGCTCAGATCAAAAGGTGAACCTACACGACTAGCATAACATTCAAAACCATAAATCCCAATAAATCCATCAAGTGAAGAAGGTTGTAGGATAATATGATAGTTGAATCCCTTTCCCATAGCCTTGGTGTCACTTTCCTATAAGCTCAACATTAAAGTATTAGGTTACATAAAATAAAACTTCTTGGCTCCTTAGTCAGATTTTGTTTCTATTTGATTAGTTTCAGGTCTTTCAGACTCGTAGCATTGTAATTGAATATCTTCATTACTAAAATTTTAACTTATAAAAAAAACTTTTTAATATAATATCAAAAATTAAAACTTTAGTAAAATCACATTTTAAGTAGACCTACACTACAACAATTTGACTATAGGAAGTTAAAATTTATGTCATCTCTAAGTGACTGTTAAGTTTCCTTGATTTCGCCAAACAAGATAATTTAAAAGGAAACAATTTAACCTTAAACTAGGACTAAATTTGAAAATACATCTTAATTCTATCTCTAATTTAAAATATATATTGCATAAATGAAAACTTGGGCTAAAAATGGGGATGAATTAAGTCATAACATTAGCCTAACTCCACCTCAATGTTACTTTTTAATATCACCATTGTGACACTATTAGGTGATGTTGGATGATGATAGAGTTGACTTTATGAATATGTGGGATAAGTCATCCTTGTCAGCATTTCTATCATTGATCAATGACTTTAGATCCATATTTACATGTGACTGTATGTCTATCACTAGATTTAACTTTAATTTTGACACTTGGTTTGAATCTAAGTTTTGGCACTTGATCCATGTTTAAACATGTGACTTGGTATATGTTTAAGCATGTCACTATGTCTGCCATTAAGTGTAACACTATGTTCAACAATAAATGTGACACTAGGTCTAAATTAAAGTGTTACACTAGTTTTGAATTTAATTTGACACTAAAAATGACACTCGGTACAAATTGAAGGTGACACTAAAGGTCGCACTAGGTAGCCTAAAATAGAGTGG
This sequence comes from Torreya grandis, assembly GCA_037957365.1. NCBI lineage: Eukaryota > Viridiplantae > Streptophyta > Pinopsida > Cupressales > Taxaceae > Torreya > Torreya grandis. The sequence goes on from JARHVA010009349.1 coordinate 213,489, forward strand.
ATTTTAAGTGGGACACTAATTCCAACTTTAATTTCAAAATAAATTCCAATTAATTTGTAACTTAAGTCTAAATTTAATCTTTATAATTATATTTAAAAATAATATATTTAATATAATTATATTCATTTAATATTAATAATTATATAATCATAATTAAATGTTTATTTTGACATTAGGTTAGATTAATTTTTTACTCAAGTCAAAATTTAATCTTTATAATCATATTTTTAAAATAATAATATATATTTAATTAGTATTATCTAATATTATTAATTGTAAATTCATGTTTTAATATTATATAGTTACAATTATATGATATTAATGCTAATGACAACTGTAACACTATACATAACAAACAAAAATAATGTAACTATGATGTTTTAATTAAAATGTTGAATACAATAATAATTTAAACATATAAATAATAATAATAAATTAAACATGATAATGAAACAACATAATAATTAAGTAAAATCATAATAATATAAAAAATAGTCACAAATTCATTATGTCATGATTGACCATAGATATTGTGTCATTATAATCATCCACATTATCCCATGTCTATTATGTGCCCTATGTATGTCCATTGTATCAACACCTTCATTTCTTTAAGTTATTTGGGTGTATCACCTAAATGAGAAAAACCAAAGTAGTCATGATCATTCCATTCATAATTTGAATTGTCTTTCCACTTACAATATAGGTGTATTTTATGTTTTTGCTACATGAAAACAATGTTAAAAATCTTATAAAAAACATAAAACATAAAATTATCTTTAAAAAAAATTACAATTAATTTAAATAGTGTAGTTGTTTCAGTTGGAATCTATTGGAAACCATTTCCTTTTATAGATAGAAGTATATTCATAGAAAAGGATGCAAACCTTAATAAAAAATTGGAGATGTTTGTAATAATCCTTCTCCTTTTATAAAATTGAAATATATTATTTAATAATATTATGATTAAATAAATTAAACTCAAACATAAATATTAGTGGAAAATAATTAAAACTATGATACTTAAGAATTGAATACATGCCCATTCAATGTTCATATGACCTATGGGATTGCTCACCATTTTTTTTATTAAATTAAAACATATGAATCACTTTCTGATTCATGTTCTTGACCTGGTACTATAAGGTTGTCCCGATAATCAATAATCCTTTTTTAAGGATCAATATTGTAGTGAGAGGGCAAATAAATGATTAAAAAGTAATAACTTGGTTAGTGCATCTTTTAAAAATGTTAAGACCTATAATTATAAAATATGCATATTAAAAAAACATTAATGAAAAGATGTCTAAGTAACAAAACAAAATTTACCTGCATGCAATTCTCTTGTCTATTTCTACTAAATTATCTTCAAGGTCTTTATCTAGTCATTTCTACCTAACTAATGATATAAAAACATAATTTTGAAAAAAAAAAACTACCGTATTAAAACATTATATAATAATTCAAATTACTGATTAATAAAATAATAATAATAATAATAATAATTATTATTATTATTATTATTATTATTATTATTATTATTATTATTATTATTATTGTTTTTATTGTTATTATTATTATTATTATTATTATTATTATTATTATTATTATTATTATTTTAAAACTTAATCTTATCCATAAATTTACAATATGCATCCCAAATTTATTTTACTATCTATGATTTACATTTATTTAGGAAGTCTCTATAGAATACATCAATATAATTTTTTATTATTTCTTCACTAGAATGCTTGAATTTTTTACACTCCACACATAAAATTAAAATTTATATTTTAATACTCGTAAATATAAACCATAGTAAAATATTAATTTAAATAAAATCTTAATCTAAAACTTATCAATATACCTAAACTTTTTTGAAGTAAAAATCTCCATGATATCTGAGGCAATGAACTTGTTATTATTCACAATAAGATCTCTCTCTCTCTCTCTCTCTCTCTCTCTCTCTCTCTCTCTCTCTCTCTCTCTCTCTCTCTCTCTCTCTCTCTCTCTCTCTCTCTCTCTCTCTCTCTCTCTCTCTCTCTCAATGGTAATTTAATCAATATATTACTCTAATTCAATGGTAATAGTTGTAGACACCTAATTTTGGTATTTGATAGTTGGAAATATTAAATTTGACATACTTGGAATTTACAGGCACATTTTAATCTCATGCATAGTTTATCGTATTTATCTACCCATATATTATATTTCCAATCACAATTTACCAGCTATACATATTGATGATTACCATATTATGTGTATTATCCTTCTATAAATCTAATCGCATTGTCTCCATACTTCATATTACTAATTTTCACACCAAGACAATACTAGTAATAGTCAGACAATTATGATTTTTCATAGGTGTATGATTTTAATAGTAGTGTTTAACAACACTCAACAACTATTTTTGCTAATTATAAAGTCTCCATTGGGTACTCATAGACAATTTTCAAAGGTTGATCATACCATGAAATATCAAAAAGTTAGCTATAAATACAAATAGATTATAAGGTCATATTCATCTAGTCATCTAATCACTACTTGGAAATCATAAAAATTAATCAATTATCACTCTCTCAAGAGACATTATGATGAGTAATAAAAATCTCTAATTATATCTCTGATTTCAATATGATGTAAATAGGGTTCTTCTTGGTCCTCAACTAAGCTTCTTATACTTGAATAGGACTATCTTGTCCTTACACTGAATATTGACACAATATTTGATCTACATAAGTTTATTTATGACTGAAATAAGATAATTATAGTCTTATTGATGTTATGAATCAAAATAATCCTATAATTTAACATTCCTCCTTATAGGATTCTTGCAAGAAATAGAAAATATAGACTTTATTGAGACTTTGTCTTTCTAGATCCTTATTAGATTTATCACACTCCTTCCACAAATTTTTTATTCTTATTATATTGGATGTTGACTCTTTAGTATTTCAAAAATATTATTTCACTTATTTAGTTATTTCATGACTCATCTCACATGTTTATTTCATCCTAGATGCTATATTCTTGTAAAATATAACATGCAAATTTTTAGACCTTTTTGTTAGGTCTATAGGTCTATGTTTTGACCATAACTCTATCTATAAAAAAAATATAAAACCTATTTAAATTATTTAAAAACATTTATCCAACAACTATACAAAATTTAATATTGTTTTCATGAATATATTTTGATGTATTGAGATTTTTGTACTATTAAGATAAGGTTTTTTTTAATTTCTTGACAAGATTGTAGTCTATGTTTTACTTATATATTTATTTATAGTAATTTATTTACCTATAAATCATGATTTTAATTTAATAAAAATCCTATTAAACATTCATACAAAGTTTCATCTCATTTTAATAGATCATTTCAAAGTTATGCACTTTCTAGTCTTCATAAACCCTTCTAAAACTTGCACCTATAGGCTTGGTAACTATGTTTGGGGAAAAAATTTATCTAGATTTTTTTTTAAAAAATAAACCACTTCCAAGTCATACAATAAATAATATTTTATATTATTACAACATTTCATGTAGATTGGACAATTCATTTTTAATATATTGAATATTTAGTGACTAGGTCTTCAAAACCTTATATTCAAGTCTCATTTAAGTGTTTTCTCAATAAAATCATCATAAGGTGCCTCCAAACCTTTAAAAAATTTAAAAACATTATAAACATATCCCTACATCTATCCTAAAAAATTTATCTTTGTTTTATGTTTTTTTCAAGATATATTTGTTTTAGTGGCCTAAAACCCTGACCTAGGGTTTGCAATGTATGTCTAACTTGAGAGCTAATATTTCGATAAATTTCAATTTTTCATTAAATTTCAAGGACACATGATTATTTTATAAATACCAATTTATATTCCTATTATCCTTAAAGTTATCTTTCAATCTCAATCAATCATATAAATGCAAAAAAACTAACTTCTTCTCTGGATTAAGACATCAAATATCCTATTTGCAGACCTCTACAACTTAAGAAATAGAATAAAACTATGAAAAAATATTTTATAAAAAAAATGAAACATTTATAAGTTTGATATTATAATTAAAATGCATAAATAATTTATTTTCTTCATATTATCTTGAGACTTATACACAAACCCTGTAGACTATCATAGAATTACACCACCAATACATACAAAAACCTCCTTTCAAGTTCTTCTAATTGTCTTTTTTTTCAATTTATTGGCTCATTTAATTTTTTATTTAAACCTTATCATGATTTCTAATCTTAGTTTTTTATTGTTTCATGTAACAAGAATGTCTCAACCATCTTAAGACTCATTCCAACATGCCTAATTTAGTCTTCCACCTACATTGGATGCATCTAGATTAGGTTTAAGATATATTTACGTTGATTTTAGGTTTAAGATACATTTAACACATATGGTTAGACCATAATAACCTATTAAAAAATGATCAAACTCTTTACAACATTCAAAAACCTTACAAGAAATTTAAATTTTTGAATTTCTTGCTTTTGGTGGGAAAACTAGAATAGAGCTTATATAAACAAAATTTGGAAACCTAATGACTCTAACAACTTACACATGACCAAATAAAAACATATACACCTAATCAACTCCAAAATTTACAAATATTAACAAAAGAAAATAATAAGTTGATACAACTACATCATACTCCACAAGTGGAAACATTTGAGCTCCAACTCAAATGAAGATTCTTTCTTATCTTATAATTATTCCTACCTTATTGTATTTATCTTTTACTTTTTTTATTATTAATATTCTCCTTCTGTTCATTTTATATATATTCCTTGATTGTTGATTTTTTGAAACTAGTTAATCATACATATGAACATGTTCAATTTATCCACATTTATGTTTCATATTTGTTTCCTCTTCTAATATTTAATTTTACATGAAACAATTTCAATAAAGAGATCAACATATCCTTAATTCACTGAATCATGCCTTTGAGGAATGTCAATCCACTCTCTTACATTTCTAGCAATATCTTTGTGGCTCACATAATGGATTCCAAAATATTCATTCTCAACTATATTGATCCTCTTTTCATTTTTCCTATCATAATTTCACATATGGATTATCTATGATAATGTTTTCCTCTTTATGTGAATTTATTTACACTTCAACCATCATCTTGAGTTGTTTCAATGAAACATGTGCATAATTTTCCCCCAGAGTTTTGTTCTCAAGTAGTAATCCTATTCTTGCTTTGCAACTTATTCCTCTTGACTTTATTAAGACTTACTCCTATAATTCATGTTTATTTTCTATTTTGAAAATGTTTTCCACATAGTGTTCATTGAAATGGAATAGTTAATAATGTCATGCCAATACACAAAATATGATTACCAAGTAATGAATGTACTCACCTTGCCTTTTCCTTCTTGGTTTATGTTCTTGTGAGTTTTTAATTTGTAATTTCTTCTCCATGTGACTTAACTCTTTTTGATCTTCTAAAGTTCATTTTGAATATTCCTATTCTTGGACTGATATTATAGTTTATCAATCCTACCTTTTTCTTCTAGTTATCTTCTTCATGAAGAGTTTGATTGTTATCCTCCTTTCCTTAGTCTATCTTGAGATCTTATGTCTTACTTATTTTCTTTTACATGTGGCCATGGAGTATTTATTTACTTTGTATCTCCATAAATACATAGATAACATTTTTAAAAAAAAAAAATCATGTTTAGGAGAATGAATGGCCTCTTTAAGGATCTCATAATCCTCCACATCTTCTCACTTTTATATGATATTCTCACATTCCTTACAAGACTTTCCTGATACTCCTTTCATCCTTCTAAGTTATTCATCATTGGATGACCTTTTTTCATTCATGGTTTACTTAATTATGTCTTCTTTATCCCTTGGAAATGATGTTATCTTGAAAAATTCTACCTTTCCTTTTTAGTTTTCTTCAAGTTGATCTTTAATATAATGCTCTTCATCATCATTTTATTATTCCCTTGAACTCTTGGATACCCATGCTTATTCCTTTATCTTCTTGCATGTTCCTATAAATGGTTTGTTCATGTAATTAAGTATGCATCTTCCCATAACTCTAATTGCTCATCTTTTCATCTATACTTATCCATCTTCTTCCTTTTCTATTGCATGTCTTGTAATCTACTTGCAATTCCTTTAATGACTTTGCTCATGTCTTTCATCTACCTTGATTGTTTCATGACCATAATGGAACCTAAACGCTACCTCATTTTCTATATCATACACATGTTCTTTATCACCTTCATATCTATTATATCTACTCTCATCCTCTTGGTTGAGGACTTTTATTTTATTTTTCTCATCATCTTTCATATATGCAACAAACTCTTTATGGTGCATTAAAAATTTGTCTTCAATAATCTACATACATATAATCATACATTTAGATGTATTATTAGAATCAAAAAAATTAGGAATGATTGTCTCTTAAATTTTATTATTGGGTTATTTTTATAACATGTTTATCATCCATTTCTTAATTTTGAATTCTTGTTGTATTCTTGACCTATCTTCCATATGATTTATTGTCCACTAGAAAATCTTCTTCAACCTTCTGAAGAATCCTTGTCTTGATTTAATTTGGATCAATTCTTCTAAAACCTATATTCATAGTGTTAAGGTCTAATTCATCTCATCTATATATTTTTGAATATTCTCTTCTCTTATCACCTCATTATTTTTCTTCATTTGGTTCCTTTCTCTTTTATCTCCTATTTCTACTTTTTTACTTCTTTTTGTGTCTCACCCAAAGTCTCTACTTGGTCTATTGACACCACCAAGTCTATTTCACCTTGGAAACATCCAAGTTTGTTTGACCTTGGATTTTTTCCCTTTGAGATTGAATATGATCTTCTCCTCAATAGAATATATGATTGCAAAACCTTTATTTCTTTCACACTTCTCAACATTCCCAACTCTTTCTAGGGTTTCTCTTCTGACCCTTAAGCTTCACTTATTCTACAATTTTCACTTATGTAAACTCATTATTGTTGTATTTTTTCATACACTCTTTAAGATATTTTTATAAGCTTTGATACAAAAAAATATGAGTACTCAAACTCTCTGATTCTATCTCTAATATCAATATCATGTAAACAATGATTTTATAGGTCTCCTCAACTAGGCTTCTTATACTTGAATAGGACTATCTTGTCTTCACACTCAATATTGAAACAAAATTTGATCTACTTAAGATTATTTATAACTAAAATAATATATTTTTAGTCTCATTAATTTTATCAATCCCAATAAACAAACATTAACTTTCCTCATTATAGGATTCTTTCAAGAAATAGTAAATATAGACTTTATTAATATTTTGTCTTTCTAGACACTTATTAGATCTGTCACACTTCTTTCACAGATGTTGTTGTCATTGTTGTTGTTGTTGTTGTTGTTATTATTATTATTATTATTATTATTATTATTATTATTATTATTATTATTATTATTATGATGTTGGATATTTACTCTTTTAGGATTAAAAAAAAATTATATCTCCTATTAGTTGTTAGCTAACTCACCTAATAGGTTTATTTCCTCCTAGATGCTTCATTCTTGTAAGAAGACAACATGTAGATTTTTAGACCTTATTCTTAGGTCTGTAGGTCTGAGTTTTGACAATAAATATATCTATGTAGATAAGAAAAACTATGAAACTATTTTTAATGATTTTAAAACATTTTAAAAATATCTATATAAATTTTGAGGTCATTTTCATGATTAAATTTTGAGATCTTGAGGTATTCATACTTCTAAAACAAGATATTTGAATTTCTTAACATGATTACAACATGAAGTTTACATACATCTTTCTCTGTAGTAATTTTATTAATTTTAAATAAAATTTCAAAGGTGATAAACATATTATTAAAATTTATTATAAATATTCATATCATTTGAATAATTCATTTTAAAGTTATGCACTTTTTACTCTTCCTAAACCCTTCTGAAACCATCACCTATAGGCATGTTAACTATGTTTTGGGCATAGATTTATTCAAAGGTGTAAAAAATAAGTGAAACAAATTCCAAATCCTCCAAAACATACTCTTTTACATTTATAAAAAAATCATGTAGATTGGATAATTTGTATTCAATATATTGAATATTTATCAATTATTTTTTCTAAACCTTGTATGTAGGTATAATTTCTAAGTTTTCTAAATAACTTCCTCACTAGGTGCTTCCAAACCTTTAAACAAGTTCAAAATATTTATATACATATCTGTTTATATATGATCAAAATTTTAAGGTTATTTGATGGTTTGTTTGAAAGATATAGTTATTTAGTGGCCTAAAACATTGACCTAGAGTTTGTAGATTGTGTTTAACCGAAGAGCTAACATTTGGAAAAAATTAACTTTTTATTAACTATAAATGATTCCTAATGTTTGGATAAATACCCATGTATATTCATCTTATCATAAAAAATATCTTTCAATCTCAAACAATCATAAAAATACAAATAAACTAATTTTTTCTTTGCTATGACATTAAAGATCTTGTTTGTAGACCTCTACAATTAAAAATAGAGTAATATTGTGAAACAAGGTTATACAATAGTAAAACATAATAATATAAACATGTATAAGTCTGAGACTATAATCAAAATTCATTAATAACTTATTTTATTCATATGCTCCTGATACTTATACACCAACCATGTAGACTGTCATAGAATTAAACCACCAATACACATAAAAGCCCCTTTTCACATTCTTCTCATTTTCTCATTTTTTAATTTATTGGTTCTTTTACTTGATGATTAAACCCTTATCATGATATATAATCTTTTTTTTTTTCTTATTTCATGCAACAATAATCTCCCAACCATCTTAGGACTCATCCCAACACACCTAATTTAGTCTTCCACCAATATTAGATGCATCTAGATTGGGTTTATGATAGATTTATGTTGAGTTGAGGGTTGTGAGATATTTAACACATATGGTAAGACCCTAATAAATCCTTACAAAAGTTTCAAGCTATTTAGAACACAACAAAACTTTCAAAACCCTTACAATAAATTTATTTTTATGAATTTTTTACTTTTTGTGGGAAAATTAGAATAGAACTTATATGACTAAAATTTGGAAACCTAATAACTTAAAAACCTTTCACATGACCAAAAAAAATATCTAAACCTAATCACATCCAAAATTAACCAAAATTCACAAAAATTAAACTACTAAGTTATTCACCTACATCACATTATGATAAAGTCAAACACATTGAAAAACCATCAAATGAATAAACCTAGAGCTAAGTATAAATACAAGCATTATTCAAAGTTACATGGTGTCAAATGTCAAAATCTCAAAATTGTATTTAATAATAGAATGAACATGATGGTTCAAAAAAAAAATAGGTGGTATAAATACATTTGGTTTGATCCATATTCAAAGTATTGAAATATAGTAAACACTTATCTATTTAGTTGGAAGTCGTTGAGATCATTCAAACCCAAAGATTTAACCCATTTCATGTCATACTAGTGTTGAAAGTGAGATTAGGGTTTTGAAGCAAAAAAGTTAAATATATATCTAGGTGTAGGGTCAAAAAAAAACACACACACATATAATATATCTATAGGTGAAAGTGTTATGGTCTATGGTGGTATAGACCTCCATAGTCAAAGTATATATTGTAGGGATAACATGGAAAATACTAGTAGCATAGTGATTTGATGTTCATCAACACTATTTGCATAGATTTTGAGATTTTGTTGGCTTATTTGAGTAGATATAAAGTATAGAAAATAATTTAGAAGTAATATCATGAATAACATGAGTGAAACAATTCTAAAATCATCTAATTTCATCTTTCCTCCATCATTTTGTCAATTTTAGATGTAGTAAATGCAATATCAATATACCCTTTTACATTGATATCTATTTAATTACTACCATATTTTACACAAATGAAATATTGATAGTTTTATAATATTTGGATCACATTAATCACAACTTAAATAAATATATTTGGTGAACCTAATCTTTGACTTGACCATGAAAAACCCTAAATCTCTTATACCCTAGGGTTTCAAATTGTTTAAGGTTTCATATTTATCCTTATTATGATTTGATTTTCAAATTTGATTTATTATTTCCCCTTATCATATGTATGAATATTACTATTTTAATCATTTTCCATAAGGGTTCATTTTTATTCACCTATTAAGGTTTCTAATATTAGGATTGTTGTTTGTCTTCATACATTTACAGGTTATATTTTATTGAAAATGACTGTATTTTCTAACTTATTTTAAGTTTTTATTAGTCATATTTATTACATTAAAAACCTTACATTTTTACTAAAACTTGTTACATGTTTTTTAGAATTAGTGTTTCTTTATTTTTACTATTTTTTTCTAATAATTGAATGATATATATGGAATTAATAAAAATGATGGGTTTTTTCTATCTATTGACATTTATCAAATACATCTTTTTGTTTAAAGTTTTATCTTTAATTAATTTAGTTTTGAAACAAACCTTGATTTAGATACATATAAATTAATAATGTAGGTTGATGTAAATGAACTTATAAACAATAAACTAAAGGTAAAATACTTTTATAAACCAAATAAACAAATGAATAGAAAGGCTAGACTATGCAATTGAAGAATGAACTTAGATAATTGATCCATATAATTCATTACGCAAGTGAAATAATGTAGAACATGAAGAAAATATCCCACTGAAAATCCTTTTTGAAGCTAAATCTATGGTCTCATATGGACATGAACGTTAGATAGGACATAATAATTGGCTGGTTTTATCCATGAATACAATTTTTTCTTTTGTAAGAAATAATAATTTATGGCACAATCCTATGAGATAGTGAAAAATAAGATTGTTGATTTTTCATTTGGGTATGCATGAGAGATAGGTAATTATTTTAATGAAGTTGAAAACCCTAGTATGGCATGAAATGAGTGAATAACCTATAAGCATAGACATTATGAGTGTAATTTTCTTGAGCTAACCCCAATCAACCCCATGATGATTGAACATTTGTTACATATCTAATACTCAAAATAGGGAAACTAAGCCAAATGTAGTTCTCCCACTTAATTGTTTTATGCTATTGTGATCCTTTGAGTATATGAATTCATCTAGAATAATATTAGACACATGATCATGTGGGATTAGGGATACATAAAAATGGTTTGAAACTTAGTTGAAGACTACTTGAGGTGCTTAAAACCTTAATTGGAAAGAAGAGGGAACTTTTTCTCAACATGCAATTGTGTCAATAAACCTTTAAATTAAAATTTACCATCTATTTAGTAAGTGACTTGAATGTGCTTTTATGTTAATTTCAATGGTATGAACACATGTTAGGAAGCCTAAAAATAAGGAGGATGACCTTCAGTAAGGTTTAATTTTAAAATATGAACATTGACATGAAAAAAACAAGAATGATAACTATGGATAGGTATTCTCACCATTATTTTCCCTTTATAGTGATCATGTCCCTTAAGGAAATGTGTTGGATTTTTGGTCTAGACTGATGCATAGATATGCATAGTTTTGTTTTTATCAATGATAATTTTTCCATATGTGATAGATGATGGGTTTAAGATAAAATATTTACTCTCTTATGATAGGGTGAGGTATAAACATATTTTTTAATTAAGTGCACAAGTTAATTAATATTAAAAATAGGTAAATAGACGTTATTAAGTATTCGTGACTAGATTTCAGTTACTATATTTTCCCTATTTTGGTCTAGAAATAATATTAATAGATTAAAGGAAATGTATAACTTAATGTGGAAAACACATTCTATGTGAGTTAAATAATTCAATTATGAAAGGCACCATGCACTTTTTCTAACCATACAAAACACATGAATTAGTTATTTCATTCCTTCAAAAACTAAAATTGGAAAACTTGAATTTGAGCCTTCTAAAAATTTATTGAACTTTGATAATTTGTAATTTGAAATGAATTTCTCTAAATTGAAAAAATATTGTATATGAAAATTAGAAAATTTGAATAAGAGAATGGCATGAATAAAAAAATTTATGTGTATAATCACTACTTTTATTTGTGAATTTTAATCATGATTATGCTTCTTTGAAGCATTTGAGAATGAGTGACTCACACAGAGCACTTGGAAAATATGGTTACTTATCTAAACCATTGGATAAGTTTGGGGGTGATCAATACCAAACTTTAATTTATACTTTTAGAATGAAAATAACACCCATTGAGGTACATTGAAACTTAATTTCTACCTCTACTAGAATTTGTAACCCTAAGACGTGAAACATGTTGAGTCTAAATGTATTTGAATTCATAATGATAAAGTAAAAAATGAACCGCAAGTCATGCACTATGCATCTAAATTTAATCAACCATTTCATATGGCTTGTAGATTCAATTGTAAATTTACTCCCAAATGCATGATCACAAGAGAATAGATAATACCCATTCTTCTATTATGTTTGTAGGTATAAAAATAGATTTAAAAGTGTGGAATAAAACTATATCATGCCCCCATTCTCATTGTATAACTTGAAACTATGTATAAATGCTCATTGTAACTTATATTTTAAACATTGTGATTGTGTGGATTTTCTCTTTAAAACTGAAATAGGAGTGCATATGCATGTCTTAAGGACACATAATATGTGACAATAACATTTTTTTTGTAAAATTTTACACCTTTTACCATTGTACTTGTGTCAAAACTTATTTATGTTATTTAAAATGGATTATTTCATGCACGAAAAGTCCACTAAAATTCCCTATTTTGAGATGAGGGAATTTATCCTTAAAATTCACTTAGCCAACAAGAATATTTGACTTGAGACATACATAGTAAATATGTTATCATTGAAAATTTTAACATATGGAAAAAGCATGTTAGCATAATAAGATGTGATTTTTGCATATAACTCAAGAGGTAAAGCCCATAGAATGTGTCAATGGAGCTCATAGAACTAGAAACAAGATTTGTAAGTTACTATTTTATGAGTGCATGATATGAATAATGGCACTTATAAAAATTCATCAAGATCAAAAAACACACACACAACAAGAACAATTATAAAAAATACCATAATAGAATGGCTAAGGGCCAAAATGAAGGGCATGTTTAAATGTCATGAAAAATATGCATAGATAGGAATAATGTCACAAATATGGACATGTTTAAATGTCACAAAAACATAGGGATTAGGGCCAAAATCAAGAACATGTTCAAATTTTAACACAAACATAAGGTCAAGGGATAAAACATAAGTACATGTCCAAATGTCATACAAAAGATAAAAACATCATAAAGATGCATTGATCAAGTATTTTCACATAAGAGAAAATGACCAACACAATATAAAAATAAAATTTTAATCTATTGTATATAATTAAATAACATCATTAAACATAAAATTATTAAAAGTGGTCTAAACTATGCATATGATAGTCATATAAAATGTCCAAATTGCTAGTTTGAGTGTGGCTTGTGACACCCTATCCATACCTCCTTTTTTCTTGCTCTTATGACCCTTCTAGACACCCATTAACTCATTAAAAACCATCATAAACCTTCTAAACAATCATTCCACCTCATTCAAGCTACTTTTTCTAGGCCAATCCTATTTCCCTAGGTCTTGAACCTATAAAATAGGAGCACCATACTTGGACTATTATGCCAAACCCTAGGGTGTCATATTTTCACCGCTCTTGTATATTCATATTTTGAGCCTCAATAGTTATTTTCATCTAATCCCTATCCTTTTATATCTACCTAACATGAATACATATAACCCATGACCAATGGTTCCCTATAAAATCCTATCCAAAGATAATTTTACAAGGGAGGTGATGAATCTTACAAAGAAAGAAAGCATGCAAAAAAATCACTAAGACAAACTTCCCTATTCTCTATATATAATCACCTAACATAGTTGAAAACATACTCAAACCCTCATACCAGTCCCTAACCACCTCTAGCACTCTTAATTTGGAATTTTTTTCATCACGTCACACTATTGCACAAAGCATATTAGGTTTGAGAACTACATATGTCGATCCCTTTTTGGAGTATTGGTATGTAGGCAACATACCCACACAAGGGGTGTGGATTACATGTTCAGTGTGTTTTACACACTAACCCCTCTTTCTTCAAGTGATTCAAACATTGTTTTATAATTCATGATGGAGGGTTAGGGTTTCAATATTACATTAGTTGTACATCAAGTTCCATCATGAATCAACACTCAATATTTTACAAGTGAGCTTACATAATAGAATCATAAAAACCTAGAAATTTTCAAGTCTTTGTGACTAGTTTGGACAATAAAAACAAGAGTGAAAAACATTGCCAAAACCTAAAGGGTAATGTTTTCAGCGCTCCTATCCTTTTACTAAACAAAATATAGATTTAGATTCATGACACTATCCCAGTCCTGTGTAGCTAGTTCCAACTTATGTCTCATTTGTCTCAGTCTAGTTTCAACCTAAGTTATTATTCCTCCTTATTTATTATTATTTTTAGAAAGGTAAAAAAGATAGATAAATTATACAAATTAGGACTATATTTATTGAAATATTCTCTATTAATTTATTAATCTAGACCCTTAACTAAAATAAGAATAATATTCCATTATTTCCAAAACATTTAAATCATTTGGTGAACCTGACATACTTTGTTTGTGTAGAAAAACCATATAAACCCTAGGGAAAATCCCTTGCTAACTTATTCCAATATTTTTATGATTTTTCCTATATATAAATCAAAATTTCCATTTAATTTTAAAATTTACCATAGAAATTTTAAAAATCATTTATTTCAAACCTCAGTTGAACTTACTATGTCCTTTGACTTATTGAGGTATCACCTTACATGTTTGTGAGATTCATATCCTTTTTATGCATATTCTAATTTGTTGTTTAGATTATGTTTATTGAATATCCCATTTCAGTTTTCATGTTGTTTTCCTTATACCACATAAGATCCTTACATTTCTTCCTTTAAGAGAAAGTGCAAGGCTTAGTGGCAACCCTCCTGAGTTCACCCAAATTCTTCCAACCCATCCATATATAATGGATAAAAAACCATCTCAAATTTTTTCTATAGATCCTACACATATATACTACACTAACTTCCATGAAGATAATTTTGATAATGAATAGTGTGAAAAAATGATAATGATACACACATCGATGTTCATCAACCACCACATTAGGCTCTTTATCCACTTCCACCTATTATTATTAATGATGTTGTCATCAGTAAAGATTTGATTATATAAAATTTTAGAGAGAAACATAGGGAAAAACCTTGAGATCATGCCCTTTTCTTACAATCTATCATGGAAATTAAAAAGGCTAAGCAAGTTGAGTCTTTCATTCCTTTAGAGCAACCAATTGAAAATAAAACCATAGAGGCAACTATATCTCAACAACCCATTATAGCATCCCAAACTTCTTATGAGGCACCACCGGTTACGGATAGTACATCCTTGTATCTAAATTTGGATACCCTTATGCAAGAGAAAAATCATCTTCAATCCAAGGTGCTACATCTTGAGCAAAGTGTCTCTAGACTAACATAGGATTTGGATTATTTTGTTTTACTTCATACACAATTGGTATGTCATATTTATTCTACACTCTTTCTACTAGGTATTATTAAACCCAAGCTCACTTTATATGATGGCAAGGGTGATCTAGAGACACACTTGAGATCTTTTTAGGTAGCATGCTTCGACTATGTGAACCAAGTTATTTCCATGAAGTTTAAAATATTATGATCTACAATGATTTTATAGTCTAGTAAATTAGTTGATCAATGCATTCAATCCTCTATCTAAAATGTTCTTAGCTCATTTTAGCATTAAAATAGGTGACAAGGTTTCTTATACCCAATTTGCATAATAGAAACAAAAGTCAAATGAGCATCTCATAGATTATGTTCTTAGATATAAGACTATCTTGGCTAAAATGACTAGCCCCATGGCCGATCAAGAATTACAAGATCTCTTCAAACAAAGATTTCTTCTAGCTTTACATGAGTTAATAATGTTCAAAATATTGTATTCCCTCACAAATTTATGTCATACACTAAAGGAAAGGAAGTCAAATTAATTTTAATGAAAAAATTGAAGTGCACAAGAATATCAGAAACAACAAACAATAGTAACAAAAAAGTCCAATACAAAGTAAAAGTTAATGATAACAAAAATTCAAAATCAACCTATAGTTAATATAGCTTTAGAGCCCCATTAGTAAGTTGTTTTATCAACACCTCCTCATCAAGCCCTTACCAATCTACTAGTATCTCCAGATAGAGTCTTAAAATAGCTATTATAATGAAGTCTCATATCTCTCCCTCCTATTTGGTAAGTTGATACAACAAAGCCTTTTCCACTTAAATATGATTAGAATGCATTTTGTAATTTTCATAAGGCACTAGGACACAAAATGAAAAGATGCATCAGTTTGTGACACAAGATATATGACTTAATAGATGGCAAACTTATTGATCTCAAAAATCCAATTTAGCCTCCTTAAACAAAGCAAACATAGGACAAGGCTCTAAAATTTTTCTTAGATCCTTTCACATAACATTCTAAATAAGAGACATGGGATACATTAGGTGATCACCATTCATATCATGCACACCATCCACCAGCTACATACCAGGTACCTTCAGTGGAGTCACATCCTTTGAGTAACATGATTGGTGTGTATAATTTTATAGTTCTAGCTAGACCTTTGATCTCCTTCTGAGAGAAGGACATAGTTGAGGATGATTCAAATTACCATGCACTCTTTATTAGAGCTTACATTAATCATCATCCTAGTCATAATGTTCTCATAGACAATGGATTTAGCATAAACATGTACACTATGACATTACATTAGCATTTGGGATATTCAGAGTAGGATATCACCCAAACAAACATAGTTATCAATGGATTTAGTGGGTAAATATAGAGTTTATTAAGTGAGATTTTACTTCCTCTATAGGGTAGACCTACACATATGGCCAAACTATTTACCATTTTTCCCAGTGCAGGAGTCTTTGATATGTTACTTGGTTGACCATAGATCCATAAACTTCATTTAGTACCTTCTATAGTTCACATATGCATGAAATTTATTGATGTTAATTAGGTTTTTATAGTTGGAAAAGCTTTATATGATTTACCGCTCCCCACTTTAGATCTATCTCCTACTTTGTAAACACCAATTTTAGCTCCTCCAATAGTTATTGTTATTCCTCCAGTTGAGATTCAGACACAGTCGAGGCATCCCTTACCAGCACATAGAGTTCATACACTTTTATAGAGGCCTCTCTTAGAGAGACCACTACATCAACAATACTTTTAGGACTCTAGATAGTTTCCAACTACAATATTCACACCTAAGGTAGTATCATTGAAGTCTCATAACTCTACACATAGAGCACATTTTTAGAGATATTCTACTACCAAATGGATCGCTAAGAGCCCCATAGTTGCATCCACTTCTCAAAGTTATAGGGGGACCCCATAGATGGTTTCCATTATAGACATTTTAGAGCACTTATAATATACATAGCTTTCAGAGTCATAGTATCAACCCTTCCATCATGCTTCATGATCATGCAAGATCCCTCTCCTTGATATAGGATACCATGATAGGGAGTCTCTCATGAGACTCATCGGTTCATATCATTTCTTCTCAGATTACTTATACATATCTTCTTTTCAAATTCTTGTACATAGTTTCCTTATGATTTATTGTACATAACAAATATTTCAAAATACAAAAAAAATATAATATTTCAACATATAAAAACATTAAAATAACTCAAAACACCAAAAACATTTTTGTTGTATGCATTATCCATGCTTTATATGTCTACTACCATGCTAGACTTACATTTCATTGTTTTATGTTATTGTTTATCAATTTATCTACATTACCATGCTTCACTTGATATTCTTTGAGTGTGTGTAGTGACACTTAGATCTTTGATTGCTTCACTCTACCCATTGAGGGGGCATCCTAATTCTACATTCTAGACATACATTAACATATCTACCCATTCGGGGCATCTTCTACATGACTACACCATCCAAGTTATGTCATTCCTACACCACACAATCTAGTTATCATGTTGATGTACATTATTTACTAGATTACATAGATAATTATATCAACACTCACTATTGTATAGCACTTATGTATTTCTTATCATCTACCTAGTCTTGTACACCATGTTTTGCATACTTTTACTTCTTAATTTGATTAGTTAGATACAATAGTATTTTTAGCATTTACATGCCTTCCTTTATTTATTTAAGTAGCTAGATGTGATTGGATTTCTTAGTTCCTATTTTCTACTCTTTCGTGTGCCTTAGGACATTTGTCAATGTGCTTTGCTTGTACTCTTCTATGTGTTTGTGATCTTTGTGCCAACCTCACTCATTTCTAATTATATGTGTATGTGGGCATTTAAACATGCCTTGTATGTTGGATTTCCTAGTTTGAGTGACATTTTCCCATGTTCCTTGTTTTCTTGGCCACTTGGGCTCTTTTGTATGCTTCTTTATTTTTTCCTTGCATGATTATTTTCTTGTTTGTTTCTTAATTATTTATAATGCCATGATCCACATCATGCATTATCCTACTTTATTGGATGCCATGATGGACATCATGCTCCATGCCTCCTTGAAAACTAAAAACTAACCATATTTCTAATTTTAGTTTAGTATACTTA
The DNA here is from genome assembly GCA_037957365.1 of Torreya grandis. NCBI lineage: Eukaryota > Viridiplantae > Streptophyta > Pinopsida > Cupressales > Taxaceae > Torreya > Torreya grandis. Next base: position 232,232 of record JARHVA010009349.1, read on the forward strand.
ATATGATATTACATTGTTGCATCTATCTAGGCATACCCCTATTGATCTAACAATCTCCAATACAAACTATGTTATATCTTGAGACATCTTTTTTATTATCATTGCTATATCATGCATTTCATATCATAACACACTTTCAAGGATCTTTCTTCTAATGGAAGTCATTATAGGTTCTCCATTCCCACCTTCAAAAGAGGGGGGAAACAAACAAAGTTTTTGTCATAAAGATTAGAGCCTTCTACTAGTCAAAATTCAGTTTTTAGAACACTCAAAACAACATTTAGAATTTAAACTAAGCAGAACAAACCAAAAATATAGTGATGAATATAGAACAATGATTATAAATAGTAAAGGAAAAGAGTACCATACCTGGACTATAACACTAGAAATTAAAGTGTCATATTTTTGGTGTTACTATCCAAATAATAAAAAACTCATATTTTTAAAAAATAAATATAAATGTAAGGTTAGTTATAGTTTTGTCAGTTACAATATAGTTTAGATTAGGCAATTTTAATACAATTTTTCTTAAAGTATTCAGATATAGGGGGAATCATGTGCAAAATGATATCTCTTGCTTCTAGTTTTAGATTGAGCAATTGGTATAACTTCCAAATTATAATCCATGTTACAAACACTAGTGATTAGGGGTAATGTGCATGGTACATTTGACTTTTTTTTAATTTCAAGTTCATTGTATTATCTATGTATTCTTAGTAGTTGCATAACTTATTCCATATTAATATGGTTAGAATCATTTTAGAGTGGCTTTAATATAATATTAGTTCTCAATTTAGAGTTTCTTTTAGACAAGCCTAATCTCCACCTTTTGGAGTGGCCAAGATTGGCCTATTTCTTAGTACACATTCAACTATCCACACCACATTATCAGATTACAAGCCATTCATGTGTTTCAAAAGACATCTCATATGACACACATTCATACTAGTATTAGTTCATAGCTTCACTTAGTGGGAAATGATGGAGCTAAAGGACTAGCTAGCCTTTGTATTCTTGAGCCACTTAATCAAAGGGATTGGACACATACTCTAAACATTGATTAACATACAAATTATCACATAACTTCAATTATTAGGTGATGATGGAGCTAAAGGTCCATCCTTTGTATTCTTGATCTAATCTCAAGGAATTAATCACTCAAATCCATTCACAATATTAATTTTGGTATAACACATACCCAACATTACTAAACATCACTCAACATCACACATCTTCACAAGTTTCACCCTTATATATAAGTTCAAGTATGATTTCTAATTTTCTTTTATCCTAGTAATTCATTTTGTTACATCACTATAATAAAGTGGGGGTAAATGTAGTCATATAAAATGTCCAAATTAGTAGTTTGACTATGGGTTGTGACACCCTATCCATAGCTCCTTTTTGTATGCTCTTGTGACCCTTCTAGACACATTTTTTCTCATTACCATACATCAAAAACCTTTTGAATGGTTATTCCACCTTAGCTAGGCTAATTTTCTTAAGTTAATCATATTCCCCTAGGTCCCAAGCCTATAGGATAGGAGAACCATACTTGGATTATAGTGCTGGACCCTAGGGTGTTCCATTTTTGGTGATCTTATCCATTTGTATTTTGAGCCTCAATGGTTATTCTCCTCCAATCCCTATCCTTCATTATGTTAGCCTGACATAAATTCATATAATACATGACTAATGGTTCCCTATAAAAGCCTATCCAAAGCTCAGTTTATAAGCGAGGTGATAAATCTTATAAAGTAAGCAAGAATACAAACAAATTACTGAGGCAAACTTCTATATTCTCTTCATATAGTCACCCAACATAGATATAAGCATAATCAAACCATCATACCAATCCTTATCCACCTCAAACACTCTCAATTTTGTAATTTTACATCTTTATCACCCTATGGTACAAAGCAAATTAAGTAGGATAAATACATATAGCTTGATCCCTTTTCAGAGTATTAGTATGTAGGCAGCATGCCAACACAAGGGGTATGGATTACATGTTCAATACATTTTACACACTAACCCACTTTTTTTAATTAGTTCAAACATTGTTTTATCAATCATAATGGAGTGTTATGGTTTTAAGATTAAATCAAATCTATAATGAGTTCCATCATGAATTAACACTCAAGATTTCACAAGCAGGCTTACATATGAATAGCACAAAAATCTAGAAAGTCTTAGGTATTTGTGATTAGTTTGGACAACATTTCTAGGAGTGTATAATAGTGTTAAACCCTAAAGTGTCTTATTTTTAGTGATCCTATCCTTTCTCCAAATGAAATCTAGATTTAGATTCATGACACTATCTCTTTTTTATATAGCTAGTTCTAGCCTCTGTCTCAGCCGTCTCAGTTTTTTTAAAGCTAAGTTATTATTCTTCCTTATTTATTACTATTTTTAGAAATGTAAAAAGATATATAAATTATACAAATCAAGATTGTATTTATTGAAATATTTTTTAATGATTTATTAATCTAGACCCTTAACTAAAATATGAATAAGACTCCATTATTTAAAAAATAATTAAAATCACATATGTAATGTGATCATATCTTAGAAAATAACATGTTCATGTATACTATTAAGATAGATATATTAGCAATACATTTTTAAATAAGATAAAATATAATGGGTAGATGAAATTCCAACATCTTAGTCCTTATAAAATTTTGTATGTCCTCCAAAATAAGAATGGATACCATTGAAATGCAAGTGTGATATGTAAATAATATTCTATCTATTAATCATGAGATAAATAACATAATACAAAGATGTAAACTAGATTTTCAATCATGATTAAGTCCTAACTTTAGTATTTTTGGAAAATTTGAATCTTTTTGCATTTTTAGAAAAAAAAAATTGCGGGGGGTTTGGGGGGGTTTGTATTTTAGAAAAATAAAAAATAAAAATCTCATACAATAAAAGAAATGTGCTAAAAATATAAGGAGGACAATCTTAATAGTTTACAAGTGTTAATGTGAAATATGTACTATGGAAGGTTTTAACAAAAAAAATATAAGCACATTACCCTTATGAAATGTGAATTGTAAATGTTATAAATCTATAGGGGAGTGAAAATTTGTGCAAAGGACTAATTCTACATTCTCATTACGTTAAATGTACACTTGTCAAAAGATGTCACATGTATAAACAAAAGATCTTGAAAATGTGAGATTTTAAATTAAAAATAGTGAATTATATATTGAGTGAGTACTCTAAAATTAAAATAATCAGGATTCTGTGTAGTAAAATAGTGAATTTTGGGTAAAAATATGCGAAGGATATGATCAATCAACTGGAACATTAATGGTAAATTATTTAGACCAATTTTGGGAAATTTTATATTGTGTAAGAAATGATTAAATGTCAATGCATACTATGAAAGAAAAGAGATAAATGACATTTTTAGCATATTTGACCATTATTTGAAGTTATGCAAATCTAGCTATTAAAATATAAGGGTTAATAGGTTAAAAATTCAAACAAATCTAAGGGCATATAATAACTAATCAATCAATCATATATTATAACAAATAGAATAAAAAGATGCAAAAACATAGAATCTATGTATAATTATATAATGATAATAAAATCCAAAAATATCATTAAGGTGATGCCTCTATTTAGGTCTTGGATCATATGTATTATACCCATAAATTATATTTCCATATTTATTCCCTATTATTTAACCCCAAATTTAGATAAAGAACCCTTGGTTTGATAGGGTTAAGAATATAGAAATTACAATACACAAGGGTGACAATAATATCTACAATAGGGAAATTAAATGTTAAATTCAAATATAACATATATTGAATTCATTAAATTGAGATAGGATTAAAATAGTAATGGATCTAGAATAGGCATGAATGAGACTGTAAGAAGATTCTAGAATAGTTTCCAAATTATGGATTGAGTACCTATATATCCTTAGACAGTAGTGTCACCTTCGGAAGTTAACGTCAATGATATTTTATAAACCATTAATAGTTGACCTATATGGAATACCAATTAGAAAAGGATGCAACCATCTAGATATTTTAGGGTTTTTCATCACCTTTACTCTAGTGCATTTATATCCAGGTCATGGACTATCACTCTTGATGAAATTGTAAAACCCTAGTTCTTCATATTTATAGTGACCTTGGAAAAAATGGGTTAATCGAAACATAATATCAATATAACCCCAAAAAATCATCTATCAGTGAGTTCTATCTAAATAGACAATACTTTGAATAAAGCCTTAGACTGATGTAGTTATCCCCTATGTTTTGGATTATGTGTGAATCATGAAATGTGTGAAAATAAATTACAATAGTGACCTAGCTTGTATCTTGGTAATTATATCTCTTTGGCTACTCCTGTAATACTTCATATATGCAGATGTGAAATCTATATGACTAATATGAAAATAAAAATAAAAAGGGAAGGTTTACTTAATTGAATGCTCCTTGAATGATCTTTGGTATGAATTTTAGGTGGATAATTAATGAGGATTTATTTCAAATATATACCACTCATATCAATTAATATATCATAATAAATAACTTAGTTCAATCATTAGGATACATTCAATTTGAAAATTATATGACTTTATGGCACTAGACACCTACCTTAGGGTAGGACACTAGCATCAACATAGGAGTTTTGGAATTATGTTTGTGTCCTATAAAATAAAAAATAGGTTTAACCTCAAAACATGCAAGCTCATAAGATAAACATATTTTAAGCATTCTAGGAAAGATATATAATCTAGGTCATTAACATATTAATAGACAAACTAAGATATATGACAAGGGGCACAAGATAGAGTAGATGAGAGACTTATGAAAGTGGGAAAAAATCCATAATTGAGAGCAACAACTAAGTTATGAGTTTTCCAAGTATACAATACTTAGGTGCTATATAATACTTAATTATCATATACATCTACCCATTTATTCTAGTAATGAAATTGGTGGCTTAACAGAGAAAAATGTGTACCTAGGTGTGTATAACACACCTTGCCTTTATTTGAATCCAAATTGAATGATTTGTTAGTGATATACCTCCAACTAATACCACGTTACAATATATAATAAATGCATATAATCTATAATTGAAAAGCATTTGAAATGAGTGATATTAAAATAACAAGGTTTAGGAGTACACTTGTGTATCGATGAAACTACCTTGCTTATTGGCAACTTGATTTGAAATATGTATCATTATGAATCACTAAAATTAAGATTAGGAAAAATATATAAATATAATAAGCACATGTATATAAGGATATATAGAGGGATTGGAAGGCACAAACTCCAAACCTTGGAGAAAAAGGTGAGTTTACACCAAATAATTGATATTCGATCAATTGTGCAACCCAATCATAATTATAATCTGGTGAGCATGAGTGAACCAAGTTAACTCATACTATCAAAATGGTGACTTTAGATGATACAATCAAGTCCAACCTAAAAATTTGGGAGGATTGAGTGATTTAATAATCTCAACCATATCAAAAAGTGAACCAACTATTATAATAGATTGGCTCAATATAGTCCATAAAAGTCTAACCTAGTGGGTGATCACATTCCATAAAAGAGTGTTGAAATCTTAAATTGATTTATATTTTGAAATATTAGCTACACATTGCATAGAATATTAACCTTATATATGTCTTATGCTAAAACTATGCATAAAAATGGTACAAATGTGTGTGTGTGTGTGTGTGTGTGTGTGTGTGTGTGTGTGTGTGTGTGTGTGTGTGTGTGTGTAATTTTACCAAAAATATGAGTTTTAATTATATAATTGCGTGCTTTGTCCAATTTAAAAATTGAGTAAATGTGGAAAACATGCTTCCAAATCATGGCCCCACTATATATGGACAAATCTAAAAAATAAATAAGTGACAATGTGGATGACATGTTTCCAAAACATAACCCCATTGAATATATCTATGTTGAATACTTAATAAGTATGGAGAAAATGATTCCAAAGCATGCCCACACTAAATGTAGGTGTGTCAAATACTAAATAGGAGTGGAAACCATGCTTCCAAAACATGCCCCCACAGAGTCTAAAAAATATACATGTATGGAAGCCATGCATATATGAAATGCCCCCATTGAATCTAAAAATTATGTCAAATGTAAAGAACATGTCTTTATGACATGCCCCTACTGATATAACCCTCCCATTTGAGGTGAGGGAACAAAATAATCTAGTAGTTACCTCACTTTAAAAGGATAAGATAATTATATAATATGTGAATAGAACCATATAGCATATAGAAGAACATGTCTAGGTAAATGTAGCATTGAAGTGCATAGAATAATGTGATCACATGAATTCCTAAGATGCTTGATGGATGTCATCAAAATATCTAGATGGCAATAAGAAAAATTCAACAAGAAAAAAACCACACATAAAGGCATTGAAAATCAAGTCACCATACGATGGTCCTAGGGGACCGCAAACAAGGATATTTTTCAAATGTCACATTATCAAAGGAACATGACTTATTAAAATGGCAAAAAAATAAATAATAATATATTAAAATGTCCATACAATAAATAATGGCATATGAAAATGTCAAAGAAAGCATGCATAGGCACAAGGGCCATAAACAAAGGAGTATATTCAATTGCTTGAATAAGAAAGATAATTAAATGCAAGACACTCAAAGAAGTAGTTAAATTAAATTATAAGAAACAATCATAAACATATCATAGTAGCCCATGGATCAAATTAGTTATCAAAAAAGTGTCATATGCATAGCATGTCAAGTACCCTATATAAGATATAATAATGGATAAAGGCATGTGTAAGTACATATATGAGCTTAAAACATGACAATGTAATGTTACCTTAGAATGATATAGCCTATGTGTATCAAGATCATAGAGGGGGGGTACCCCTAATGACCATATGCATTAGTAAAGGGAAAGCCTAACATCCAAAATAAGATTAAATCATGTTTCTATGTATGCCAATATCTATAGTCATATAAAATGTCATTTTAATGCAATGAGTATCAATTGAGATGAACCTATCTTAGGCCATCTCATAGGCATCCATGACCCTTTTTTACCCATTGTAGCCACCTAGACAATAGCATGACCCTTTGGTCTATAGTGTACTATACTATTAGAAAAGGGGCATCACTATCGACACTTAGACTTATTGTCCCCTAATTAATATGATTTCTCTTCCCAAAGCATTTTTGGGTCAGTATAAACTCATTTCATGTCTCAAAAAACACCATAATACTATATAAAGACCACTCTCATTAATTTATCCTATAGATGGAAAATCGATGCAATTCTCATGAAAAAACCTAGAAATAATTATGCAAATCAAGGTGATCTATCCTTATTGTTACCTAATTATATATACAAATATATATAGTAGCCAAAATTTTATATTAATCATGGTTTCAATCTCAATACACACTCAAAGCATTCAAACTGACATTCATACTAACATTCACTTGCACCCATACTTAGATTAGGAGAATTACATCTGACCTGATCAAATTTTAAGGTATTGGTATGTAGGAATGTTCATCACATATAGTGTTAAGTTCACATCCATCCTACCCTAATAATGTTACTCTACTTCTAATTATATTCTTAATAAACCTAAGAAATATGGAGGCTTAGGGTTTCACATTGAGATTAATCAAAAATATAGAATAGGTAGTTATTCAAGACTCTACCTTACATACACGAGATTCTTATAACAAGGTAAATAATGTGTTATTAGCAAAGCAACCATGATATTATCCAAAGATTATTTTAAAACCTATTCCCTATTAAAGATACCCTGCACTATTCTTGTAACAATTTATATCCTTCCACCTGTTTATCTCAATCATTTTTTCTAGTTAAGTATCTTCTTTGTAATTTAATTTAATTTATAGGCTATGTAAACAAATAAATTATTTTACAAATTAATAGATGCTTCTATATTTATTCACTAATTTATATACTTGTCTCTTTATTTACTTAGGATTCTATATTCAATAATTCCCAAATAGTTAAATCATTTGGTGAACCCAACTTACTTCGAATAGCATCAAAACCCTAGACCTAGATGATCCTAGGGTTTGTATCCTTCCTTTTTATTGTTTTTGTTTATTGTGCTATGGTTTGTATCTCTTACTTTAAGAATAACTGTTAGGCTTAGTGGTAATCCTATTGAGCATACCCAAATTCCTCTAATTCAAGCTTATACCATGAACAAAATACTAGTTAAAACCCCCATAATTTATCCTTCACATCTTTAGTATGTGTAATTTAATGATAATACATCAGAACATGAGTTATATAATTAAAATCTTGATGATATAGAAGAGAGGACTTGGGACACACACCACCTTCCATGATGACAATATTATAGTCAATAAGGATTAGGTCTTATGAATTTTTATAGATAAACTTCAAGAATATCCCCATGATCATGCACAAATATTTCTAGATATATTAGAAATGAATAACACATCACTTGGCCAATCATATAACCCAAAGATGCTAGTATTATTACACCAACTATGATGGCAATTCAGGCTCTATAAAAACTTTCTGAAATAGGCAAATATCACTAGTGGAAATACCTCTTATGGATAATACACATCCCTCCTATTTTTTTGTACAATATCTTAGCCAATATATCCATTCTCTATATGTCAAGTGTTACATTTTCATCAAGGTGCCATAAGACCCTCTCATGTGCTCCTATATACACCATTCACATAACATATAAAGGAAAATACTTTGATATCTAGATCTATGGCACCCAATATTATTTTATATGATGGAAAGTGTGACCCAAATCATCATCTACATTCTTTTCATGCATCATATTTGTTACTATGTGTCTAATGATTTGCTATTGACTAAGTTATTACCTTAAAATTTAAAGGACTATCAATTACAATGGTTTTATGATCTCATTATTCAATCCATTACATCATTTAATACACTCATAGATATGTTTTTGTCATACTTTTTAACCAAGATCAATGATAAAGTTTCTTATGCTCAAGTTGCTCAACTAAAGAAAAAATCTAATGAGCTAATAGCTGAATATGTCCTATGATATAAAAGCATATTAGAAAAGATGACTATCCCCATGGAAGATAGATAAATCCAAGACATATTAAATAAAAAAAATTTACCAAAATTACATGAATCTATATTATTCAAAAGGTTTCCATAATTTACAGATTTATGCCATACAGTGAAGGAATAAGAAGTCAAGATTATCTCCATGGGCCAGTTAAAGTACACAACTAGGTCATATTCCTCTAATAAGAGTTCAAATAAGCCCCCAGACAAGGTAAGTCCCAATGAAAACAAGAATGATAAAACTATGACATTTAATGCAACATCAGAGCTAACTCTTAATCTGATTTTATCAACTCCTCTAAGGAGACCTTTTGCAAATCTTCTTGAACCACTAGCTTACATACTCTAGTGACTTTTATAATGTAATATTGTCTCTCCCCCTCCCATAAAATAGGTTTATATGACTAATCATTTTTTAGAGAACTATGATTCTAATGCATTTTATGATTATCATAGGGCCCCCAACCATACTACAAATAGATGCATTAGCTTATGACGTAGGATCCAAATTTTGATAGAGGCCAATATCATTAATGTGATCACTCCTATAGAAACACCAAAATACTATCCAAATGAAGAGAAATAAATGAAAATATTTTTGGATCCATTTAAAAATCATATGGATAATGAGATAATAGAAACTTTTGGTAATCATTATACTTATTAGGCACATCCACCACTACCATCCTATCATACTCATATAATGGACACAAACCCTCTACATAATTTTATGGATGTGTATCATACTATAGTACCAATAAGGCCTCTTATCACTTTCTTAGAATAGGAGATTATTAATTATGACTTAGATTTATATGCACTCTTTGTATGAACTTACAAATACCATCATCCTATTCAAAGTGTCATGGTTGACAATTGGTTAAGCATTAATATGTGTACTATTACACTTCTACATCACTTGGGTTATTCAAATAATGATATTTTTATGATAGATATAGTTATATGTGGCTTTAGTGGCCATGTCTAGAGCTCTGTTGGGGAGATAATACTTTCATTATAGGTTGGTCTAATAATGTGGCCACCAAATTCATAGTGGTACATAGTACCAACACATTTGATATGTTATTGTTTACGCCTTGGATTTAACATATATTAGTCATTATATCCACTATACACAAATGCCTTAAGTATATACATTTTAATTAGTTTGTTACAATGAAGGCTCCTTCATATGAGTATCCTTTACCTACTCCATAGCCAACTACACAAAAGTCACCAGTAATATTTCCATCCATTAGCACATCTTAGATATTAGTTGAGAAATTAGTGTAGGTGAGGTCTACTTTTAAAAAATTACCATGTATACATACTCTCCCATAGAGACCTTTATTAGAGTCTCCCCTATGTCAATGACAAGCTATGGATTCTATAGATCCTCTCTCTACCCAATTCACACCCAGGTTAGTGTTCTTGAGTCCCCAGAACACTCCACATAAAGCATCTATTTTAGTTGAAAATTCTTCCACATATGGATCTCTAAGAGCTCCATAGTTCATAGGCCAATTCAATCATCTTCATAGATTCATGGCCACACTTCACAGCCAACTTCAGCTATAGATTATTTAGTACATATGATTTTTAAATCTTAGATACTTCCTTACACATCATGTGTAGTCATTCTTACTTTACTTGATATAGGTCACAATGATAGTGAGTCTCTTATGAGACTCATTGGTTATTATGTTCTAATAGTTTACTTGTACATAGTTTCATTATTCCAATATACTTGTACATAGTTCCCTTTATCTTTATCCTTATACATAGTTTTGCTTTCATGTATCTTGTACATAGATTTTACTTAGAAAACAAAAACATAACATTATATGTTAAAAAATATGAAAACATTCAAATATTGCTTAGAAAATTCAAAGTTTATGTTGTATACATTTTTATGTTTACATTCCTTCTATTTCCCAGGTACTCCATATGATATCTATTCTAGTATAGTTAATTTTATCATACATACATGCTCTACTTTTTCTTTTTAATTTTCATATATTAATATAGGACATATGTCCCCCATATAGATTTATATCTACTACTATCAACCCATTGGGGGTACATACACATATACACATATTCAACAATTACATATCATCATATTCAAGGCATCATACATAGCTTTTAATTTTATAGGTTATATATTTATATACTCCACATCCTAGATTTAGCATTGATTATATATTTATATTGATCATCCTATACTACACTAATTTTTTGTTGACTACTACTACTATCGACTCAACTTATTTACTCTTTTACTCTTATATTGATTTGTATCACATGTCTTAGCTTTACTAGTTTATATTTGGTTGTATCTATTTACTTCTATATCTAATTGAGTACATTTGAATATGTCATTGTTATATATTTATAATATAATTCCTTTCTTTGTGTGTATGTTTTGGACATGTTCCCATGTCGTTGTGTGTTCATCTTGATTATATGTGTGGACATTTTTACATGTATTTCCTTGTGGATAAAAGCAAATCTTGATTTCTCTATATATATGTGTACATTTAAGCATGTCCTTGTATGTGTGCCTTTCTCAAAATTAGTGACATGTGCCCATGTCCCTTGTATTGTGACCTCTCAACCTACTTTACATGCCTCATGTGTTTATATGTATGATTTCATGTATGCACCATGGACATCACACTTATATCTTAATTTTTACATTCACATCTAGTTTACAATGCCATGAGGAACATCATGCATCTCCCCTCCCTCTTTAAGTACCTTGATAGACATGATGCCCCATTCCCATAGGTAGTTTACTCAAATTATATTCATATTTTTATGTTCATATACATGATTACATTGTTATATCTAACATTCATCATACATTACCAACTTATGATTAGACTAGTTTATATTTTGATGTCATGTATACACATCACATTGGTTTACCATGCATATATCATATGTTGCCAGTATAACACACATGACGCATAGATTTAATTTTGAGGAAAATTATTATAGAGGTTCAACAAATCCACTCAAAAGAGGGGGAAATCGTAGGGTTTTTTAACAAAGATCAAACCATCTTAGTGTATTAAGAACATAGTTTTAAGCATGTAAACATAGATTACAAAGCTTAAATTTAGGAAAATATAGTGAAACATAGTCACATATAGATCAATCTTAGTTTCAGTTAGAAACAACACATTTCATAAATAGTGTAAATATAATGGTCTATAGCAAAGTATATGAATGAGCACCAAATACAATTTCAAAGTTTCTAAGCACCAACTTGTAAGAGCACCAAACCCTTTACCAATCAACAACACATCAACTATTTGTGAGAACCAACCCACAAGAGCACCAACCCAAAGGAGCATCAACCCCTCTTATGTATAAAACACAACTATCTCTCAATGATTATTACTCAACAAATGATATAATTCTATAATATCTCCTACTTTTCTCTCTTCAAAAAAAATAACCTGATGCACTCTCTTTTATATTACAAATGGCTTCTCAAGCCTTTATTTATATCTTTCCAAATGACCTTTGGCATTTACCCTTTGTGACCCTTCAATCTTCTTATAAAATGACAACAAACTTGCATGACCCTTTGTATCCTTGTATTTTAAAAGTCATATGGTGACCCTTCATAATAAAAAGCATCCTTTACTCTTTAGTCTTTATCTTAGTGACTTTTCATATTCCTCAAACTGTCCCTTCATGGAAAAATTCACCATACCCTCTTTTGTCTTCACATGGTGACTCTTAGAATTCCTCAAGATGACTCTTCATGAGAAAATGCATCCCATTCCTCTTTCGTCTTTTACCCCATGACTCTTTGAATTCTCCATGGGCCCTCTTTATACTTATATGCAACCAAAAATATATTCATTAATAATAAATAAATATTAACACACATTAACCAAGATATGAATACTAAAAACACCATTAAATGTAATGGGGCCCTTATCACCAATAATGCTAGACCTTTGATGTTAATGACAATATTTCCCATAGAATATATATCATTCCTATCAAGAAATATCTCACATGAAATAAATTAGGCCAACCATTAGGATACGTTTCATTTGAAAATTAGATGACTTTAGGGAATGCACACCTATGTTAGGGTAGGACAATAGTGTTGATGTAGGTGTTTGGGACTGACACTTGTGTCTTGGTAGTTATAAAATAAGAACAAGCTCATACATTTTATAGCATAAGATAAGCATATTTTAAACATTATTGAAAAGATAGAAGGTATCAATCATCAACATAATACTAGCTACACCAAGACATAGGCAAAGATGCACATGATAGAGCAAATGAAAAACTTTTGAAAGTGGGGAAAGGTCTAGAGATAAGAGGAACAACCAAGGTCTAAGTCTTCCAAGTGTGCAAGACTGAGGCACTATATAGTCCATAAATATCATCTACACCTATATATCAGTTTTATCATTTGAATAATATTTTAGATAAACATTATCATGATCATAATCACCCTTTTGATCTTAGAAATGTGGTATTCCAATCTCATAATATTTTTTTGTATGTGAAAAAACTACTACACCATATATAGGAGTTATCTTCTTGAAATTATGTTTCTCTTGAGTATTTTTATCATTGTGAGGATATTTTATCTCATTCTAAATTAGAGAAAAATCATGTATCATTATATGAAAAATATGAAGAGAAGTAATTTGTAATTTAAGTTGTTGACTTGAAAATGTAACTATAGATTTTGTGGCATTATACTTATCTTATAACTTTATGCATGAAATATATATGATGTGTGAATCCTTAGAAACCATACTTGTATCATTATAATTTTTAGGAACATTATTTTTTGGAACTCTTGCATGAGAAACCTTTTTACTAATGTGCGTTCTCACTTAAATTGAATTTGTTCATGCAATTTAGATTTTGATAATTTATATTTTAGTAAATTTTATTGATGTAACATTTTAAATCTTAGTTGTTCATTTTTTTAATATTCATAATTTTGACACTTTTTCTACTTTCACTTTTTCCTTATGAGGTGCAACCATAATGTCAGTCATTTATTGGATTGATGTATCTATTATAATATTACCACTATCAATTATATTTTGTATTTTATCTTTTAAAGTAAAACAACTATCTTTATGATGTGTATGAATTTTATGGTATGTACAATAGTATTTTTTTCTTCTTATATGATGTATAGGATTTAATTTGATCACTTTGTTTCAAATTATTTATATTAAAATTTCACTTGAACTCTTAGTATTTCATTTCATACTTTTTTAATCACTAGTTGTAGATGTATTATGTTTTGGATTCCCATATTAATATGAACTCTTATTAGGAATAAAATGTTGTGTGTGTGTGTGTGTGTGTGTGTGTGTGTGTGTGTGTGTGTGTGTGTGTGTGTGTGTGTGTGTGTGTCTATGTCTATGTCTATGTCTATGTCTATGTCTATGTATATGTATGTATGATTAACCCTATGATACTCTAGATTATATGTATATGTGTTGTCATTATCCCATGATGTTATATTTGAATTGAAATACTAATTTTTATTTTGTAACTCTTTTATTTACTAGATCATAATGTTTATTTGATATTGAAGGGATTCACAAGAACAAACTCTAGGTACTTTTTATTAGTAATGTTTGCATCTTATCTTGTTATTTGATTAATTTTATTACATGATTATGAATTTTTTTCATAATTAAATGAATACAAAATGACATAAATACTATAGATTCTTGAAAAAAAAATCACTCATACACTATAACCATGATATTATTTTAAAATGATAATAATAGAAAACTTAACAATATTTTTTTTAACCTTAGGATAATTTTTTTGAAAACTCTAAGACAAAAAAATCAAAACCCTATAAGGTTGGAACACTAAGGACGACCTAGGGTTATACAATATTCAAACAATAAATGGGTTAAAAAAATGTTTTATCTATATTGAATTAATATTAAAATTAACCCTAATTTAAATATATAGAATGGAAAAATGTAGGGTGTTGTAAATGCACTTTAAAAAAATAAATTAAAGGTAAAAAAATGAAATAAACAAAATGAAACAATGACAAGCAAGGATAAACTATGAAATCTAATAATGAACTTATATGTTTGATCCATCTAGTTGATTGTGTTGACTATAATTATAAAGAAACAAAAGTAGTTATCAAACCCAAAATCTTCCTAGAAGCTAGATCTAAGCTCGCACAATGACATGAACATTGGATAGGATAGAATCACTATTCATTTTACCCTTATCTATATATTTTTTTATTTTTTAGGAGATAAGAATTTAAGGCAAAATCACATGTGATAATGAAAATAACCCTTTATCCACTAATTTTCCTTCAGAGATACACAAAAGATTTGTGGATATATTCTTTAATTTGAAAAACCTAGTAGGAAATACAACTATTTAATGACTTATAAGAATAAAAATAGGAGTGTAATTGGGTTGATCTAACCCCACTCACCTGCATGATGTCTAAATTCTTCCTACATATCCAATACTTTGAAGAGGGAAATTATGCCCAATGTAATTCTCCCACTTAATTATTTCATGTTAATATGCTCCTTTGAATATATTAATGCATTGATAATCAAATTTAATGCTTGATCATGCAGGATTAGGGATACATAAAAATGGTTTGAAAATTGTCTAAGGTTTGTTTGAGGGGATTATAACCTAAATTAGAAATAATAAGTAAATTTTTATAAATGTGTAATTATGTCAATAAACCTATGAATTTAAATTACCATTTGTGTAATAATTCACTTGAATGTAATTTTATAGAAATTACAAAAGGTGAACATAAACTAAGAATCCTAAAAACATGAATGATGACTTTAAGGAAGGGTTAATTTTAGAATATGACCATTGATAGGGAAAAGATAAGAAAAATATGTATAGATAGGTAATCTCACCATTATTGTCCCTTTTTAATGACCTTATCCCCTAAGGAAACATATTTGATTTTGGTTTTATACTAAGGCATACATATGTATAGTGGTGTTTTTAGAAATTATAACATTTTCAAGTGTGATGGATCACAATTTTTATATAAAATAGGTCCTCTCTTAAGATTAGGAAAGGGTGAGTTTTCAAAAATATGTATTAATTAAGTGTATAGTATAATTAATAATTAAAAAGGGTAAAATACATATGATCAAATATTCATGACAAAATTTAGGTTACTACATTTCCCAAATTTCATCATGGTTACTTTGAGGTGTTTCTTATTTAGACCTTGTCAAGAATTTCTTTTACATACATAAACTCTTGGTATTTCATTATTGGTTATTGTGTGTTTACAATCATGGGTTAAAATTTATTGTATCTATTATTTTTAATTATTATGTCAGCAATCATGTATTTCCTTTATCAATTGCATCAAGCATTCATATTAATATGATCACAAGTGGTGAATCAAAATGACATAAAATTAATGATGTTATTATAATGAGGAAATATTATCTATATTTAGTAACACATTATATAAATATCAAAAATAAATTTATAGGGTGTTGAGCATTATTCATGTTGTTCAAGTTTGGCATTAATGTTGTCATTGATGTCATTGGTTATTAAGAAAGGTGTTCATGATGTCATTGAAGAATGTTGTTTTTTAATAACATCATTAAGAGGTATTAAATTATTTGAGAAGAATTTAAGGAATGTAAGGTATAAGAGCATCAACAAGTGTTTCAAGGTCAGTTGTCAAGTTTCAAGTGCTTGAGAAGCTTAGTCATAACACTAGTCATAACATGAAGAGACATTGTGAGAAGGTATGAGCTTGGTGGATTGGTGAAATGAGTGAACATAGGCCTGAATTTATGTATAAGGCTGATTTATAATGTATATTAGGCATTATATAATTCATTTGATTCTTAGGGTGAGCCTACAAGGGTAAGACCTATAGACCTAACATGTAACTAGACCACTTTTATACCCTCCTTGGCCTAATGAGGCATCATGATCTATGGATAAGGCATATGAAGGATGTTTGACATTGTTTAAGCATGAGATATGTTATATGAGAATGTAAGTCAGTGGTATGATAGATCTTCCTAAGTGTGTTGCCCAAGTCTAAGGTCAGAGTTTGTAAGAAAAGGCATGAAAAGTGATTTTGAGGTCTCATAAGTGTATTGAATGAAGAATTCTCAACCCAAAATGACTTTATAGTATTCAATGGAACATGTAACCTATGAATGAGAACCTAATCCTTTCATGGTTTATGGTTAAGGGTCCTATCTCAAAGTTATAGGCTAATGAAGGCCTACTTGAATTATGTCTCCTTAAGGTCTAAAAGTGGTTTTGGTTCTATATGCTAGGACTAACCTATTGTAATGTTTCATTAATGTTTTAACATGTCCTAAGGCCTATTGTATTAAAAATATAAGCGTTAAAGTGTGTATGGCTTGCCAAGAGGTGTATGAGCAAGAATCGAGTATAAGAATAAGGCCTAATTGTCTAGCTTGAATATGAGTGTGTTGAAGAAGAAGATATAAAACTTTGAATAAATAAAGGAGGTATTTTATACCATCATAAGGGTGAAGATAAATTATCATGAATATCTAATAGGCATACTATAGATGACTATCAAGGTCAAATGACTTAATATGTCTTGAAGGTACCTAGTTGAGCAAAGGAGCCTAGAAGGTAGTTTGAGAGGGCTAAAAGTGTGAAGATAGGAAAAGGTGGTCATCATTAGTTATTTGAGAAATAATATGTCTTGAAGATGATCAAAAAAATTAGGTGGCTGAGTTGGTACTGAGTCATCAGGGAGTTGGTGTCTCCTTGCAAGTAAGTGCTTACTAAATCCTGGTAAAGTGGGTGCTTGGCTAATTGGGGTTGGTGCTTCATGTGAAGTTGGTGATTAACTAAATCTTGATGTTTGTCTTATAGGACTATAGTATTATTTTATATATCAATGGGTTTTCTTCCCCTTGAGGTTTTTCCACTCAAATAAGTGTTTTATGTGTTATGCTTTTGTCTCATGCTCATATAAATGGTTCTTGATGTGTTTCTAGGGTACTATATTGATTTGATAGTTCATGAATGATAAAATAAATTTATAAAGCTATTTGAGGATTGATTCACCTCCCCCCTCTTAATCATTGTTCTTCCAAAAATTTGTATCATATCCTAGTCCTTTGTGACAAGTATAACAACTTGAAGTTGATCCTAATAAGCACAATATGTCTTGTGATAAATAAGAAGAAGATAACATGTATGATGAAGAAGTATACTATGACAATGAAGAATAATAAGTTAAAGTAAACCTTAATGCTAAGATTATAAGTTCCCTTAACGATTTGAAGATTCAAAATAAGACTATCAAGAATCTCAAGAGTTAGTTAGAAGGTGTAAACACAAATTTTAAGTCAAAAGAAGATGAGTATGACCAATTGAAGATAGAGATAGATTTCATGAAGGTTGGGCATGAGCATGAACATATACTAGACAAAATGAGTAAGTTTGAGAGAGTATGTGTGATAATTCTGAATAACTCAAGAGTACCAACATGAAATTAAAACTTAGGTAGCCCAATGTAATTAAGAATATGTCATCATGGGACCATGGGACAAAGGAGTAAGCAGTCAAGAGGTAAGTACAAAAATGTTGTTTGCTACATCTATCACAATGTAGGACACATTGAAATATTCTAGTCTAATACAGTTATAAGACCCTTAAGATCTAATAAGACATATGAATCTCCTAGAATAAATGAGAAGGATCAAACATTGGTATGGAATATAAAGCAAGTTGAAATAGATCATATTAAGCTTAAGAGTCAAGATGGACTATCTATCAAGCAGGAACAAAAAACCAAAGAGGATTATATGCTAGCTTAAACTATCTTTCACATTCAATATGAAGTCATGAAATGGTATATATATAGTGGTTTCTCAATCCACATGACATGAGATATAACTAATTTAATCTAATTTAAGAATAATTCTATAGGAATAGTGAGGTTTGGAGACAACACAACTTCCAATATAGTTGTCAAGGGTGTCCTGATTTTGGACATTGAGAAGACCAAGACACAAAATGTGTTATATGTAGAAGGTTTGAAACATAACCTACTTAGTGCAATTAAAATGTGAAATAAATGAAACACATTAAACTTCATGATAAATGGTTTGAGATAAGGAGATCCAAATCAGGAAGGCTAAATGCCAATGCTAAGAGGATTGAGAAAAGTCTATATGTATTGAATGAGATCAAGGAGAGATGCTTCATGATAAAAATAGATGAAATTTTTATATGACATATAAGGTTAGGTCACATAAAATTTTATAATCCAATAAATATTATAGCTAAAAATACTATGAAGAACATGCCAAAGATCACCAAACCTAAAAACATAATTTGTAAGGCATGTCAACATGGTAAGTAGACTAGAATAAGGTTCAAGTCCAAGGAGTACTCTACTATAAGAACCTTGGAGTTAATACACAATAATTATTTTGGGCCTAAAATAATTCAAATAATTCAAGGAGATAGCTACTTCATGTTACTCATAGATGACTACACAAAAATGACCTAGGTTGCATTCTTAAAAGAAAAGTCAAAAGATCTTGACAAGTTTAAGGCATTCAAGGATCTTGTTGAGAATGAGAATAATATAAATATCAAGTGCCTAAGATATGTTAGAGGATGAGAGTTTCTTTCCAATGAGTTTTATGAATTCTATGAGGTTCATAGAAAAAAAAGATAATTTTTAGTAACTAGGACACCTCAACAAAATGGGCTGGTGGTAAAGAAGAATAGGATAATTTAAGAGATTGATAGAACTATGTTAAATGACTCTATATTATATGATGGATATTGTAGAGAGGTATTAAGAAATTCTATCTATATTTTTAATAGAGGATAGATAAGGACTAATGTTAATAATACTCATTATGAACTATGGAAGTTGATACCTACCAATGTGGAACACTTTAGAGTGTTTGAGAGAAAATGCTTCATCAAAAGAGATGATAAAGACTTGAGAAAGAATATTATTACAATACTCATCAATGATATCATCCTATAAATGTTATAAAAATAGGATACAAAAGATAGTGGAAAGTATGAATGCAAAGATTGACGACATAAAGAAATCAAAAACAAAATTGAAGGACAATTTAGAGAATCTAGACATTAAGAATGAAGAGGAGATTATAGAGACTGATGATTAAGAATAATAAGTTAAAGAGAGACAATACTCAAAATGAACCACAAGACATATTCAAAGAGATCACCCTGAATTTCAAATCATTGGAAATAAGAATGTAGGTATCCAAACAAGGAGAATATTGGTAAGTAATCTAAATCAAGAAAATGTTGCTCTATTATCAAATATTGAGCTTAAGATTATTATATAAGTAAGAAAAGACAAATTTTGGATTTGTGATATAAATGAGGAGTTAGAAAAAATAGATAAGAATGAGACTTTGAAATTAGTTCCTAGGCCTAAAGATAAAAATGTCATTGGCACAAAATGGATGTTTAGAAACAAGAAGAATGAAAATGGAAAAGTAACTAGGAACAAGGATAGATTGGTGTGCAAGGGACATGCACAAGTTGAAGGGATAGACTTAGAGGAGTCCTTTTCACCAGTAGCAATATTGGAGGCCATAAAATTGTTTATAACATATGTAAGATTCAAAATATTCAAGGTATACCAGATGGATGTCAAATCTAACTTTCTAAATGGGAATTTAGAAGAGGAATTATGCATTGAGAAACTTGAAGGTTTCTCACTATTATATGTCAAATACTATGTTTACATATTGAAAAAGTTTCTCTATGGTTTAAATCAAGCTCTTAGAGATTGGTATGTTATGTTTATAGGTATCCATTAGATCAAGTATTCAAAAGAGAGGTTATAGATAGTAATATATACATCAAGACAAAGGATGACCATTAGTTGATAGTAGTTATCTTTATGGATGATGTCATCTTTGGTGGAAAAAATTATAACATGACCAATGCATTTGTAGAGGTGATGAAGATAGAGTTTGAGATGTTCATGTAAGGATAACTATTATTATTTTTTGGGTTACAAATCACTCAATTTGAAAAAGTTATATTCGTTTCATAAGCCAAGTACATAAGGGAGATGCTGAAGAAGTTTGAGATGTAAGATTTTTAGGTAGTAAGTACACCCATGATCATAGGGTATAAGTTGAGAAAGTAAGATGAGTCTTCAAAGGTCAATTAGATATCATGTAGGTTAACGATTGTAATTTTGTTGTACGCCACTACCTCTAAACCTGACATCATATAAGCAGTAGGTCTTGTGTGAAGGTTTCAAGTAGATCCAAAGGAGAAACATATGTAAGAAATAAAAACAATACTCAATTATTTGAAGGGGAATATGGAGTATGGATTATGGTATCCAAGAATCAAGGAGTTCAATTTAACAACCTACATATATGTAGATTGTGTAAGAAGTATAGATGATAGGAAGAGTACCAGTGGAAGATATTTCATCCTAAGTGGGTGCCTAGTTTCATGGATAAGAAAGAATCAACCATTAATAACATTATACATTTATGAGCCTGAGTAAATTTCAATAGATTCGTGTTGTAGTCAGGTCTTATGGATGAGACATACCCTAAAGGACTACAAGGTGGAGTATGCTGGTCTTAGCCTTATCTATTGTGATAATATCTGTGTTTTAAGTGTCTCAAAGAACCCTATTATGCACTCAAGGACTAAACACATTCGAATCATGTATCACTTTTTATAAGAATATGTAAGTGAACAAAGTGTCAAACTTGAATATATTTTTACATAGGATTAGATTGTAGACATCTTGACCAAACCACTTCAAAAGGTAACATTTGAACACCTAAGATAAAAATTGGGTGTAATTCCTACCCCTAGCTATCATTGAAAAATCCAATTACTTATGGGGAGTTAATCATTATCATTATCTCTAAGAATAGATAAGTTTTTCCAAGAAGGTATGCATGGATATAAGGGTATCATGTTTGTGTTATTTCTCATAAACTCATATTTTTGTGTGTTTAGTATTTTGGTTATAAGGAGTGTGATCCAAGGAGTTGTAGACATCACTTTATCATTTATGTCAAAGGGGGATAAAGACCAAATTTGAGAGATAATAATTATTAGTATATAATATGTTTTATAATAAATGACAAAGGGGGGGATTGTTTTTCATTGTTCCTATTGTTAAAGTTTGGCATTAATGTTGTCATTGATGTCAAAGGTTCTTAAGAAAGGTATTCATGAGGTCATTGAAGAATGTTATTCTTTTATAGCATCACTGATCAGTATTCCATTTTTTTAGAATCATGTAAATCATGTGAAAAATGTATAATATCATAAATAAGTGTTTCAAGGTTAGTTGTCAAGTTTTACATGCTTGAGAATCCTAGTCATGACACTAGTCATAGCATGAAGAGACCTTGTGACAAGGTATGAGATTGGTGTCTTGGTACAATGAGTGAACATTTGTATGAATGAATGTATAAATTTTATTGAACATGTATATGAGGCATTAGATCACTCATGTGAGTCTTATAGTGAGCCTACAAGGGTAAGACCTACAAACCTATCATGTAACTAGACTACTTTTAGACCCTGCTTAGCCTAATGAGGCATCATGATCTATGGTAAAGGAATATGAAGGATGTTTTAAAATGTTTAATCATGTGATATTTTTTGTGATAATGTTATTTATTGGTGTGATATATTATTACAAGTGTGTTGACCAAGTTAGAGGTCAAAGTTTGTAAGAAAAGGCATGAAAAATGATTTTGAGGTCTCTCGAGTGCACAACATGAAGGGTTCTCAACCTAAGAAGGACATCTAAGTGTTCATTTTCATGTGTAACCTCTACATGGGAACCCAATAATTTCATTGTATATGGTTAAGGATCATATCTCAAAGTTATATTAATTAGTTTTGTAAATGAGGGGTAGTCTTTTATGAACAATCGTTAACAATAGAAATAGTGTTAACCCTCTCTAAAACCCTAAAAATGAACCAATGTGAAATATATTGTTAAAATAGAATTAAAAGTTTTAAAATTAATATAAAAAATATTTTATCATGTATTCAACCCTCCTAGGAACCTCTAAGTGTGATTGGTTTGTCTAGTGTGTGATTAGACCCTACATGAAAGTGATAGTTTCTCAAAAATTTATTGTAGCTATTAGAGTTGACCAAGTCAAAGTATTAAAATCATTACATGGAGAAGGTTTAGACTTTTATTTTTCATCCATGGTGGGTTTTTATCAGTTTATATCCCTTAGTTGTACTAAACAGGTCTTCCAAGTTGACTAGTAACTAACATGCCTAATGATGAAAATAATGAGAAACGCAGGCAAAAGTGAGAAGATGATTAGAGATGTATTATCAAGGAATAGGTATAAATACAAGTACATGGATATTTTTTTAAATAATAATAACACATTTTAATATTGGATATAATTTTTTTAGATCATTTTTTATATCAAAAAGTTGCTCACAAATTGACTTATCTAGCTTAGTAAAGTCTATGAATAGTGAGGTCAAGATATTGGTCTGCAAGACCAATATTACCATTAGAGATTATGATATTTTTATTGGATTTTGTTTCAATAAATTATTAGTGTATTTTTAATTCATTTTAATTTCCTTGAGTGTGTTCCTTTAGATGTCATAATTTTAAGTTTTCATGAATGTGTTTTGAGGCTAGTTGGCAGGTATGTGTGGGATACTTGCAGAGAAGGGATTGAGTAATTTTTCCATGAGTTGTGAAGTATAAATCATATGGTGATAACCTTGAGGTCATATAATTTTTTTATATGACATTTTTTTCAATAGTTGTTTAATAAAATTGTGTTTTATCTTCAGTAGATCAGGATAGACTTTTTGGGTATGCATAGGCCTAATTGTGACCAGTGCTAATGGTGTGATTCAAGTAGTGGATGGAGATAAAAGGTGTTATGGAGAATATATGATATTATAATCGGTATATTTAAGTGTAATATGATATTTTAATACTATGTGAGGTGCTTTTAAGTGATCCAAGAATATCAAAGGATAACATGTGTTAATGAAGCCCTAATTGAATTAGGTCTCCTTAAGGTCTAAAAGAGGTTTTGGTTCTATATGTTATGAATAACCAATTGTATTGTTTGATTTATAATCATATCATGTCTTAAGGAATATTTTATTAAAAATTTAAGTGGTAAAGTGTGTATGTATGACCAATAGGTGTATGATCAATATTTTAGTATTAGAACAAGGCCTAATAAGCCTAATTGTCTAACTTGAGGATGAGTGAGTTGAAGTGGAAGATATAACACTTTGAATAGATAAAGTAGGTATTGTATACCATCATAAGGGTAAAGAGAAATTGATGTGAAGATATATTAGGGGCACTATAGATGATTATCCAGGTCAAATGATCTAATCTATATTGAAGAGACCTAGTTGATCAAAAGAGCCTAGAAGGTAGTTTGAGATGGATAACATTGTGAAGAGTTGAAAAGGTGGCCATCATTAGTTGGTTGAAAAATAATATCTCCTCAAGGAGATCAAACAGCTCAAGTGGTTGAGTTGGTGCTGAGTCATTTATGGGGCTGTTTTCATGCTTCTAAATATAGCACAAGTGCCCTTAGTGTTTAAAGAAAACTTCTCATTTTAGAATTTAGAAAATTTAGAGCATGAATTATAGGTTTTGATAATTTGGCTGTCTGTGGTGAAACAACAGTAGAGTAAGATAACAATTCTACAATATTTATATATTTTTTGTGGTTGGGAGCCACCATGGCCTATTCTTTATGAATCTTTGTTGATACTTAGTGAATTACATTCCTAATTTAAGCTACAAACTAATATAAATGAATATTTATAATGCATCTTAAATTAAAGTGATCATGGTGTAAAAAAGAGCAAAGAGAAGGGTAAGGTAGAAAAGAAATAAGTGATTGCCAATTTTAGTCTTGAACATTATGATAAAGTATTAAGGGTAACTAAATATGAATTTAACAAATATATAATGAAACATAGCCTAAGTTCAAATCTCACTATATATTAGGCAAACTTCAGAGGAAAATGTTTAAGAATCACAAGTAATAACTAGATCTACTTTAGGGATTTAAAACTATAATCAAATAGCCATTGTACATTTGAATATAGAGAAAAATGAAATGAATAAAAACCTAGAATATTTTAGCTAATATAGCATAAACACAAATTAGAAACCCTATGATTAAAGAATGTTATTTAGAATTTAAATATACTATTCAAATTCAGGACTTCTAACAATTGAGAGAAAACTATATTAGTAATTAAAACATCAAATATGGACAATCCTTGTATAATTCCTTAATTATATTAATTGCTTCTAGTATAAAAAGTTGCTAAAAAATTTATCCCTTTTTACAATGGTGATACATGCCTTTATAGGAAGAATAGGTAGTATATTGGTTAGTTATAAAATACATGTGTACAAAGGTAAGGATAGTTGTCCTTAGAAGATCTATAATACACATGAATTTTCAAATCATATTAACCTAGAGGAAAATATGCTAACAAACTAGCATATGCCTTTACAATGGAATATTTTATTATAAAATATTACCTAATTTCTATTAGAAAAGAATATTATTCTAACTTGTTGCTGGGGCCCATGTTTTTTATTGGAGAATGCTTATGGCCCTTTCCTATTTTTCATCAACTAGATCAAGATCCACAATAGGTTTCCTGATGCACTCCTCTTCTTGGTCTACTATCCCATATAATTCTTTGTCATTTTTGGCTAGGGCCTTCTTGATGCTTCTAGCTTCATTGATCCTTTCACCTACATTGAATATCATATCCAAGATTTTGTTGTTATCTTATCTAGACTAGCCTTTGATTTTCCCTTGGATTTAATGAGTCACCAAAGTGGCCCTATGCTTTAACACTTCATCAATAATGAGGGCAAGGTTGGTAGGCTATCTAGGATTGAAAAACATGGTCCTAAGTAGTTGTTAAATTTTATTAATGAGCCCTTTTTCATCCTTTAGAAGCCTCATCACCTTGGTATGCTAGGTACTCAATATTTGAACCTTATTAATAATAATCCCCAAGATTATGCCTAGGTGTCCTATATTTATGGTTTTAAAGTTTAGGATTCACTTCTTTGCTTGAATGTTGAGGAGCTAAACAATCTTGTCCTCTAAGGCCTACCATTAGTTGACCAAGAATTTGGCTAATGTATATTCATCCTCTAGTGAAATCTGACTCATATTCATTGACTTTGATTCCTCAAACATGTCATAGAATTACTCATAAAGTACATTGATAATGTCATCTAGTACTAACATGATTTCTTGAGTTTGTAAGTTTTCCTTCTCCATTTCCAAAATTTGGATCCTTTATTTTAAACCCTAGACTCCAACCTTAGATTATTGTGATTATGATTCTATCAAGATTTCCACATCTTCTTCATGTATTCTAGCCTCACTAAGCTACTATCCTATAATAGGGGTCAAAATGATAAAAGGTTCCACCTTTTGAATGGTGAATTCTTCTATCTTAACCATGGCTATCTTGGTTTTTATTTTCTCCAAGCCTGTTATCTTAGGATTTAAATGAACTATGGTAATTGGTTCCTTGAATTGGGGAGGTTATAAGAACTCCACTCTTGAGCTAGTAGATGATCTTAGAGCATCTATTTTCTTATCTCTTGAGCCTTGGGAGACCAAGATTCTCCTCTCTTCCTGATCCTTAACTATAGCCTTTATCCAAGGCTTAATGTCATTATGCACATCCACACCAACCCTTGTCATGGCCCATGAGTGAGAGAGAGATGGGATATTTCACAATTTTCCATATATAAACTAGTCAAGAATGATTGGCCCATGGATTATAAATTCATCACTGAAGAGATTGACTTCACTAGTGGGATGAGTGAAAGTCAATATAGGTTTCTTCCTTGGTTCTACTGGGACCAAGGCCAATTTTGATTTTCTCTTCTCTTGAGGTGCCATGGGAATTGACTCTTTTCTTATTTTTCCCTTTGAGGGGTCCTCCTCACCCCCTAATCCATATGATTTTCCAAGTTCCTTGAGGACACCCTCAAGTGTCTCTTTTAGCTCCAATGTTATCATGTCAATGTATTATACTAGAAAAGGTGGCCTTTGTTGCATGTTTGAAGGTAAGGGTCCTTCTCTAGGTATTTCAGATAATTAAATTATCCAACCTTATATTTTCCTTTTCCTTGATCATCATGAATTTTCTCAACCTACTATTGGGATTATTGTGGTTAATCTACCTAAGGTTTCTCATGAGTTGTCCTAGATGGCCTAAGTAGTAAATGGTATTGCAAAGGGTGTATTTTCCATGTGTCCCTAGATGGCTTGTTATCCCTGACCAATCTATGATCTAGTTTGATGATGTGGCCTTGGATCTTAGCCAACACTTCTCCATAGTTCTTGGCTCTAATGTATATGATGTTATGGATACCTAGTTAGTGTACATACTCAAGATTAAACTTTTTGTCCTTTAAATGTTCTCATAATTTGTTCCTTAGATCCCATATATTGAGTTCATCTAGCTGAAATAAAAATGAATTCCTATGTGTGACTATAACCTCCACCTTCTTTTAGTCTTTAATTATGATTTTACCAATATCTAATGGGAAGGGGTAAGTAGACCTTTCCTATTTTCCTTGAAACCCTTGTCAATGCTAAGGATGAGCTAGGAAGCAATATCCTACTTAGCAAGTTTATTATAGACATGCATTGGTAGTTTATAAGGTTGGGATATAATTCCTTCTATCCTAAATATTCTACAATCAGGATAATACCATATATCCCCAATCATCTCCACACATTTTTCAATAAGGGGGTCAAACCTAGGCATGGGGACACCTATGATGGATTCAAAGATTATCGGGAAAATTTAGTCATAGATAAACTACATGTGATTCCTATACTTGAAGATGTGAAGCTTGGAATAGAGGTGTGAGATGGTTATCTTACCCTCTGGGGACTAAATCTTGATGCTAGGGAAGGTGACCAAAGTAATAAGGGAATTAAGAAGGTAAGGAATCATGTATAATTTCTTATAGGTCTTTTTCTTTCTGGTAATAAAATACTTAGCAAGGAGGATGCTAATCAAATCTCTAATTGGAGGGGTACATTTTTATTCCACCAAGAATTTTACATATGACACCCAAACCTTATTCATGTAAGTGATTGAAGAGGCACTAAAATCTCTATTCAATAAGGTCATTATTACCCTAATACCCTCTTTGAATTAGATGATAGGGATTTTTCCTCAAGGGCTCTAAATATGTGAGGTCCTTGGTTTAGCCAGGGTCTAAGGATAGATTCCAAGTCATGGTTATTAGTCCATTTCCTCATCTTGGGAAGGTCCACATGGGGAAGAGTGAGCTTATAGTACATTTTTAAAGCAATAGGGGAAATGTATGATACCTTTTTTGAGTTACCTTCCCTAATAATTCATTCACTGTGAATCCTACAATCAACAAAAATGGGGACAAGGACATTAAATTAGGGTAATACCTCTATTTTTATCATGGCATGATGGAAAATGGCCATCTAGATTTTAACTAGGTCATAGTCTCATCTTTTGGTGGTGGTATTTCTCTACTCTTCCTTTGATATGGGCTAAAAAATTTCTAACATGAAGAAGAGATTAGACAAATTCCTAATGCCATGGATTTTTAAGGTAACAAGGTCCAATTCTATATCCTTAAATACCCAACCACCACTATCTATCATTAAATAGAGCTCTACCTCTTCCTTCAATCATTGCTTGTTGGCTATCATGATCCTTATCTCTACCAATTGTTCACATCAAACTATAGATGATGTTTTTGGAAGCTCTCTCATGCTCAGAAACATAATTTAGTTACCTTTGGTTGAATTATACAAAATTAGATCCATTCGGGTCACTTTTATACAAGGTTTAGGGTTTTGGAGCCTTAATGGTGGAAGATATCTAATCTTTGGCTTATATGTGTTCTAGATTTGATTTAGACCCCTACCTTTATACCTTTGTGTTTTAGAGCCCACAAGATCTTTAGTTTTGTCCTTTTTACTTATGTGGAGCTTATGTGGCACTAATCTAGATTTTTCATGTCATTTTTCATAAATTTTTTTGATTACTAGTCATTGGCATTTTAAAATATCTCCTTCTTTTCACTCTATAGGATCAAAATATTGGATTATCATGAGCCATTGATCATGATCTAGGTCTTTGTCTTCTAACTAGTTCCTAAGTCTTAAGCCTTGAAATAATGACATTTATCATGTTCATGCATCTTCCCCTTGTTCTAAATCTTATGTCAGTCCTTTATCAAATAATCATTGGTCATGTGGCAGGTCCATAGGTTCTTAGGGTTTTGTTGAGAAGTCTCTAGGGACCTTTGCACCATCAGATCAAATCTAGAGACAAAGCACAGATTGTCCC
This sequence comes from Torreya grandis, assembly GCA_037957365.1. Classification (NCBI taxonomy): domain Eukaryota; kingdom Viridiplantae; phylum Streptophyta; class Pinopsida; order Cupressales; family Taxaceae; genus Torreya; species Torreya grandis. The sequence continues at coordinate 261,802 of JARHVA010009349.1, forward strand.
TTAGGCTTACACTTTTTTAAGTTAAGTTAGTACACTTTTTTAAAAGTCATGACTGAGGCTTACATCCCTTAGGATAAGGTTTGTTTCATGTTTATTAATCATGGGACAAACCTTAAGCTAAGGAATTTAAACCTAGGTTATGATTTAAAAGGGTTAAGGTATAAGCACTCTAGGTTAATGTACACATTGTGCTTAAAAAACATAATGAAAATGTTAGGCTTAAATATTTATGCCATGCATCAAAAACCATGCTCAAAATATGTCCAATATGAAATGATAATCTAAATTTTACATAGGGTAAATCTATGATTTAAAGTTCATTATGCAAAATGCAATGGGGATCCTTAAAACACAGACCTAGGATAAATATATTTCTTGCATATATTTGTGTTTTACAGATTGAGCCTTCCATTTTGGGAATATTTTGAGCATTTCCCTTAGCTTATCAAGCCACTTTAGAGTATAAAGGGTCTTAGGGCATCATTTGAACACTAAGTAAGATATTTTCATTGGGTTAAATTTGACAATCTCATAGATGTCAAATACATCCTCACGGGGGTTAATTGATGGTCATGTGAACATCAAGTTTAAGTTAATGAAGTTTTTATTTTAATGGACTAAAATTTGATGGTCACACATGCATAAATTTAGTCTTTTTAGATGTTTAGATGATGGTCATGTGAATATAAATTTTAGGTTTGTTAAAATTTGTAGGGTCAAATGTGAGGATGGTGATTGGCATTTTTACAAGGTTTCATAGGGTCTCAGTGCTAATTTGCTTCATGGTGTCAAATGTCATGATAAAGTGATAGCCATTGATCATACTTTGGAGACTTGTTTTTTATTTTTTTTCATGTCAAGTGGGTCCCCTTTCCTTTTGGTCCTCAAATTTAATGGTTCTACATGTCCATCTTTTGGGTTCATGTATCCTTTTAAAATTTCAATAATTCTTTGTTGCATCTAATTAAGTCCTTTTTAGTAACCATGGATCATCAAAATATCCAAGATGTAGGCTATCCAAGCCAAATTTACCAATTATTTTCACCCTATTAGATCAAATGTCATGATAAAGCAACAACCGTATGATCTTGCAAAGTGCAAGGATGTTAATGTTAGGTCTGTGGTGACAATAAAAACTTAAGCTCAAGGTGTTAAGACTAAGGTCATAATGGTATTAATGAATACATTAGGTCATTATTATTAAATTCTTAGGCTAATTTGGTAAATATAAAAGGACCTTACACAATGACATTTAGTTAGGCCATAAGGGACTTAAAAAGGGGAAAATAACAAAGGGGGTCAAGTTTGTTAGTGAATTCATGTTAAGAAACATGACTAATCTTAATATATGCATTTTGTATCTAAGTCCATAAAAATTATTCCCACCAATTTGTGTTCCTACCATTATTCAACTTTTAACTAAGGGTTTGTTAGGGTTTTAGAATGCAGACTTCTCAAGGATGCACACCATGGAACTTGTAACTAATAGTCAAATGAACTTCATTTACAATGTTAGTCTGTATTAATTTAAATTAAGACCATATATGTTTGTCTCTTAACAAAGTGGATGATATTCAAATTCTATAAAAGACCTTGACATGATGAAATTTCCATGTTTTATTTTAAGGGTTTTTCAAGGGTCCCAATTCAAAAAATGGGATATGTTGATCCCAACAAATGGTGAATCATTGGCGAACATAGTGATATGTTAGAAATTATAGACTCTAGGTTTAGATAAATTATTAGGTCATCCACTTTACTTGATCAAATCCACCATATGGATCAGATTATAGTTGAAACAAACCTTGCACTTATAGACTTAAGGTTAAATACTAGTGCATACTCAAACTATGTGTGTGCTCTGATTCCACTTACTATTTTCAATAGGATTTAATAAATAACTTATAGTTCCATGTCCTCAATCACTTACATTGAATTATAATATACTAAATTGTTCATTATGAACCATGCTTTAACTTAGGGAAGGCTTGGGCATTACTCTGCTATGAGTTAGGCATCCATAACCTTAATAGAGATGCATTTGGCTCCACTCATGGCCTTGATCCACTGCTAGTCAGGCATCTATAGCCCCAATGGAGATTTCAAAAATCACCTTTACCTAAAAATTTTATATTTTGCATTATATATTATTTTTGTATTTTCTTATATCTTTATGCTTTTATCAAGGTTGGGAACCAAGATAGTCAGGTTTTAAGATTTGGTCAAATATTTGATCTTTGGAAAATCATTTATGGTTTCAACTCTTATCCTAGGTAAGGATGTTAATTATGTGTTAGTTGGGGGTATACCTTGATAATTTGAGTCTCTACTCCCCAAGTGTAAGTCTTCTTAAAACTAGTTTGAGGTTAAGATAATGGTTAAGCTCTAATGAAATGATTTGGCCTTTCCATTGGTCTTTATCAATTTATCTAAGATATAACATCATAATTTATATTTTAGATCCATGGTTACTCCATGTATTGGATTTACACCTTCATTCCTAAATTAGGGGAGCATGTTTTCAAGCAAACTTCATAACTTCTGAGCTCAAGATTATCCTTGGGGACTTATTGGGATAAAATAACCAAGCAACATGAGAGAAACACACAACAAAAAAGAAAGACATAAAAAATCAAGCCAATAAAAATAATATATACATGCTTATATACAAACAAGGGAAAAAAAGAAAAAAATTGAAAGGAAACTAACTAGCCTATCTACACTAATCAAAATATCATATAGCTTTACTCCATGAAGACCCTACGAGGAGCAGAAAAAAATAATGCTTGAGGTACTACCCATTAGTGGGCAATGCAAATTATGCTCCTTGTAGATCTTTGAGCTTGAAATTTTTGTTACCCAATGTTTTTGTAATTTTATATGGGCTAATCCATAAGGGTGTGAATTTTCCATGCTTACCCTTAGGCTCAAATTCCTTGTCCCAAAGAAAAACTAGGTCTCTTTGTTTGAACACTTTGATTTTGGATCTTTTATCAAACCATCTCTTGATTGTGTTTTGTTGTCTGATCTCCCTTGCATCTTCCATCTAAATTATATCCAACAATCTAGAATTGTCTATGTCTTTTTCTCCTTCATGTATTCTTACATAAATCTATATGTGGGTAACTTGAGAGTGATAGGAAAGATGGGTTCTTGTCCACACACTAATAGTAATGGTCAGTCTGTTAAAAATTGTTTGGTCCTTATCATATTAGCCCAAAATGTAAATTTAAGGATCTTATGCCAATTCCTATGTTTGTCTTCAGTAGACTTCTTGATTGACTTCACTAAGTTTTTATTTGTTAAATCATAGGCTCCATTCTATTGGGGATAGTGGTTAGATGCAAACTTAAGTGTGATGCCATTATCATAAGCCCATTCAGTCATCTCTATGGATATGAAGGTCGATCCATTATCACATACTATATATACTAGGGTCCCAAACCTTGTACATATGTTTCCTTCTAAGAGGTTTATCACTTCCTTAGTTTTACATTGTTTGGTGGTTACAAATTCAGTCCACCTTATACAATAGACTATGCTAGTAAGGACATATTTGTGTCTTTTAGATGAGTTGGGGTTGTCAATCATGACTGGATGTAGTGGCATTTCTACCTTTGGCTCCTTTGTGCTAAAAATTTGGCATGAATAGCATTCCCTCACATGTATGTGAGCATCTTTAAAAATAGTTGGCTAATAATATCCATCTCTAATAAATTTGTGGGTTATGGTTTTCCTATATGGATCTCAACTACTTATCTTTTCATGAAAGGTGATCATGATTTGGGTGTCTTCTTCTTGTGAAACACATCTCAAGTGGATTCCATTAAATGTCCTTATATACAAAATTCCATTATTGAATAAGTAGTGGGATTCCTTTAGCCTCAAGGCCCTCTTTTTCTCCATGGATAGACCTATAAGACAAGTAAAATGAATTATAAAATGTATGATTGGGTCATACCACTCACTATATTTAATGTTTTGTTGATCCTCCTTTATAATACTTAGTCTAGGGTTAGTATTAGAGATCATTTGAATCAAACCTTGGCACCTTACCAATTTTTTTATTTTCATTTCTAGGTCATATTCATAAAATGTTGACATACAATTACCTCTATTTGTCCCAATTGATTCTAACTTAACGTAAGTTTGGTATCAAGGTCAGGTAAGATGGCATGTACCTTATTTCTAAGGATGTAATGCTTGAATTTCTTAACTACCTTAATTAATGCATGTTTACACATAATATTTTCAATTTTTTACCGGTTACTAATGATTTACATATTGAAATAACCCATTGTGACGAAATATATATGAGTGCATGCCTTAAGGGGTGTATTAAGAAAGGAGTGGGTAGACCTTTGGTGCTTTGTAGAATTTTTTTCCCTTATTACCATATTAATCCCCATATATTTAGCTCCTAAAACCTTTCCCTAAGTTATCTCTCCTTCCTTGCACATTACTCTAGTATTTTAATCTTTCTATCCTTATTTCCCTTGCTTAGTACCCTTTTTACCTATTCAATAAGATAGGTTAACCTGGTTGACCTAGCATAGTTGAGGGTCACTTTAGCTCTTTAGGCTTAGTTTTCATCTGGCCAACCTAGCACAAACTTTATGCATTAGCCTAATAATGTGCTAGGTCAACCTAGTCGAACTAGCATAACTAACATGTCCAAGTGATTTTTGAGTCAGATACTCCTATATATATATATAAGGTCACTTTTCTCATTTCTATATGATGGAAATCAAGATTTATTATTCACTCATGCTTCTTCATGATCTTCTATTCCACCATTCCACTTGAGGATTCTTAGCTTAGTTTTATTATTTGGTGAATCTTAGTCTTGTGGATAGGTCTTGAATTATTTGGCCTCACAAAGTGATCCTTATGAACCATAATAACCTCTTGTGAAGCCCCCATTGGCCAAGGGAGAGATTGAGTCATGGTAGGTTCACATTCAGGTAAGTATATTCAAACTTTGTTCTCCTCTCTTTTAGTAGATAGAAGTAGCATAAGTGTTGGCTCAAATAATATTACTCCTCATAGTCCATGTATTAGGGTGTTGCTCATACTTAGTTTATTTGAAGTTTTATATACATTTATTTTATTAATTTATATCTAACCCCTTACTTTGTGCCAAAAGCTTTGGTGAGCACTAGATTATTTTAATTTTCTTGTTATTAGATTAGTACTTTCTTATTTATTATGATAAGTGAATATAGAAACCATATGAATATTTTAGGGTTGCAATGTGATTATGTTAGATTGTAGGATTTAGAATAGTACCTAACATGATGTGTTATGAAAAATGATACAAGTGATCTCGTAAAAATTTGGTTTAGCAGCTCTTCATATTGGTCATGCTCCCACTTAACAAATGTGTTCCCTAATTGAAAGTGTAGGTATGACCTATCTTATCTGATCTGAGATTGATTCACGTGCACCATGCAATTTTGATTGCATATATTCTAGTGAACCTAACATTAATCAAACCCTTATAGGGTTTCTTTCACTTATTTTATTATTATTTTCATATTTTCTATCATATATTTTGATTTACTAGGTCGGTTCTATCAACCCAACTATTTTTATCTATGTGGAGGAATAGGTAGTTGGATCGACTAGCTCGACACAATAAAGGTTTCCATCACTTTTTAGAATTTTTGTTCAACCTACTAGGTTGACTTGGTCAACTTAGCACATTTAGATCCACTTTGTAGTAGGTTCCTGTTCAAGATTCACAGTGTAGGTTCTATATTCTAGACTTTTAGATGTGTAGTCTAGTCAACTAGGTCAACCAACTTGACTTAGCACATATTTAGACATCTAGCTTACTCTACTAGGACAACTAGGTTGACTTAGCACACTTTTTTAGCTTTTATAGTAGGTTCGTATCTCACTTGGTTGACCATCTCAACCCATTTTCATATATTAGGCTAGTTCTCTCCAAGGTTATAGGTCATTTATCTATTTTTTTCATCTCCAAAACACCAAGGTGAGTTTTTATTTTCTCTATTTCACTCTACTCTGTACTTTTCTTTCAAAATTTCAATCAATTTATATGTACCAATTAGATTATCCAACATCAATTTAATTGATTGTGTAGTTCAATTCAGTATCTACTTTTCTAAAATAGCTATAGGCATACCTTATTTCATTTCTCATCTTATTAACAATCCTTTCCCTTTCCCTATTTATTGTGATACATCAACCAACTCAACTCTGCACTATCCCAAACTATTTTTATTTCTTTTTTTCACTATACTAGGTTGACTTGGTCGACCTAGCACAGTCTGTAGGTCCAATTCTTCCACTAGGTCAACTTGGTCAACCTAGCTTTATTGTTTACTTCCCCTAATTTTCAGCTTAGTTCTTCATCCTTTGTAATCTACATCTTATTCATTTCTCTTTTATTAAAATGAGGTCCCCTATTAAAATCTTTTTGGATAGTCTTAATCCATTTATATCTTATATGGGGTGTTCATTTATCATTTTCTTTACCTCCCAAGAACACCATCACTCTTGGGGCACCTTTTCTCCTCCTTCATTTACAAATTACACCATGGTTCAAATAACACCTTAAGATGAGGTTGATGGGTCCAATCCTTTCAGCACCTACCAAGAACCTTATCAAAATATTCAAACTAATGTGGGATTGATTGACTCAAATTTATTTAATAACCCCACTAATAAATCTTCTTCTAATATTCCCTCCAACACCGATGTGGGAAATGTTCATTCCAACACCAACCTGCCACTTGATACAACTAAATTATTAGCCCATGTTATTCAAAAAATGAACATTATCCAAAACTATAATACCATTCAAATGATGTAACTTCAATAACATTTGATCAATATGGCTAATCAACCTCCAATCATGAATCCTCAAGCTAATCCTACCTACATTCCTCCACCTCTTAGAGATACCTCTAGTAACATTTTTCCTTAACTAATAATGAATAAAAAAATGCTTCAAACTATCTAAAATGAGCCTTTATCTCCCTTCATTGTATCTATTGACATTGGTAACATATCACCAAATATTAAATATGATGGGACTAAAGACCCTGCCTCATTTCCTAAATCCTTTGGTAATCTCCACAAAGAATAGATCCAAACTAGTACATTTTCCACTACTAAAATCTTAGTCAAAACCTTCATTGGTGATGTATTATAATGGTATAATCAATTACCTCAATATTCTATTTGGAAACTTGAAGATTTGGTAAATACTTTAGTTAAAGAGTTTCAGCATAATGATCTTCCTGAAAACTATCTTATCCATTTCATAAATACTAAACAATCTCCTAATTAATCAAATCACGACTTTATTAAAATATGGAAATACTTATCTCATAAAGCTAATCATAATATATCTGATAACTTATTCAAACTCTTTATCAAAGATTTAACTCTTACTCTTTAATACAAGGTTTGAACCTTTACTCTTAAAAATCTTAATGAAGCTCTTGACTAAGCTAAATGGAAATATTTTCTAATGAATCAATTAGAACCTAATTCTAAAATCCTTAAAGGATATTTCAAAACATCCATTATAATGACTAGTGACACTTCTCAAACCAAACTTAGTGTTGCCAAAAATGATGTTCCTTCATTGTCTCATGTGCCTCTTTTGGTTCATCAAATCAAACAATTTTTACCTCTTTCTAAACCTTTCATATATCCTAATGCTCTTCCTAAATGGTATGATCCCAATCTATTTTTTTTGTTTCATGCCGATGTTGGACATTTTCATGAGTCTTGTAGAGGGCTTGCTAAATGTGTTATTTCATACATGACTAGTGATTCATTCGACCATGAAGCCATGATTAAGCACCATCATTAAGAGTACACTAATGCTTTTCAAAAATGATAATCCTCTAAAAGATTTACATCTAATAACAATAAAAAATCATCTCCCATAACCAATCAAATTCTAAGGATGTTTTTTCAATTGACATTGATTATGATCAATACATTAATAAATCTCAATATTTCAATATGGCTAAGGTTAATTATCGTAGGAAGCTAGCACATAAAGATCTTGTGACCAAGCCTAAGAAAGCTTCTTTGGAATAATAATTGCTTAAAGATAATACCACTATAAATATTGATCTAGAAACACTTGAGGAACAACTTCCTTGTTATGATCCTCTAACCACATATATTCCTCCAAAGTCCAATTTGCCTTCTTATAAACCTCGTGGCCTCTCTTATAAATCTCATTGGAATTTCCTAGAAGAACTTAACTCTATGCCATGCAAAATTCCTCTCATTGATTTGGTTCAAACTTCACCTTATCATCATAAATTCCTTATGAAAAAAATCTAAGAGATTGAAGACCCATCTTCTTTATATGAAGAACCACCTTAAATTATTCTCAACCAACCAACATTAATATCATCAAATCTATGTGTCCTTATTCCAAATCTTCCATCGAATTCCTTAAAGAGGACATGATTAATGATGAAATCTTCTTTCATGTTGATTATCCACCTCTTTTCATCAAGATAACAATTAACACCACCCTTATTTGAAAAGTTATAATTGATGAAGGTTCTGGTATTAATGTGACTTGTTTATGGCTTTTACAATAGCTTGATTATAATAAAAGTCATCTTAAACAAACCTATCTTACTTGTTGTGGTTTTTATAAAACTAATCAAAAGCCACTTGGTTTTATATGGCTTACCTTGACCATTGGTCCTAAGACCATGCAAGACAAACTCATGGTTATCGATCTTCATTTATCCTATAACATACTCCTCAGCCATCCATGGACTCATCGAATGAGGGTTATTGCTTCTTATGGTAGTCAATGCATTAAATTTATACACAATGGAAAATTTTATAAGCATTAATTCAATCCCAACCCATGGAGTATCCAATTACCTAATCCTAAATCACAATATCATGTTCCCATGATTTCAAAAATCAATAGTGTGTCTCTACCTGAGTTCATCAATATGAATCCTAATTTACAAATTATTTTGGTAGATTCTAAAGATGATGATCCCAATGAATTAAAACACACTTATAATACTAATTAATTTCCTCTATATATTTCAAAATGGCTTCTACCTTCCCTCTTACCTAGAGATCATGTCATTCCTCTCATAGATGAGATTATCTATTTTTCCCCTCCATGACATGTTCAAGACCCATCTTTACTAAAGATTCTTTTGATTGCAATAAATTTAGAGTGGATAAGTTATTTCAAGATACTCTCATCATGACTCCTTGAACATTCAGTAATCTTGGGATTTCACAGTCTGAAGATCCTCTTGAATCCCAAGCATGCACAATTTCTCCCACATATGATGACAACTATATCATGGCCCAACCTCAATCTAGAGACTTGGATGTCTCACATTATAAAAAGACATTATCTCAAATTGATGATTTCAGCTAAGATGTATATATCATTTATATAGGTCATAACTTAGAACCTAAGGGTTATGTGCCTCCTATCAGTCCTCCTCTTATTGATTCTACTTTGGTGGTAGCGCAAATCATACCTTCTAAACCTCTATAAGTGATTTCATCTCATTTATCTCCTTTGGATTCTCTAATTGAATCTAATTCTTCTCCCATCAGCTCTCCATCAACCTCTTCTACTCCATCTATTTGTTCTACTCTTAAAATCACACTTGATGCCAAGGCAACCAATGTTTGTCAAATACATTTTGAATATGATCGACATGGAAATCAAATTTTAGATCTAGAAGTAGATGTGGAATATTTTGGTCCTCTTCCTACCTTGCCTAGTGATGAATCTATTTTGGAGTTTTTTTATGATCGAGAAACACAATTCCTATAAAAAAATCATAAACCTAGAAATTTTAAAAATAAAACTCTTCACTTTAATAACTTTGTCACTAGCATTGATCCTAAATCTAATCTAATTTCATCTTTACCCAACATACCATACCACTTTCAAGATGGTAATTCCATGCTTATTAAACAAACAACTCGTATTAACTATAGTACTCCATCTTTCCCTTGACCAATCATAGTTTCCAAAGAACTTTCAACTTCTAAATATTATAATTTCAGCATATTTTTTGATAAGTATTAAGAGGCATTCACATGGTCTTACCAAGAAATGCCTGACATTGACCCTAACATAGTGGTCCATAACATCATTACCTATCCTGATGCCAAACATTTGTGTTAGAAAAAAACATAATTTTCCTCCAAAATTTACTAACTTATGCCATAAATAAATCATCAAACATCTTGATGCTAAATTTATTAAACCTATGGATTATTCTAAATTGGTTTCTAATATTGTTCCTATTTGGAAGGTCACCATGGTCATTCATATTTACATTGATTTCCACAATGTTGATATTATTTGTCCTAAAGATAACTTTCCTTTACCTTCAATAGATGCCATTGTTGATTTCATAGCTAGATATGAAATCTTATCTCTTATGGATGGATTTTTGAGATATAATTAGATTTATATAGCTCCCGAGGATAAACGTAAGATTACTTTCATGATAGAATGGGGCACCTATTATTATGTTAAAAATCCCTTTGGGTTAAAAAACACCAAAGATACTTACCAGTGTGTTATGAATCATATCTTTCATGATCTCATCCATAAAATTGTTGAAACATATGTGGATGATCTTATCACTAATTCCAACCATCAAACAAATCATCTTTTTGATCATGCAATAATATTTGATCTTCTCATCAAATATAAAGTTAGACTTAATCCTTTCAAATGTGTCTTCAAAGTTACATCTAGAAAAATTTTAGGTTTCTTAATCTCTCTCTATGACATTGATGTTGATCTAGCCAAAATTAATGATATTATCAACATGCCTATCCCTCATTCTATTCCTGACATTCATACCTATTTAGGCAAGCATGGGGAAATTAGATGATTTATTCCTAAGATGGCTTATCAAATTCTCTCCATCAATTCCCTTCTCAATAAATGTATAAATTTAGAATGGATGGATCTATGTCAAAAAGAATTTGACAACATGAAAGAGTCATTACTTCATCCACCTATGCTCTATCCTCTCTCTAATGATCAACCCTTGATTTTTTATACTACTTCCACACCTATTTCAGTTGGATAAATTCTTGTCCAACAATATGATACAAGTAAGGAGTATTCCATATATTACATTAGTTGAGACCTTATATATTATGAAACACGTTATACCAAAGTTGAGCATGATTACTTCACCATCTATTTTATAGCTAAAAAGCCTCATCACTACATGATTTACCAAACCACCTATGTCATTGTTAATTATGACCCCCTTCATCACTTCTTCTTGAAAGACTTTATTTTAGGAGATAGAATTGAAAAGTGGATGGTTTTACTTATGGAATTTGATTTGCACATCATCATGCAAAAAGGTGTCAAAGGGCAAGTCAGAGATGACCAAATTGTTATATCTCTTATTCCAGCCACTTCTTCACTTCAATATGACGTTCCTAATGATAATATTCTTTACATTGAAGGTCTTAATCAAGAAATTTCTCTTAAATATTATTTTCATACCTTTACTATCAATCTCGAAGCCAATCAATCTAATGAACCTTCCACTCCCTCTAATACTACCAAACTAAAATTAGTTATCGAGGAACTCCCTGAAATCAATATTGACTTGTATGAGGATACTTGGACCCTTCACTTTGATGATGATAAATTCCTTCGAGTATAGGTAGGTTGCATTCTCACTAGTCCTCTTGGTAAAATAATTCCTTTAGATTTTAATTTTACATTTGATGTCACCAATAATATGGTCGAGCACGAAGCTCTTATCTTAGGTATGAGAGTTTCTCTTGATCTAGACATACAATATCTTCATGATTTGGGTGATTTTCAACTCATTTTCCATCAATTTAGTGGTTTTTATCAATGTAAAAGTGAAAATATTATTACCTATCATCAAATTGAAACCACTCTTGGCAAGGATTTTGCCTCTTTTATAAGTAAACATATTCATAGACACCAAAATTACATTGCTAATTCTCTTGCCTCTTCAACTTATCTCTTTCATTCACATTAATTTCTTTCTAATCCTTATTTTATCATATAAATAATCAAATATTCATCATCTACTCACCCTCCATATTCCCTTATTTTCCACATCAAGGCTATCACCATTTGATAATGCCCATGGTATCAAGACATCATCCAATTCTTAGAACATTAAACTTATCCTCCTAGCTTGGATTCCCAAGAAAAAATATGTCTTTGCAAACAAGCTTTCAAGTATTTATTTAGACATAACATCCTTTATTATCACAATGCCGAAGGTACTTTGCTCTATTGTGTCATTACAGATGAGGTACCTCCTCTACTTGAGGAAGCACATGGGGGCATTTATGGTGGTCACTATAGCAGACATGATACAACCCATAAATGCCTACATATGGGTTATTATTGGCCTAATATAGAAAAATATTCTATTGAATTTCGCTAAAAAGTGTAATCCTTATCAACTTCATGATGTCCTCATTCATTCATCACTAGCAAAAATTTAAGTTATCAAATATCCTTGGCCATTTTCTACATTGGGGTTTGATCTAATTGGAAAGTTTCTTTGCTCCCAAGATGGGCATATCTTCATCGTCATTGCCATTGAGTACTTTACCAAGTGGGTTGAAGCCATGCCCGTTGATAATGTTACTAGTCCTACTATATATAAATTCATTCTCAACTAAATTATTTTCCACTTTAGTGTTCCTCACACCATCATTTATGACAATGGTGGTAATTTCAAAAATAATCATTTTAAATAACTTTTCAATAAATTCAAACCAATCACAAGTTTTCTAGTCCTTATCATCCACAATGTAATAGTCAAGCTAAGCCCACCAACAAAATTATCAATAAAATTCTTCAAAAGACTATTCATGAAACCCACATGGATTGGCATCTTCATCTTTATGTTGCACTTTGGGCCTATCAAACTAGTATTCTTACTGCCACTGGGGCAACTCCATTCTCTCTAGTCTATGGTTATGAGTTGGTTATTCCTATTAAAGTTAATTTTATTTCTCTTTGCATATCTCTTCATGGAATAATTCCCAATGAATAATTGTGTGAGGTTTGCCTTCATGACCTTGATATTCTTAATGAACATCATCTTTTTGCCTTGGATCCCAATCACCAATACAAGGCTCGCATTGCTAGACAATATAATAAATGTGTTAAAAACCATACATTTAATGTTAGTGATATTGTCCTTAAATTAGATTACACTTACGACAAAGAAGGTAAGTACACCCAAAAATGGTGGGGCCCTTATTTAGTTAAAGATGTTCTTGGTCCAAGTACTTATCGCCTTCAAACCAATGAAGGCCATGTTTTCAAAGAGCCCACCAATGCTCAATTCCTTATGAAATACTGTGCTTAATCATTTCCTTTCTTTCTATGATTTATCTATATATCTATCTGACATCATTTTTTAGGTTAGTTTACCATAGATCTCTCCCTATGCATTAGTTTCTTTCCTTTTCAAACCTTTAATCCTCCCTTTTGGTCTTTTGGTTTTTGGATGTACCATAGTGTTTATCACTTATCTTTTCATTTTCTTTTTGCTTGCTAATGTTGTTTTGGCATCCTATTTAGATTTTAGTTATTGATTTTCTTGGTAAGACCATGGATAAAACCAAACCCTCCTCATAAAATGACCATTCTTTTTATTTCTAATTTCTTCCTTTTCATTCTTTTTTTTCTTACTAATGTTGTTTTGGCATTCTTTGGGTCGTTATTTGTGAGGTCATTTATACAAAGGCTCCCTCACTTTTTGATTATTAACACCCCTTCAATTTTCATTTTGTAAGTTGCTTGGTAAGACTGTGGATAAAATACAACCCTCCTCATAAATTACCTTTCTTTTCATGTTCTTTTTGGTCCTTGTTATTTAGACATTAGATTTTGCTTCTTTCTCTAGATGGAATATATAAACATTCTATGTTAGCATGTTTTCCTTCACTTCCTACAATCTTATGATTAGGAATCAGACCTTTTCTATCATTATATTTAGTTTAGCCCTTTGTCACATTTTTGCAATTTGAATAAATTCAAATTTATTACATCTATCATTTTCCTCTTGATTTCCCCCTTTCTTTCACCTCCACATTTAGATAAAATAAGGTAAAGTCAAGAGAGCATTTTTATTTCACTTGTATTTATGAGACTCTTAGACCATATGTTCTTTGATTTTCTCTCTCTTAGAAACCTTGTCCCAAATTTTTCAAATGAAAATCATCTTTAGCACCAATGTTTGGTCTTACAAAACTATATAGAGGAGTTAAAAAAAGAAATTTAAAAGTCAATCATTTGAAAATAAAAGGCAATGATATCTAAAAGACAACATACAAATAATAAAATATAATCACACCAAAAGACATGATTAAAAGCACATCTCCTATCTCCAATCAAATCTCAAATTCCACATTCAGCCTCACATAGAGATAAAGTCCTTTGGGGTATAGTAGGCTAGTAGAGTGTAATAAAGGATTTCAAAAAGATCTATAGTGATACTTACTTTCTCACCCAAGTACACAATATTTTTAGTATACCGATGGCTCTATAAGGGGTCTTGAGGAGAAATGAACATGTTATGGGAAGGTAGGTCCATTTTAATTTTCATGCATATAGCCTTCATGGGATGATAGATATACTTGATTTGTTGACTTAATACTTGTGTAGCTAAGATAAGTTATTGAAATTCCTTAAGGTTGGCAGTCCTCTTATTTTGACAAACCAAATTTGAGTGTCTTGACTTCAATAAAGAGTTCCTCTACCTTGGTTTTTCCTTTATTCACACCTCCAGCCCATTTCATTTCCCCCTTTTAAAGACAAATTATGATTCCAAATATATTTTCCCTCTTCTTTAAATTCTTTTTTCTTCATTTCTTAAAAATATGCAACTAAATGGGGGTAAAAAATTATTAAAACAAGCCTGAAAACGGTAAGATTACAAATTTTTTTAAAAATACGATAACACTACTTTGTTTCAATTTTATCTATGTTTAGACACAAAAAAATATATTTGAGAAACTATGGAACATTTTCACCTGTTCTATATATTTACTAAAAATAATTTTCTTTCCTTTTCCCATTTATTTTGATTTTTCTATTCTACTATTGTGAAAACTTTGAGTTCACACCCTTTTTCCATTTTTGCATGATATGTGGATTGTTACTTCTCACCCAACCATGTTGGTTTCCCTTTTATGCATCCCCTTTTCATATTCATGATTGAGATGTGGATTGTTTCTGCTCACTCATCAATATTGTTTTATCATTTTTATTTTTGAATCCTCTTTTCACCATCTTGTTTTTTCATGTATTCTTGATTTGATTTGGTGAGTTTGCATTTTCTTACTTGAGATTTACATGTTTGAGTTTTTTAGTCTTTAGTAGCCTTAGATTTTTGGCTACCTTATTTACTCTTGTTTGACTTCATCATTTGGTCTAAGATAGCACTTATCACCTAGCTTGCCAAATTCCCAAGTACATCCCATCCACATAGCACCAGTTATCTTGGATTTTCTTGGATTTGTTTTGTTTTGCTCCTTAGGTTTGTATTTTTAGGTTGGTCCAAAGAAGTCTCTACACCCTTCACAATCAAAACTAAAACATAGCTAACAAACATCCCATTATAAAGGTAAGTCAAGGTAAGCATCATATACCTTTTAGTTATTTAATTTTTAGGTACACTTATTTTCTATAATTTACTTTCATTTATTTTATTCTTTTTAAACTACTAAATTTTTTTTAGCATCAGTCTTGTGTGTGTCCTTATGTTCTTTCTTAAAGCAACATCCCATGTTACACCTTAGTGATACGTGATGAGATTTGAGTGGGGCATATGTATACACATAATATTTTCACACTTTTATTGATTAATAACATTTTAAATCTTTTAGGAACCCATCCTGACTCAATCTCTTTGAGTGTATGACTTAAGGGGTGCATTGTGAAAGGTGTGGGCAAACCTTTGGTGCTTCACAGGATTGCTTCCCCTTATTACCATATTATTCCCTATCCATTTAACTCCTAAAACCTTTCCCTAAGATATATCTCCTTACTTGCACATTCCTCTATTATTTTCCTCCTTCTATCCTTCTTTCCCTTTTTCACCTATTTAGTAAGCTAGGTCAACCTAGTTAACCTACCATAGTCTAGGGTCACTTTAGCTCTTTAGGCCTAGTTTCCATGTGGATGACCTAGCACAAACTTCAGGGATTAGCCTAATACTATGCTATGTTGACCAACATGGGCTAACATAGCTGACATGTTCAAGTGATTTTATAGTTAGATACTCTTATATATACAATGCCATTTCAGTCATTTATATATGAAGGTAATCTGGAGTTATTATTCTCTCATGCTTCTTCACAATCTTCTCTTCCACCATTATACTTGAGGAGTCTTAGCTTAGGTTTATTATTTGGATAATCTTAGTCTTATGGATAGGTCTTGGATGCTTTGGCCTAAAAAAGTGATCCTTACAAACCACAATAACCTCTTATGAAGCCCCATTGGCCAAGGGAGAGATTGAGTCATGATGGGTTCACATTCAAGTAAGTTTATTATAACTTTGTTCTCCTCTCTTTTAATATATAGAAGTAACATAAGTGTTGGCTCAAATAATATTACTCCTCATATTCCATTTATTAGGGTGTTACTCATACTTACCTTATTTTAAGATCCCTATACATGTATTTTATTGATTTTCATCTAACCCATTACTTTGTACCATAGGCTTTGGTGACCACTAGATTAGTTTACCTTTCTTGTTAATAGATTAGTTTACCTTTTTTTTATTATAATAAGTGAATATAGAAACCATAGGAATCTTTTAGCGCTATTGTGTGATTATGTTAGACTATAGGCTTTAGAACCCTACCTAGCATGATGTGTTGTGATAGATGATACAAGTGAACCTATAATTGGGTCTAACAGATCCTCATATTGGTCATGCTCCTACTTAGCAAGTGTGTGTGCCAATCAAAAGTGTGGGTGTGATTTATCTTATTTGATACAAGATTGATTTATGTGCACCATGCAATTCTAATTGCATATAATGCATACACTTGTTTATCAAATAATCAATTATTTAACTTAGCATTCTTGAAATTAGTACTCATAAAAATAATTGGGTGGTCAAACCCTTCAATTTTTTGAGTTAAAATTACAACCATAGTGTGGTCAGATGAAAATGAATAGAGGTGGAAGTCCCTTGAAAAATCAAGACCTATAAGGACTAGAGATTGACTGATGGCCTCCTTGATATCATTAAATGCTTTTTTAGAATCTTCATTCCATATGACTTTAACATCCTTCTTCAACATGTCATTTAGTGTTTTGACAATTTTGGTAAAACTAGAGATAAACTTTCTTACAATACTAATCTAACCAAACAATGACTTTAACTCTTTTTACTATTTGGAGGTTCTATTATAGTTATGGCCTCTACTCTTTCAAGATCTATAGAGATCCCATTCTTCATTATAACATAACCTAATAATTTCCCTTCAATCACATAAAATATACTCTTCTTAGGGTTCAAAGAAACTCCATACCTTTAACATCTTTCAAAAACATGATATAAATACATGAATTGATCTTCCCTATTTTTAGAAAAAATTGTTAGATCATCCATATATATGATAATGCACTTACCAATCAGGCCTTAGAAGGCATGGTCCATATCTCTTTAGAAGGTGGCTCCTATATTGATTAGTCTAAAGGGCATTCTTTTGTAAGTGAAGGTTCCTCACTTTGTGGTGACAACTATTTTTATCATGTCCTCTCTATAAACTAATACTTGGTTGTAACCAAAAAATATATCAAGTAAAGACATCATAGATGATCCTAAAACAACTTGAACTAATTGGTATAGGGAAGGAAGCAGGTAGGTATCCTTCTCTAATGCTTTGTTCAAATTTCTAAAGTCTATACAAACCCTAATCTCACCATTCTTCTTCTTGAGTGACACCAAATTGGCTACCCAGGTAGAGTGTCTAATGCGAAAGACTATCCTAGCATCTAGAAGTCTCTTGACCTCTTTGAATATCATGGGTTCTAGGATTGGGTTCACAAGTCTTTATTTCTACCTGAAGGGTTTTCGGCTCTCTTTATGAGGTATAGTATGTGTGATGAACCTTGGATCAAATATTTTTAGGTCATTATATGACCATGTTATGACATCTTAGTATTAGGTAATAAGTTCCTTAACTTTCTTATTTTTAAAGTTTATACAAGTCTTCCCAACATATACTAGTCAAGGCTGATCATGAAGGCCTAGACCAATATCATTATAGTCCCTCACAATTACCTTGGGAACCTTAGAAGCCTCAAAAACTTTGTCTTAATCATATAATATCTCTAAATTAATCATTCCCTTTGGGAACTTATTGTCACTTAGCTGAATGACTTTACCATAAAATTTATCTTCCCTAGATGTACTTCCATCAGATTCATCATTGATATGAGCATAAAATACTAAAAAATTGTCATGAAATCCAATATATGTTGATCATCATTAAGGAATTGGAAGTGGTTAATATTATTCAACACTAAAGGATAATGGATTAGTTTAATGCTGAAATCAAGGGAATCTTGATTGGGCATAAGGTTAGCTGTAACAGATGCCAATTCATGAGCTACTTGATTCTCTTCACTTGGGATCGAATTAATGCCAAAATTATCAAAAGGATTCAATCAGATCCCAAACTTTGAACATATACCTTTTGAAATATGAAATCTTACATTGGTATTTGCTTCTAGCCTAGTTAACCACTAGTTATGAATACCCATAAATTAGTAGTTCTTTGACCTTATTTTTTATAGAAAATTATAATCCAAAGAAAATGGCTTCATATTCAATGAGATTATTAGTACAAGGGAGTTGGATTATATAAGAATCATGGTACCTTTTGTTAGTGGGGTCATTTAAAATAATACAAACACCTAATCCAACATTACACCTAGCACCATCAAAGTGCAATCTCCACAATCTAGGAACAACATAAATATCTATGGTATCACATACCTTATCAGCCTTTAGGGTGAAAACTCCCATGTATGAGTCTATTATGTTACCCTCTCATTCACATCATTATATTTAGTTATCATATGCTTCAATCTTGGTTCTCTTTCAACTATGATTTCATTGGGGACACCCTTTTGAAGTAGCCATATATCTGAGCAATCTGCGGACATGTAACCATTCAAATCCTTAGTCCATTCCCTGATCAATAATATTACATAAACATCAAGTATTTAAACTACTTGAATATCAATGAATTTTTTCGCCCTAGGCTCAGAAGCTAGTTGCATATGAACATTTAATATTTCTCCTACAACCTTATCAGACTTTATAGGGGTTAAAAAAATTGCTTGTATATTATTATATGCATGATATTACTATATGCTCTTGAATCTAATAATAAATTACGATATTTCTTATAAAACATCTTGATAGTGAGTAAGAAAGGAGGAGACTTAAATTTGGTTTTATGAACTATTACATTGGCATGATCAGTCTTAAATAGACTATGCTTTCCTAGAAAAGATTCCCACAGGAGATCCCTTTGCTCTATAATATTTGTGAGTTCATGAAATGTTATATTATCCTTTATTTTATTCATGTTGTCAACTATGTTATAACCAATTTTGCCAAAAGAACTAGGAATCTCAACATTGGGTTTAGAGGTACTCCCTTTTGGTGGCTCTAGATTATTTGTTGAAGAGGTGTCAGGGGGAGTTCCAAAGTTATTTGGAGTCATTGAGGTAGTCAATGTCTAACTTTACTCTCTATTCCTCAAGTGATATGTCTTCTACAAGAACTTTTGAAAGGCTTGGATCTCCTCAAGGACCTCACTAGGCTCATTTTCTTCTTGAAAGGGTGAATCAAAGGTGTCCACCATGAAGGCATGCTCAGATGGCTTAGATCCAGAGGTGATTGCACCACTTTATTTGTTAAGGACCACTTCAAATGTGTTTATCTCTTCTTGAAAGACATCAAAGTATTTACAAAATTATATACAATCAATTTTCCCATGCTTGGTTATGCAATGTACCGTATAATAGTCAAGTAATGTAATGTCAGTAAGATTAATGTCCATATTCTTGTTATTGGAAGATGTTTCATTAGCCTTAGTATTATGAAAACTATTATTTGTAAATCTATTATTTATCCCATTAAACCTTTGAAATGAGAAATTCCTACCAGAGTGTTCTCTAGTATTGTCAACTTGTTTTTACAATTGAAGGAAATTAGTGATTAATTTTTGAACCATTTTCAAGATAGATTCATTATCATTTTTGGGAGTCTCATAATTATGCACCTATTTATTATTAGATGGTACCAAATCTCTTTAATCACTTGGGTTGAAGGCATTAGTGGGATGCGTCAAGAATCCTAGATTTTAATTTGGAGCTACATGACTTAATGACAACTAGGTCATATTTGGGAGCTAGTTTAAGGCTATGAGATTTTGGTTATTATTGGGGAATAAGTTCATCATAGGTAGGCATAGGTTCACATTTGGGACTGAATAAGCCATTTTTTTCTCATTGTTGCATTTGATCATTAATGATTATTGATCTAGAATAGGCTTGGGCTAATGAATCTATAACTGGGATAGACCTCTTTAGGAACACATAGGTCATAATAACTACTACATCTTTGTAGATTTCTAGGGTTAGGACATCATTAGGCTTGTAGGGTTCTATGGTCTTAATATACATTTTCTAAAATATATCATTGGAGGACCTAATGGGCTCACTGGCATCCCTTATAATAGTAGTGAATTGGTGGTAAAAACACAAGGACTAATATTTTTTTCAAATTGATCAATAAAAACATTATTTTAGTAATTCCAACTTGTAATGTAATTGTCAATCAAATTTAAGAACCATTCATAGGTGGCATCTTTAAAATTAAATGGAAACAACCTACATGCCACATATTCATGCATAACATTAAGAAATCTTAAATTATCCTTAAAATATTTTATATATTCCTTAGTAGTCACTACACCTTTTGTACTAAATGCAGGTTGATATTTATTAGGGTTTCTTAGAAGATCATGAACCACCCATAGCACATTAATCAAGGAATCCCCTAACCATGCCATATCTAGGTAATTATTGAAGGCACATGTACCTTGAATTGGTGAAGTTGGAAGAGATTTAGATCTCCTACATGTACCTTTATCTTGTCTAGATTTTTTGTGTACCCTAAGTTTGAGAAAAGGCTATTTGGTTTCAGGCTGTGATATTGTCCTAATATTGTGCAATTCTAGATTGAAAGTTGAATATCCTACCTAAAATATGATGTATCAAGTTAAATTATATTAAGAACAAGAGTTAGACATGAACATTGAGCTTGTTTTGTAAAGATGATATGAATATTTGTAAAGGATGTTGATTTTTTATTGAATTAGCTCAAAGATGCATTCAACTATGTAAATATGGTCTATCTTTGCAAGTCCAAGACTAAAAGAACTTATATATATGAAATATATGCCCACCTTTGATTAAAGTGAACTGTTCTAACCCTAGATGCTATGAATTTTTTAAGTTAAAAAAATTTACTAGAAATAAGCACTAATTATCAAAAAAATTCAAAGGAAACACAAAGATAAACTAAAAAAACAAAAGATTAATGGTCTTTATATTCTAAAGTAAATAATTCACTCAAAACACAAAGATATACTGATCTTTAGGTGAAACAAGGCTAAGATTAGTAAGGTTTCAAATAATTGGCCCTCCTTCTAGCATTGACAAGAGATATCCTATTGATTCATCTAAATATACCACATTTTTTTTAGTGTTTAAATAACACTTCTCATTTTATAATTTAGAAAATTTAGAGCATGATTTGTAGGTTTTGACAATCTGGTTATCTGTGGTGAAATAGCAATAGAGTAAGATAACTATTCCATAATATTTATATAGTTTTGGTAGTTAAGAGCCACCTTGGCCTATTAGAAGTGAATCCTTGTTGATACTTAGTGAATTACATTCCTAATTTAAGCTATAGACTATTCTAAATAGATATTAATAATATGGCTTAAACTAAAGTGACCATGGTATAAAAAAGAGCAAAGAGAAAGGTAGGGCAAAAGAAATAAGTGATCACCAATTTTAGTCCTAAACATTATGAAAAAGTATTAATGGTAACTAAATAAACATTTAATAAATATATAATGCAACATATCCTAAGATCAAATCTCACTATATATCAAGCAAACTTTAGAGAAAAATGTTTAAGAATCATAAGTAATAACCAAGTCTGCTTTAGGGATTTACCACTATAATCAAATAGCCATTGCACATCTGAATATAGAGCAAAATGAAATGAAGTAGAACCTAAGATATTTCAACTAATCTAACATAATCACAAATTATAAACTCTATGATTAAATAATGCTATTCAAAATTCAAAGATACTATTCAAATTCAAGACTTCTACTAACAATTGAGAGAAAAGATATATTAGTATTTAACACATAAAAAATGGATAACCCTTGAAAAATTTCTCGATTATATTAATTAATTCAAGTATACAAAGTTGCTCAACAATCTCTCCCTTTTTACAATGATGATACATGCCTTTATAGGAATAAGTAGTATACTAGTTAGTTACAAAATATAAGTGTATAAAGGTAAGGATAATTGTCCTTACAAGATCTATAATACATGTGCCTTTTCAAATCATACTAACCTAGAGGTAAATATGCTAACAAACTAGCATATGACTATACAATGGAATATTTTATTATAAAATGTTACCTAATTTCTATTATAATACAATATTGTTATAACTTATTTGTGGGGACCTTATTTGTTTTTGGAGGATGCTCATGGCCCTCTCATGTTTTTCACCAACTAGCTCAAGATCCATAACAAGTTTCATGATGCACTCCTCTTCTTGGTCTATTAGCTCATCAAATTCTTTGTCATTTCTAACTAGGGCATCCTTGATACTTCTAGATTTGTTAATCCTCTCATTTGCATTAAATATCATATCCAAGATCTTATTATTATCCTACCCAGATTATACTTTGTGTTTCCCTTAGATTTATTGACTCACCAAAGTGGCCATATGCTTGAAATATTTATCACTGATCAAGGTAAGGGTAGTAGGTTATGCAATATTGATAAGCATGGTCCCAAGAAGTTTCTCAATTATATTAATGAGGCATTTGTCATCATTTAGAAGCCTCATCACCTTGGTATGCTAGGTACTCAAGATTTGAACATTATCAATAAGGATAACCAAGATTGTGCTTAGGTGTCCCATACTTATGGTTCTAAAGTTTGGGATTTGCTTTTTTGCTTAAATGTTGAGGATCTGAGCAATCATGTCCTCTAATGCTGACCATTGGGTGATCAGGTCTTTAGATAATGTATTTTGGTCCTCTATTGCACTCTACCTCATATTCATTAACTTTAATGCCTCAAATATGTCATATAATGACTCATCAATCATCTTGATCATCACATCTGGTACTGATAAGATTGCCTAAGTTTATAAGTTCTCCTTTTCCCTTTACAAATTTTAGATCCTTTGTTTTAGACCCTAGACCCCAACCTTAGCTTGTTTTGATTTTTCTTATATCAATATTTCACATATTATTCACGTATTATAGCCTCACCAAGCATTTACCCAGTAATAAGGTTCAAATCAATAAAAGGTTCCACCTTTTGAAATGTGAATTTTTATGTCCCAACCATGGCTATCTTATTTGTTATTCTCTCTAATCCTGTCGTCTCAGGATTGAAATGGATTATGGTAATTGATTCCTTAAACTAGGGAGATTTTTATAACTCAACTATTGAGCTAGTAGATGCTATGGGAGCATCCATTTTCTTACCTCCTGAACCTTGGGACACCATGTTCTCCTCTGTTCCTACTCCTTCATTATAGCCTTTATCCAAGGCTTAATGTCATCGTGCACATCCACAACAATTCTTGTCATGGCCCATGAGAGGGAGAGAGATGGGATATTTTACAAATTGCCATAGATGAATTAGTTAGTAATGACTAGCCCATACATTGTAAATTTATCACTGAAGAGATTGACTTCACTAGCAGGATGAGTGAAAGTCAATCTAGGTTTCTTCTTTAGTTCTATTGAGACAAAGGAAAATTATACTTTTATATTTTATTTAGGTGCCATGGGAATTATCTCCTTTCCTATTATTCCCTCTTAGGGGTCCTCCTCTCCCCTTGAGCCATAAGATTCTACAAGTTCTTTAACAACACCATCAAGTATCTCTTCTAGCTCCAAGGCTATCATGTCAATGTACTAGACTAGGGAAGGTCGCCTCTACTACATGGTTGAGGTTAAGGGTCTTTCTCTAGGTCTTTCTTCTAATATTACTTCTCTAAGCTTTTCTTTTCCTTTATGTTGATCATCATAAATTTTCTCAACCTGCTATTGGGACTATTGTGGTTGATTTGCCTAAGGTTACTCCTAAGATATTCTAGATGGCCTAGGTAATAAATGGTATTGTAAAGGGTGAATTTTCCATGTTTTCCTAGATGGATTGTTGTCCCTAACCAATATATGCTCTAGCTTGATGTTGTGGCCTTGTATCCTTGACAAAACTTTCCCATAGTTCCTAGCTCTGATGTATATGGTGTCATGGCCACCTAGCTGGTGTATACACTCAAGCTTAATATTTTTGTCCTTTAAATGTTCTCCTACTTTGTTCCTTGGATCCCATATTTTGAGTTCATCTAACTAAAATTCAAATGAATTCCTATGTGTGCTATAAACTCCACCTACTTCCATTCTTTAATTATGATTTTCCCAATATCTAATGGGAAGGGATGAAGCAGACATTTCCTCTTTTCCTTACAAGTCTTGTTAATGAAAAAGATGTGCTAAGAAGCAACCTCCTCAATAAGTTTATTTGGGACATGTAATAGTAGTATGTAAAATTAGGACATAATTCCATCTATCTTGATGAATATGTAATGAAGATAATACCATACATCCCTAATCATCTCCACACACTTTTTGATGAGGGGGTGAAGCTTAGGCATGGGGACACCTGTGATGGCCTCAAAGATTTCTGGGAAAATGCAATCATAGATAAACTACATGTGATTCCTATAATTGAAGATGTGATGCTTGGAATAGTGGTGTGAGATGAATGTCGTACCCTCTGGGGATAATTCCTAATGTTAGGGAAGGTGACCAAAACAAGAATAATGTCAATTAGGTAAGACATCATGTAGAATTGCTTGGAGGTCTTTCTCTTAATGATGATGAATTTATTGGCAAGGAAGATGTTGATCAAATATCTAATTGGAGGGGTAATTATTTCTTCCACCAGGAAGTCCACATATGAGACCCAAACCTTATTCACATAAGTGGTTGAAGGGGTACCAAAAGATCTATTCAACAAGGTCATTATTACCCTAATAGCCTCTCTAAATTGGATGATAGGGATTTTTCCATCAAGGGTTCTAAATATGTGAGGTCTTTGATTTAGCAAAGGTCTACGGATAGAGTCAAGGTCATGGTTATTAGTCCATTCCCTCATCTTGGTAAGGTCCACATGGGGAAAATAGAGTTTATATTACTTTTCAAAAGTAATACGGGAAATTTATGGTACCACTTTTGAGTTACCTTCCCTAATAATCCATTCATCATCAATCTTATAATTAAAAAATGGGGGAAGGGACATCAATGCAGTGTAGTACATCTAATTTTTCCATGGTATGATGGAGGCTAGCCATCGAGATTACAACTAGGTCATATTGTCATCTATTGGGGGTGATATTTATCTGATCTTCCTTTAAAATGGGTTGCAATTCTTCTACCATAAATAAGAGCTCAGACCAATTCCTAATGTCATGGATGTTTAAGGCATCAATTTCTAGTTCTATATCTTTGAATACTCAACCCTCACTACCTATTGTCAAATAGAGCTCAACCTCTTCCTTTAATTATTACTTACTAGCTACCATGATCCTTGTCTCTACCAATTGCTCACATCAAACTGTAGATGATTTCTATGGAAGCTATCTAATTCTCAGAAGCATAATTAATTTATCCTTTGATTGAATTATAATAAATTAGATATATTTGGGTTGATTTTATGTAGATTTTAGGATTTTGGAGCCTTAATGGTGGAAGATATATAAGCTTTAGCTTATACGTGTTCTAAATTTGATTTGGAACCCTACCTTTATACCTTTATGTTTTAGAGCCCAAAAGAACTTCAGTTTTATCCTTTTTTACTTATGTGGAGCTTATATGGCACTAGTCTAGATCTTTTACATAATTTTTCATAAATGTCATTTGAACACTAGCCATTGGTATTTAAAAACACCTCCTTTTCACTCTGTAGTATCAAAATCCTAAATTAGTGTGAGTTGTTGATCATAATCTGGACCTTTATATTTTATTTAGTTCTTGGGTCTTAAGACTTGTGATCATGACACTTGGTGTGTTCACGCATCTTCCCCTTATTCTAAATATTATATCAGTTTTTTATTGAACAATCATTGGCCATGTGATGGGTCTATGGGTTCTTAGGGTTTTGTTGAAAAGTCTCTAGGGACCTTCATGCCATTAGATCAAATCTAGTGATAAATTTTAGATCTTTGATTTATGAAAATTCCTAATCATTATGTTAGTACACTTTTGAAAAAGTCATGACATAGGCTTATGTCCTTTAGGCTAAGGTTTGTTTCATATTTTTTAAGCATGAGACAAACCTTAAGCTAAGTAATTTAAACCCAGGTTATGATTTAAAAGGGGTCAAGGTATAATCACTCTGGATTAAAGTATGCATTGTGTTTAGAAAACATAATGAAAATATTAGGCTAAAATATTTATGCCATGTGTCACAAACCATGCTCAAAATATGTCCAACATGAAATGATAATCTAAATTTTACATAGGGTAAATCTATGATTTAAAGTTAATTATGCAAAATATAATGTAGATCCTTAAAGAATAGACTTAGGCTAGGTATATTTCTTGCATATATTTGTGTTTTATAGATTGAGGCCTTCCATTTTGGGCATATTTTGAGTATTTCTCTCAGCTTAGTGAGCCACTTTAGAGTAAAAAGGGTTTTAGGACATCATTTGAACATTAAGTAAGATATTTTCATTAGGTTAAATTTGATGGTCTTGTTAACATCAAATACATCCTCATGGGTGTCAATTGACAATCGCGTGGATATCAATTTTAAGCTAGTGAAGTTTTGATTTTAATGGACTTAAATTTGATGACCATGTGAGCGTCAACTTAGTCTTTTCAGATGTTTATATGATGCTTACATGAACATAAATTTTAATTTTGTTAAAATATTTATGGTCAAATGTTAGGACACCACTTAAAATTTTTGCAATGTTTCCTAGGGTCTTGGTGTTAATTCTCTTCATTGGATCAAATGCCATGATAAAGTGAAAATCATTGATCATAATCTGGAGACTTTCTTTGAATTATATGTCATGTCAAGTGGGTCCCCTTTCCTTTTAGTTCTCAAATGTAATGGTGTTATGTGTCCATCTTTCAAGGTCCTTTTATCCTTTTGAATTTTCAATTACGCTTCACTCCATCCGATCAAGCCCTTGTAAGTAAACATAGATCATTGGATTATCCAAGATGCAAGCTATTTAAGCCAAAGTTCATAATTATCTGGGCTCCATTCAATCTAATGTCATGATAAAGTGACAATCATATGATCCTACAAAGTTTCAAGAAGTTAATGTTTGGACCATGGTGACAATAAAATCTTAGGCTTAAGGTGTTAAGACTAAGGTCATGATGGTATTAATGAATACATCATGCTCTTAGTATTAAATTCTTAGGCTAAGTTGGGGAATATAAAATGACCCTACATAATGACATTTACTTAGGCCATAAAGGGACTTTAAAAAGGGGAAACTAATTAAGGAGGTCAAGTTTTTTTGTTGAGTCATGTTAAGAAACATGACTAATCCTAAGATATGCATTTTATATCTAAGTCCATAAAAATGATTCCCACCAATTTGGGCTCCCACCTTTATTAAAATTTGAACCAAGGGTTTGTTAGGATTTTGGAATGAAAAATTCTTAGGAATGCATCCCATGGAACATGTAACTAATAGTCGAACAAATTTCATTAGAAATGTTAGTCTAGATTAAATTAAATTAAGACCATATATGCTTGTCTCTTAATAAATTTGATGATCTTCAAATTCTATAAAAGACCTTGACATACTAAAATTTCCATTTTTTATTTTAAGGGTTTCTCAAGGGTCCCAATTCAAAAAATGGGGTATGTTGGTCCTAATAGGTTGGTACCTCTTTTCAAGTAGGTGCTTGCTAAAGCCTAATCAAGTGGGTGATTGGCTAGTTGGGGTTGGTGCTCCATATGAAGTTGGTGCTTCACTAAATCTTTATGTTTGTCTTATAGTAATTTAATCCATTTATAGATATTAGTGGGTTTTATTCCCATTGAGGTTTTCCCACTAAAATAAGTGTTATATGTGTTATTCTTTTATCTCGTGTGTATATAAATGGTCTTTGATGTGTTTATAGTGAACTATATTGCTTTAAAAGTTCATGAATGATAAAGTAAAGTTGTAAACATTTTCAAAAATTGATTCACCCCCATTCTTAGTAATTGTGATTCCAATGTAGGGTTTGTGATTATAAATTTATATCTTTCCAACCCATGATAAGTAGTCTATTTAATGATTTTTCAAATCATACTATGGCTCATCCTCGATATTTATTGTTTTGTACACATGTGTTTTATGATTATACCAATAAGTGGAAAAATGTAAATGTAGATAATAGTTATTATTTGAACAATGATAATTATTATATGAATTATGCTCATGATTATGATAATGAGGGTAATGATTATAATTAATTTTGTGTGCACACATGATGTTACATATTTGTATGATATTGATTTATCTCTATAAAATGGTATCAAAGATAAATAGGTCAAACTAATTCTATAAACCTATAGATCATTTTCCTTACCCTTTCATAGACCTTTCCAATAGTCATGAGGTAGAATAAGAAATATTACAACTAAATAAGATTATACAATAAAAAAATTGGATAAATGATACATATGTTTATTCTCACGATGTTATTCCTAACAATCATTTTTTGTAAAACATGAAATGATTCTTTTATAGACATGAAATTTAATAATGTTTCTATATGAAATGTGATGATGTTTATAAAAAAATGATTATCCTATTGAAATTAAATGTAATAATTATTATATCCAATGTAATGATAGGAATACTTGTAATTAATATTGTATACCAATGTTTAATATAGATGTTTCAATAAAACCTATGAATTAATCTTTCAAAACTATAACTATGTTTACTTTCCATATAGTGTCCATGATGCATGCAATTACTAAGCTCTAAAAATAGGTTGTTTCTTTATCCTTATAGTTTATTTCATAAATTACTAATTCTGATAATAATTTCATATTATGCTAACCTATAGTACAAAGTAAAATCAATCATTAACATCTATAAGTATTTATTATACATACATTTCAAATTTTTGATGGATATTGAGTTCTTCATACCCACCTTATACATTTCATGTATTCTCTTAGAGAATATTCATGTGATGGGAGAGTGTTACTAAAACATTTTAATACGAGTTTAAAAGGTAAGGCCTTATGTCCATTATGTGAGTTACCTAATGGGTCTATGGATTTATTTTTTAAATTGGAATAATATTTATTATCCCATTTCAATAAGAATATAGGTCCTAGATTACCCTAAGAGCATATCCAAAAATAAATAGAAAGGTCATGATGAGCTAATATAAGAATATATTTAAAATTAAAAATTACAATATATTACTTAATACATTAACTGAATGATTTGTATAATTAATTCCTATTTTTTAAAGATATTTTACCTCCACTTAGGGTAAATTAGTTTATCATGCATATAATTATTTTGAGAAAATTTGAATTGATATATACACTTATGGTGATATTTCATACATGGAAAGATGTGTGTGTGTGTGTGTGTCTAATACCTAAATTTTTGATAATTCAAAAACTTCAGTAATTAAAAGTAATTATTCATCAAAGAAGGAATGTACATATAAGAAAACTAATAAGAAGGAAACTTTCATGAGTCGTGGCTCTACTATTTTTCACCATAAAATATTTTGGAAGGTCAAAAATTTACATATAAACCTAAAAAGGTACTAATGGTTAGTTAGGATATCAATGGAATTATTGTTGATGACAAGATAAAACATAATATATACATATTTTATTTAATTAATAAATTATGGCATTATCAAAGTTAATTATAACATGTAAGTACTAATGAGGATTTATTATGTCATATTACTAAACCATTTTATTTTTGGCCTAAGATAGTGGAGACATTATTATTTATGTATATGATCATTAAAAAATCCAATGAAACACTTTTAAAATCATGGGTGGAGCAAGTGAAAGAAATATTGGATGATGATTTCACATGATTTCTAATGCAGTTTACTATCATTTAACAAATATAAGACATATGAAAATTAAAATCCTACTAATAGTAAAAATACATCTCAAAGTGCATAAGTATGGGTGTAAAACAAATTAAAGCAATTAAAATTGTAGAAGCTAAGTATTGAGTATTCCTACTCCACGTAAATATTTATAAAATAATAAACTCCCACTATTAACATAGGCCAAGTATCGCCATGTGCATTATCTCAAGAATTATTAACATAATTATCTAATGAAAATTAAATAATAAGTGTTTTTATGAATTGGAAACCAAACTCATATCCATATAATTCAATTACTCATGCTATAGACCTAATAAACCAGCATAAATTAATAAGTTAAGATGATATATTTTTTATATATGATTGGTCAGATGCTTCCATTAGATGTGGTGAGATAATTAGATAGTTATAATTTATACACACATTACACTTTAATGATACATAATTCAGATCTCACATATAAAATTGCTTGAAAATAAAAAAATACGAAAATAAATAAATATTTACAAACTATAAAAAACTATGAGATATGCATGATATGCTATGTATTACACATGATTTATTAATATTATTTTTCATTATATTCATGAGTGGGTATCAAGACATGCAAGTTACATATGATATATGGACATACAGATGTGTGCCATAATTTACACCTAGGGGAAACCTTTCTATATTGGGTCATGCATACACTAGGGGGAATATTTTCACACATATCAAGTATATATATTTACAAATATCCATTGATAATTATAGACTATTATATATGAATTTCTCTTACTCATATTTTCTAGTGTGTTATTTGCATTATATAATGTGTTGTAGCACCCTCATGTGCTACTTAAAACCCAAATACAAAAATAACTCCTTAATAAAATAAGATAAGATAAATGAAGTGTTGAAAATATATGCACATGCACACACACATGAAAACACATAAAAATGATGATACCAAAACTATCTTGAAATAACATCCATAAATAATTTTTTCATATTATTATGGGTAGGGTAAATAAGTTATCATAATGTTGGCACATGCTAGGTTGTATCCTAGGACCTATGGTTTATGGTCCCATGAGATGACCAATCATTTAATTTGATATAGGAAAAAAATATAGATCACTATTATATTTATAACACCTGAAAACTATAAAATGTCTATCAAAATTCTTATGCCAAGAATTATATAAAATCCCTTATTACAATAAAAAGGGAATTTAAAATTACCCAAGTTAAAATTTGACTTAAGTTTTAATATTTATTTAATCACCTCAAAGATATATCCAAATTAAATATGGATTGGAGATAATTGAATCATTTCCAATAGATTAGGTGA
Source organism: Torreya grandis (assembly GCA_037957365.1). Lineage (NCBI taxonomy): Eukaryota > Viridiplantae > Streptophyta > Pinopsida > Cupressales > Taxaceae > Torreya > Torreya grandis. The sequence continues at coordinate 293,672 of JARHVA010009349.1, forward strand.
ATTAGCATCCACTCAAGTATACGGGTTTAAAAGTCAAAAAACAGCACTCTAATCATTGTATAAACATAACACACTTTTCACCTATTCCTTATTCACACTCTCATATAAATTTAGAATTGGTTGTGAATTTATAGTCTCCCAATATCCATTAAAACACTATGTTTCATTGTCTCATTACTTTGAAACCATATGTGCATCCAACTAGGATTTTTTTGGTGCATGCGATGGATTTTCACAACATTACAGTACTTTTTATTGGCTATTAGGGTATTTAATTGGTGCCACATGGTATGATTTCATATTATCACACTATCACAATTACAATGAGAATTTGTCATAGTGGTTAAGGTATGTAAGGTTGTGAAATAATCACAACATGCCACTTGTCATAATTTTGTAGTCTCATTTCCTTATGTTGGTTTGCAAGCTATGATGGGATTGGGTTACTATGAAGATGTGAGGCAATCACATATATCAAAGTGGCACAATTTCATGCATTTGTGTTACCATGATTTATGAAGGAATTAAGAACTAAATAAAAGGTTCACAAATTATGAGTCAACACAAATAGGATAAATGTCCAAGCCTCCAAAAAGGCCTAGGTTAATTAAGTCTAAGTTGATAGCTAAAGAAAGGTTGATCTAAATGTCTAAGGTGAGGCAAATGCTTATGACTTAAGGAAAAGTTTAAGATAAATTTTTAAGTAAACAAGAAAGGATTTTCCAACCAAAAATCAAAAAGGGCTTTAGCTCGACTGCTTAAGGCATACTAATAAGTGAAGGGCTTGTCAACTATGAAGAACAAGATGTTAGGGAAATAATGAGCTAGTTTTTTCCTTAACACAATCTTTACTTAGGCATATGATCTTTACATTTTTTATATGTTTGATATATAAAAATTGGCATGCATGCGACTAAGTGGAATGGTTACACACTCAATAATTTAACATAAATTATATGCACTATAAGACATTTCTAATCTAAGTATACAACATACATTTATTCAAGATAATTTCACATGCATAATTAATTAAATATATTGATCGGTACCTAGCCAAGATTTTATGTAGGTTAATATTGTGAGCTATACATTGTGTGTGTGTGTGTGTGTGTGTGTGTGTGTGTGTGGGAGAAATAAAATGTTTTTATTCACTATCTCTTTATGCCTAAATTGTTTGCCTATTAGTACATCCGTACATTATTATGATGACTAGGCCTTCTAAACTGTGAAAAATTCTCTAAACGTAATCCTTATATTTCTATACCAATTTTATACATCTACCTATTTTATAACTTCCTCGGCACTTGCATCCTAGACAGATGCCTACATCAATGTAGGTGTCCCTTTTCCAAACATTTTGAAAATATTCAAAATTCATCCAATTTACAAATGAAACATATCCTAAAGTTTGACCTAAGTGATTTATTGTGAGATATTTTATAAATTTATTGGTATATATACAAGGTCAACCCTCATTCATTATTCACCTAGAAAATATCAGGAACTTGCAAGGAAACTTACCAAGAATCACTCAATCTAGTGTTTAAGTGAGAAAACCTACCTTATTTGTCCCTATTTCCATATCAATTATAGGATAAAAATTTCCATACATATAAATTACAAAAAAAACAAGCCATAATCCATATTTTGCAAAATGTAAGATAGGTCATTGTGTGTACTTGCTTATCACATGTATTACTCTTATACACACACAATACAACACATAGGGAATAAATACATATGTCTAAGGCCCTCTTAAGATTATTAAAAATGTAGATAGTGCCTATTAACATAAGGGCCATTGGATAGATTGACACTTTGTACACACTAACCCATTTTTTCCATAGTCACTCCAAGGGTGAGGAATCTAGGATTTGATTATCTCAAAAAGATAAATACACTATGTGCATGATATTTATACATTAGAATAAAGGAAACATGAAACCTAGAAGGTTCTACCTAGTCAAATTTATTGAAACTGATAAATTTAAAAAAGATTTTGTATTTTAGGTAGGAGAAAAATGTCCACAAGAGGACACTAACATTGATGTAAGTGTCTAAATCTAGAAAACATGTCTAAAAAAATTAAAAAATTCTTGAATGAATAGAACACATAAACTGGGTGGCAATACTAATAGGGATTTGTGAAATTTTAAAAATCTAGAATATAACAATAAACAACATGTTATTTCTCTTATCCCTTAGTTATGTATACATAAAATCATTGTTATATTTATTGTGCATGATTAAATGAATTTATTTCCAAAATACTATAATACATTACCTAGATCTTAATATTATCATATTGCATTCAATTATTTTATTTTTTCTTGATATGTTTTTTGTACTGAACTCATTTTGCATTAAAAAAAAACTATTTAGACACTTAGTAAACTAATCTCACATCCTTTTCATTAAATCTGATTTCATATCTTAAGCTATAATGATTTAATCTCAAGCATGACAAAAACTAATCATATGACCTATTTAATATTTTAAATGAGTGAGACATTTATTTGTAACAACCAATTATTGAAAAAGACAATCATTTAGCAGTATATTCATTGAAGGCAAAATAATGAAAACACTCTCTAGATTATTTATCATTTGATAAATAACAAACAAAGTTTCATTTTTCGTAATTATTCAAGACATACTATTTTCATAAGATGATAAAACATAGTAACCTTAAACCTATGATTGTATCAAACAAAAATTTGTCATAGTTGTCCTCATTTATTAATGTTATAAAATAGGAATACAAGTATGAACATGTGCACCATAATATTGATTTATTATTATTATTGGTTGAATATCTATCACTCAAACAAATGGATACTAAATGATGAAATTATTTGGTTCCATGTTCCACCCAGCCACCCTCATAATGACTGAAAATTGCCCATAAGGGGGTTTTGAGGAATCATTTGACTAATATGTCTATGAATAACTAAATATATCACTATTTTTTAACCCATTAATCAAAATATGATGTATAGTAGGACATACTTTCATTTCATATCATTATGACTTAATTTAGCTTCTGAGCAAGAGAAAAGATCTTAAATGTGTTTAGCATTTGATAATAATAGTTCAAGACTTGTAAACACAAAGGATTATATCCTATTCAATGAAACATAAATATGCTAAAAGAGGCCAAAATCAATAGTAATAAACTAATCAAATGTGCAGGGCTAAAAAATATCATACTAAACACAGGGTTTCAAAGTCCATAATAGCTCAAGATATGAATACGAATAAGGTATTTACCACATGAAAAATAAGAACTAACTAGAATTTGTGTGAAGATATCTCACCCAAAGGAAAACATTATCCCTTAGAAGACACTAGTCCAGGACTTTTACCCCTTTGCAATGCCTTGGTAGAGGCCTCTACACTACATAAAAAATAATATAAGTTAGCCCAATGCCACTACCAGGCTCAATCACTATAATTATACTTCCTAAACCCACCCAAAAAATATAGAAGATGGAAAGTAAAATAATAATAATAATAATAATAATAATAATAATAATAATAATAATAATAATAATAATAATAATAATAATTCTATTAAAATATATTATCTAGTGTTTCATAGACAATCACAAGTCCATAATGGAGGTTGATAGTAAGAAATATTAGATTAATAATCACAAACAAGATTTAATTCTTCAACAAGGGAGTCAAAGTAATTTGAGATCATAAAAATTCAAATATAAATATATAGGTTGAAATCAGTCAAGTATAACTGAGGAAAAGGACCATAAAAAAACCTCAGAACATTAATTCTATAGCAATATGTTATACATCCTCCTTCCCACTTATCTTTCCTATTCTAATATTTTATCTTACTGATTGCTTATCCATCTTCCAATTCCTTATTTTATGTCCATATTATTTCCTTAAGAGGATCATTTATTTGTATATAACCATCCTTATCAACTATTTCTTATGTATTTAACTATGTATATTTAGTTTTTATAACATCCCCACTGGGATCTACCTAGAAATACATAATTTTTTTATTTAAACAACATATAATTGAAATATATTACACCATGATAATATGACTAGTGACTATATAAAATAATCTAAGTGTGATAACTATAAATGAATCATACTACACCATACATCATTGATCATTATCATCATGAGAAACACATCATAAGTGAATATAGAAAGTAATTATAGATATCCATCCATGGCTAGTACAAGCATACATCCACTAATATCAATGTAAAATAAATAAGTAATTAAAACTCATCAAAATAATGTTTCAATAATAATTAAAATATAATTTAATCTACATATATAAGATACATGGCTCCCCAGAGAAAAAGTTTTGTGGACTCTAGTATCTACGATAATTTCAAGTGTCATCTCAAAATTAGTACTATTGTGGGGAAGGAGAGGATCATTTGAGCACTTTTCCACACCAATCATAGGCCAAATATTACCTATATTAATATCATCAGGGAATTACCCTCACTTCATGTATGAGTAGATAGTGATGGCATGAGAATCTAGAGAGACAAGTTAGTACCCATATGATGTATGACTTATAAAACTAAACATTCGGTGTATCATAAAAACCCATTATACTTAATATATCACACAAACATGTAAATTATACTCATAAAATTATGATTTCTCACTTAACATTACTTTGTTCAAAATTTTCAAATAATTAATTATCTATGGATCAGTCAAAATTCATATACACTACTTGATCAGATTACCTTCATCTGACATTGTGATGCTAGTAAGATAGTAAAATCCATCACATTACTTAGTATCAACAATACAAGATGTGTTTAACATAGTATAACCAATAAATTCACACAAATTACATCCTACTAAAAATTACATAACATGCTAAGCATAGGAATAATAAAAAAAGCATACATTTATTTTATCAAATGTATGAATGAATCTCAAAATAATATCTATCCCATAATAGAAATAATAACTATAGTTTATACTATCTAGGTAAAACAAACATTCAACTATAGTTTACAATTACTATAAGTAGTTTCCAAATATAATACATCCTATGATAACCAATATCACAATATTGTAGTGTTAATAAGCATAATACTAAATACCATAACCTGTCATAATAAAGTAGTTATCAATCAATGAAAGCATAAGATTTTATTCAAACGAGTAGTTATAACAAATAAATTCTTAGTTCTTATGAAACATATAATATTCCACTATAGAATTTGTTTTTTTAATTTGATATGGTAAAATATAGGTTTTACAGGGACCTAGAACCATGAGAGTGCACTACAAAAGTTGTAATAGGCTAACCAAGGTTGAGAGGACAAAATTAAAAAAAAATAGTACTTAGAATGATAAGAAAAAGTAAAATATTATAACAAAACTATGAGGAAGGTCATTTCTAAGGATTATCAGCAATAGTAGTATCCTTCACTAGGATGGTAGGTTTGTCTTTTAAAACATTGGCCCAACTATGGTTCTTATGACCTTATGCCACATCCACAAAGAAGATCATTTTGGGGCACTTCTTAATTTTTACCAACAAAGGATTATTTTTATGGGTCACCCACTTGGGGGAACCTAAGGGGGATTTTAAGACCTTGGGATATTTCATAACAGGGGATTATGGGGGCTGAGTAGAGTGGGTAAAGGTCTGGATAGTAGCATCAGCTAGCTTGTGAAGTTTATTCTAATCCTAGATAATTTTATCCAGGACAAACCTTACCTATTGTACCCTCTAGATGAAATTTTCAAGAAACTATTTATTCCTTTATAACTCCATTAATATGGTGTTTCCTTTCCAAGCTAATTTCACAAGTGTCCTAATTTCATAAGATTTAGGATTGGGGATAAACAACAATTTGAGAGGGAGGTCATGAAGGGGGGGACTATGATAAACTATTCTAGGGTGGAATTCAAAGGGTATTTGGGATCCTTCGATAGGGTCCTCCATTAGGGAGTCATCTTGGGAGTCCTCCTCAGAAGAGGATCCCTTGGGGGAGACCTTCCATCCTAGAAGGGCCTAACCATGTTTAACAAGCAAGAGTATTAGAACTTGATGTAGAATGTTATTTGTATCATTTACTTGGTGAAACATAATGGTACTTTCCATGGATTTGAGCAAGAAATATGGAAGATTGATTTTAAACCCAATGAAGTGATTTAGAATCAGAAAATGGTGGGAAAATATTAAATTATACTTACCTTCTTAAGTCATGTAATGCATGATCTGAAGGCATATATCAAGCTAGTACTGTGGGAGGTCAACTTGTGGGAATCATTTCTTGTTGGTCTATATGAAATAATTCATTCTAAAGAATATTTGTATGGATTCTTTCTTTATTGACTAGTCCTTGAATTCCTTATCACCTACGTAGGAAATTCTAGTGGCATCACTGATGAATTCCTCTGAAACGTTAATGGTGATGTCTCACATGGTGACCTTACACTTTGTCTAAGTTACCACAAAGTCTTGATCCATTCTATCATTTGTTGTTACTTCATAAGTTTATATTATAAATAACTCTATAATAGTTTTAAACCACAAATAGAAACATAATTAGAGGAACCCACCCCTATGTACAAGTATAAGCTAGTTAGGCATAGATGTACCTCTATTATATTTAAACATACTATTCACTAAAACATATTATGGTAATATTTCCATAATACATATCTTATTTCACATGATACATATGAAAAGTTATCTCATGCATATCACAAATCTTATCATAACATAATGAAAGACTATGTTGAGTTTATATGAGTCTAAGTTAACATCATTTACATAATGTTCTAACTATTTACATGTCTAGTCCTCCATTTCTTGATATGTTTAGGTATTATAGAATCTAAATAAGAGTCTTGATATGGTATCATGAATACAAGGAAGGGTCTTAGTGTCAAACCTATCATTCTAATGAAGCTTCAAATTTTTCTAGGCCTATTACAAAGCCTGAAAGATAGCTATGAACTTTCACAGTCGAGCTATAAATTTCAATAATTGAGATATGGATTTTGATAGTTGAGCTATTAATTTCAATATCCAAGCTATGGAATCATCTAAAACATGTTTCCAATAAATTCCAAAGGTTCTTTCAACCATTGCTTGATGATATAAACTCCTCTAGCTATCTCTTTGATACTTTCTATTTAATATTTTGATAGATTCCATTCATATATCAACTTAACTAAATATACAACATCATACTATAGAAACATATAGCTATAAATTGGTTCAACATATAATTAGTTCCATAAAATTGATATTTTTATTTTTTAGTGACTTTTATCATTTTATTTTTAATAAATTTAGTCCCTACAAAACATTAATTATGCCATCCATATGTCCGACTCTTCTTATTAATGAATTCATTATACATATTGTTGTAGATCACCACACATTTGGTTTTGCTTTTTTTTTCATTTGTATTTAACAAATAATAATATAGATCAATATTCTTGTTTTATCAAAGGACATTATCATAGCTACAACTATATAAATGCATAGATCTGATCGTTGCTTTCTCTTAAGACTAAGTTTAGTCTTTGTTTTGGATTTGTCAGGAATATTTATATTCAATCAAGTCAATTAAAATAATTAATATAATTATATTATCCAGTCAAAAATCAATATAGTTTTTTAGACATATATAAATCGTTGCATAGTAAAGGATTAAGACTAAATCATTATTTTCTAAATTGACTCAATAGATATGCCTTATATGTATAGGCAATGAATACTAAAACAAGTGTATATGTTTAACTAAAATAGTTTACTTAGAAATGTAGATTGTTACATAGTTATGTCAATGCCATATATGTTACAACTTTGTTATATCAGTTCCTAGTTCATTGTATAAGGCGATTTAGATATTATGACTTAGCTAATATATATATGTATAGAGGCATCAATTTGTATATAATATATATTTTATGACATATATATATATATATATATATATATATATATATATATATATATATATATATGTCATAAAATATATATTATATACGAATTGATGGCTCTATACATATGCATGGTTTGAGGTTTTCTAGTTTGTACTGGTCTTTACTCTATAACATCTAGTTTACATATTATTTTCTAGTATAAATCTATGAGAAATGATTGACTATCACCATACATGCAAATATTTTCATCACAGTCTGTACCATATGAAAATAAACACACATAAATTAAATACATTGCCTACCTCTTAAACTTTGACCCATATTTTATTAGTAATAAAGAGATCTTCCCCCTTTTTTGGCTCTCTCCTTTTCTTCTCGAATTTATTCCACACTTTTTTGCCTTCTCCTCTATGTGTTGTGCCTCACTCTATTTTATTTGAATATATCCTTTTCTTTTTATCTTTATTTTCCTTTTATGAGAAAGGGCATATATTTTGTCATTTTTTTTCTTTTTTAATCAAAGTCTTTCTTTTTGTTTTTCTTAAATTTAAACATTTATTATTATTATTATTATTATTATTATTATTATTATTATTATTATTATTATTATTATTATTATTATTATTTTCTTATTTTTCCTTTTAATTGGAATTATTATATTTTATTTCTTTTACAGTAATCAATAATTTCACTAATTAAATTAGCATCTCAAATATCATGGTGATCTAATGATAATTTTTTAAATAAATAAACTCAAATTTAATCTACTTATGCAAATCACAAACATTAATGATTATATACACAAATCACACAAGATGAAATCTATATAATGATTTAAACTATGATATAAACCATGTGTAAAAAATTGTCTAATGCAAATGACATCAAAACACACTATGCTAACTATTCCATTATGCATCTAACCTGTATCACTAATGTGGTGTGTGTAAGGTTCTAGTTGATTTCTCTATCATCCCCCAATAATTCCATCTACATCACCCTCTCTGATGGTGTTCTTCCTCTATCACACTTTGAGGGATGAGCTCTCCTACATCAACCTTACAATGAATAGGTAGTTAGACCATAACATCATGATATACACACATCATAAAATATAACTGAAATAAAAAATCAACATGATCATAATGTAAATATATACACTATAGCTAACTCATAGTAGTGTAATCATGTAACCTAAGTAATATCCAAATATCACATAACAACATATATCTCAAATCTTAGTTAATAAATACCAAATCAAATTATTAACTATAAATATCCATGGATAATCATGTAAGCTTGTTTAGCAATGAATTAGGATGTAACATCCTTCTACCCTAAAAATAGTCATCATCCCAAATGAATCTTATTCAAACATAAGTTTTGAATTAAAAATATTATTCAATAGAAAAATAACATAGTATAATAGTATCTAATAAAGCAAATAAATGTGAAAATCTCCTGTAGAACTAATCATAGTCATCCTAAGTAGCACTATCCTTAGATTATTGGTCCCATTAGACCTTGCACTATGACATCTCTCTATTAGGAAAATAAAGTTTAAAAGTGTTAGTTACTATGATTAGTTCTACTTTGACTACCTTGGGATCCAAAACCTACAAATTATTCCAATCCAACATATGTGTAGGATCAACTATATAATTTTTAAGTTAAAAAACATTAAAGACATTATGTAATAAAGCTAAGGATAGTAGCAATACAAGCATATATGTTACAAGATTGACCAATTATAACACATTCAATGGTCCCACAATCTCAGTGATCATTTTGATAACTTTCTAAATTTAATCGATCTCTTTTATAGATTAACTTATAAGAACACTTTATCACCTACTAAAAATTGCCTATCTATCCTCTTCAAATTAGTATAACTCTTTTACCAATCATTGGTCTCAGCCAATTTTTTTCTAATTATCTTGACTTAATATTCCATTTTTGAAAGTGTCTTAGGTCTAAATACTACCCTTTCTTCTAACATGTCCCAATTAATTGGTGTCCTACACCTTCTTCCATATAATGCCTCAAATAGTACCATATTTAAAGTTGATTGTTATAAATTTTTGTATGAAAAATAAAACAATAGAAGATGATATCACAAATTTTATTAAGATCCATGAAATACATACAAATAATATTCTCTAACACTTGATTAACTCTCTCAGTCTATCTATTAGTCTCTAGGTGATATGCAGTACTAAAATTTAGTAGTATACCCAAAGCTGAATTTAGAGTTACCCAAAATCTAGATGTCATCTTTGGATCATGATCAAAAAATATCTTCTTGGTAAATTCATGTAACCTATACACTTCCTTCACAAACCTCTTTTTAATATTAAGTGCATCATCTGTCAAATTTCTTGGTATAAAATGAGCCACTTTAGTTAGTTTGTCAACAGATACCAAGATCATATCATGCCTATTCTATGACATCAATAAACTTTAGATAAAGTCCATATTGATCACCTACCACTTTTATTCTACTATATCATGTAGATATAACAACCTAGCTGGATGCACATGCTCAACTTTCACTCACTGACATTCTAGATAACATGAAACATAGCCTATTACATCTTTCTTGACTCCCTTCCACAAATATAGTGGTCTAACCTCTACCCTGATATTGGTTACTATTAAATGTCATTAATATGGGGAATTATGTAGTTCCTTTAGTAGCATTCTCTATATATTCTCTTAATTTATCACATACATCCTTCCATTATGATGTAATAAACCATCACTCTTTAATTTGAATGTTTTATACCCAGGATTTTGAGCATTATAAGACAATGATTTACTAATTTGATCATAGAATTCATCTAATAATGATAATTCAATCAATCAATCCCTTGAAGTACTTATGATAGTAGCTATGGTTGTTATGTATTTTATACGACTTAGGGCATTAGCTACTTTGTTTTCCTTATCTTTGATATAGTTGATGTCAAAATTATAATTAGACAAGAACTCAAGCTAGTGTCTCTAAGGATCATTCAAATTTGATTGGGTGAAGATGTACTTTAGTTTCAAGTTATTCATCTTGAGATGAAATCATTTTCCCAGCAAATAATGCCTCCAAACTTGCAAAGCATGCATAATTTCTACAAGTTCTAGGTTATGAGGGGCTTTAGCTTACTTGATTCATAATCCACCACTACAGCATCTTATATAATAATTCCTTCTATTATAACCTCTAACGCCTCGATGATTACTAAAGAATTGACCATTGAGGTTAGGAACTCCTAACACTCATATGAAAGTAAGCTTTCTTTTCAATTCCTGGGAAACTACTTCACACTTTTTTAACCATAAAAAACTTTAGTTCTTACATTTAAAATAAGTAATTATATTAGCTATCTTAGAAAAATTTGAAATGAAATTCTTGTAATAGACTATTAATCCCATGAAACTTCTTACCTCATGCACATAATTTAGCACCAACCATTCCATAATGGGATTAATATTTGATACATCTATTGAGATACTATTTGTAGAGATAATATATCCCAAATATTTCACTCTCTCTTGGTAAAATGTGTACTTAGAAAACTTTATCTTTCAAAACCATTAAAATACCAATTCTAAATGATAAAGGTGCTCATCTTCATTATTAGAAAACTTTATCTTTCACAACTATTGAAAATTTCAATGGGAGAAATCAACAGAGAGAATACAAGACTTGATACAAGGTCTACAAGACAATAGAGATTAGAATGATCTTAAAGATGAAGATTGTTCTAAACTAGAAGTAGAATAGAAAATTACTATAAATCCAAGGATTTTTAAAATCTACTTAACATTGGAAATAGGTCAGGTAAGTTACCTTCACTAAAAGGATTAAATATACAAAAAAATTGTGGAGCTTCTAAAAAATCTTGGGAAGATAATTTCGATACTTTTTTATTAGTTTGTTCTACTTTTGGTATAATAAGAGAAAAGATTTGTTTAAGAATTTTTTATCAAATATTTGGAGGGAAAGATTTGCAAGTTTTTATTTGTTTTCTTACAAGAGCTATCAACATATGGAAATATATTGAAGATTGGTTAGAATTAGCTTTTTAAAAAGTTAAAGAAGATCTTGACCTAGTCAATGATCTTATAAAATTTTCTCTTGATCCAAGTGAGACTATATACTATTTCATTACCAGATTTACTAAGTTGTGTCAAAATATTCCTCATGATCTTAGACCTTTTAAAAAGTTATCTATAATTTATTTTTGTAGTGTTTTACGTTTAAAGTATAAAATGGCCTTAGAATATAGAGACATTATGACATATGATGAAATTGTAACATTTTATATTAAATATGAAAAAAAGCTTAAACATACTAGGATTAAAAATAGGTCTTCTATAGGTTTAAATTTAGATAATGATTTTTTTTTAAATCCATTCAACATCTAAGAAATGAACTGGTCATTATTAAAAGGCAGTTACATGACAAACGTTCTTTATCTAATAGGAACAATATTGAAAATAAAAAATAAAAAAATTGTTTATTATTGTAATGTGTGTGAATTGGATCATGATCCATATTCATGTATTATTTTTCATAAATTTAAAAAAAATATTCAAAGAAATGATCTTATATTTGAAGATATAGCAGACAACATAAATATGTGTGCTCTTGATGATCCATCAAAACATGAAGGTGATTATGTTGTTATTAGGAGAAATAAAGATTATAACTCTTCTCAAAATAATAAAATAAAAAATAAATATTATTCTTCTAATGATAAAAGTAAAAAAAATTAGAATAATTATTCAAGAAGTTCAACTGTTAATTCTTCTCAAAATATGCTTTTATCTACTAGTTATAATATTAATCCATATCAACATTATAAGTCTAAGAATTATCTAAAAACTAATTCTAAAATGTATAATATAATTTATTATTTATCTATAATATAATTTGTATTCTCATTACTACAAGCATCTAGTCTTCTAGGGCAACTCGATAAAATTAATGAAGCTGTTAAAAATTCTAAAACTAATGCAAATCTATAAGAAGATAATAATGAACAATCAACTATTTTTGCTCAAAATTATGATCCTATTTTAGATTATATACCTCATTTATATGTTTTCATTAAAATTACTAATAAATAAATCCATAATTATATCTTAGATATGGGTGCTTCAAATAGTATAATGCCCAAATTTATTGCAGATTAATTAAGCATATCTTATAAAACTGACAATAAAAAATTTATTGGATTTGATTTTAGATAAACTAAAATTTATGATAAGTTTTGACATAGTCATTAAGATTAGTCAAGATGAAAGAATTAGATACATGACCAATGTTTAAATTTTAGACATTTTTAGTAATTATGCTATGTTATTAGGAAGGGATTGATTAAAAGCAACTAATGCCTTTGTCATAAAATATATCACATGGGTTCCCATTACTAGTAAAATTGTTTTCATAAAAAGATAAGACTAATCTAGTACACATATAGAATCATTCACTTCTTCCATTGTTGCTTATGTTGAGACAAAAATAAAAAATTATGAGTCATTGAATTGAGATGAATTAGAAAATTAGCTTGAAGAATTCTTTGAGAAAAACATTTTATGATCACTTTATTTTGATGAAAATTGTTCTTAACAAAGTAATGGTAATAAAATTTTCTTAATTTCTCATGTTGGTAAAATATTTTGTTATGCTTACAAATTATCTTTTGAAAATACTAATAATATAAAAGAATTTGGAGCATTATATATAGGTTTGGAAAAAGCCATTGAACTTAATATTAAACATTTAGAAGTCTATGAGGGTTATGAATTAGTTGTGAATCAAGTTTAAAATTTTTATAAAACTAATCAAACTCATCTACATCGTTATACTCAAAAAAATTATTCTTTACTTAAACATTTTAAGGCTTTCAATATCAGTTATATTCATAGATAGTATAATAATAGAGCCAATAAGCTTATTATTTTCACTTTTTCACACTTCATTATCCAACTCTAAGTGAGAGTGAACCAATCATAAACTTCTCTTTTTCTATAATTTTTAATCTAAAATTCTAGATTTAAATAGTAGTTGGTCTATTTTTAGTTATGATGAACACATAGATTCATTCATTCAATGTATTTATTTTTATCATGATGATTATGTATTAAATTTTAGAGATTATTTACAATTAGATATAAATAAATTGTATATTGGTTTAATAAGTTTAGAATTTATGTTTACACCTAATGATCAACTTAAAATCTCTAGAATAGAAAAGTCTTCTAGAAGAATCATAGGTAAAACTATTTCTATTAATTTAAGTTCAAAAAAGGATCATAAATATGTGTATTTAGGAATTCAAGTTACTGCATCTCAGAAGGTAAGATTAATTAAATTATTTCAAAAATTTATTGATGTATTTGTTTAGACATATAAAAATCTTAGAGGTTATGATACTAATATTATTAAACATGATATACCTATAAAACTTGGTATCAAATGTGTCAGGCAAAAAATATGAAGAATTGGCCATTTGTTAGAGGACATCATTAACAAAGAGATAAACAAAATAATTGATGTTGGTGTCATTTTTTTATAAAATATTTAGAATGGGTAGCTAATTTAGTGCTAACTAGGAAGAAAAATGGTGATATTAGATTGTGTGCTGATTTTAGATACTTGAATAAAGCTAGTGTTAAAGATAATTTTCTTGTTTCAAGTATAAATCAAATTTTACAAGTTACAAGATTAGAAATGATGTCATTATTAGATGTATTTTTGTATTATAGTCAAATTTTTATAAATCTTGAAGCTAGATATAAGAATGCTTTTACTACTCGTACAAGGACTTTTGAGTATAATAGAATGTCAATTAGATTAATGAATGTAAGAACTACTTTTCAATGAGCTTTGCATGTTAATTTTGATGACTTGATCGACATTGGTATTCAGGTCTATCTTGATGATGTCATCGGTCATTCTAAAATATGAAAAAAACATTTAGATCATTTTTGTGAAGTTTTCATAAGATGTAAAAAGTAAGGTATTTCTTTGAATCCAAAAAAATCATTTTTTGGTGTTACCAAAGGTAAATTATTAGGACATATTATTTCTAAGGATAATATTTATATAGATCTTGAATGCATTAAAGCTATTAAAGAGATACATCCTCTTAAAGATCAATCTAGTTTAAGGTCTTTCTTTGGTAAAATAAGCTTTGATAGGAAATTTATAAGAAATTTTGTTGATAGGTCTAATCCTTTACAATTATTACTTAAGGATAAAATTTACATGTGGGATTAAAGTGTTGATTTAGCATTCAATTATGTTAAAAATGTCATTGCAAATGCTCTAGTACTTGTTAAACCTAATTTCAAAAAAACATTCATTTTTATGTTAATGATATTGAAAAGATAATTAGAATTGTTATCACTCAAAAAAGTGAAAATAATGATGAAAAATCAATCAGTTATATGAGTCAAGTTTTAAAAGATGATAAAACTAGGTACCCTTTTACTAAAAAAATATTTTTTCAATAGTTTCGTCTTTGATTAAATTTGATTATTATTGATGGTAAACAATTTTTTTGTGTGATATAATGTACCTATTTTATCTTATGTTTTGAAATAATCAACCATTCAAGGAAGGCTTGTTAAGTGGTTATTATGCATTCAAGAGTTTGATATTAAATTTGAAACTTCAAAAATAATTAAAGGTGATGACTTAGAAAACATTTAGCTGAAAATACTTCTTCAAATATTAATATTTTAGTCTTGTCTGTTGATAATTTGAATGTAAAGCCTCATTTAAAGATCATGAAGATTTTTTATTTTTCTAAAAAAATTAAATTTGATCTTGAAATGAATGAATGAGATGGTATATTGATTGAAGCTGATTAGTATCATGAATTAGTCTTTTATTTTCAAAATCAATCTTGCTATAATAATTTTGATAAGAAACAAGGGCATTCCTTAAAGTTAAAATATTTAAATTTTTGTTTACTAGAAAATTTAATGTTTTATCAAAATAGAGATTGAGTTTTATTAATATGTTTTAGACATAATCAAATAAAAAATATTGTTAGAGGTTGTCATGAAGGAAATTGTGGTAGAAATTATGCTACAAAAACCACTGCTTATAATCTTTTATGAAAAAGATATTATTGTCTTACACTATTTCAAGATGCTTATAAGTTGATTCAATCTTGTATGATATGTCAATTGTTTGTTGGTAGAGATAACTTATTTGCAATGCCATTAAACCCTGTTATACTTAAAAAAATCATTTACAAAATAGGACATTAACTTTATTTCATATATACATCCTCCTTCATCAGTTGGTCATAACTATATTTTGAAAGTCACATATTATTTCACTAAGTGACCTAAGGCCAAAGCACTTAAAAGTTTTATAACATGTGAAGTAATTTCATTTGTAGAAAATAAGGTTTTTTGTAGGTTGAGTTCTTTTTGAAATTATTTCTGATAACAAGCCAAATTTTGTTTTGAATGAATTTCTAGAATTTTTAAGAAAATATTTTATGATATTTAATCATTCATCTAAATATTATCCTCAAGTCAATGGTGAAACTTAGTAAATTAATAAAAATTTGATTTCAATCATGAAGAAACTAGTTTGTGAAAATAAAAGAAATTGACATCTTAAATGTTTTACAATTTTATGGGCTAATAGAACTATTATCAAAGTAGTAACTGGCTATTCACCTTTCATGTTAGCTTATGGATTTGAGGCTACCTTACTAATAGAATTAAAAATTTCTTTAGATAGAGCTATTTTACAATATGTTATCGAAGATACATATTTGATTGAACAAATATTACATGATTTAATATCTCTTGATGAGTCAAAAGAAACAACATTAAAGAAATTAGAAAGGGCTAAATAAAAACTTAAAAAGTTTTTTGATAAGAAAGTTTGTAATAAATTTTTTAAAGTTGGTGATCTAGTTTTATACTTGGACAAAGCTCATAAAGATCCTAGTAAAAATCATAAATCTTATTCATTATGGCTTGGTCCTTATCGAATTGCAATTATACTAGGAAATAATACTTGTCATTTGAAAGATATTGATATAAATCAATTACATTATTCAGTTAATGACTATCATTTAAAATTATTTTATGATTAGCTTATTCTAAGACTTGTTTGTTTTATTTTGATTTATTTTTGGTTTTATGTTTATTTTCTTTTCTATTGTCCTACTATTTCTTATTTTATTTGTTTATTTGCTTTTTGTTGTTTAAATTTTACTTTTGAAAAGATCAACAAGTGTTTCGAATGGATGAAATTTTAAATTATGAAGGAAGAATGTGAAGATACTATAATTATACTATAAGTATCAATTATTTTTAGATATTACTTTTTATTATTTCAATTTTCTTTATACATGAATAACATATGTTGATTTGTAACTAATTATTGAAGTAATTATTGATTTTTAGATATTGTATTTAAGGCATTTTTATTAGTTTATGTATCCAATCAGAACTTTCTTGTTATATCATTCCCTTCCTTCATGCCATGCTAGCCAAACATATCATCCCTTATTTAAATTCATTATAAAGGGGTTCATGCATAGCTACTTGAAAAATGATTCATCTAGATCACACTATTAAAATTGTGTTTCTATAATAGGTAATTTTATTGCTACTTAATTTTATGATTTTAAAATTGACTAGCAAGGTCATTAGTGTTATGCCTATTTTTCACACCATCATCAATTTTTTGAAACTAATATTCCTATCTACCATAGAGATGATGCAGTCATAAAGTTTAAAACTATGTCACAGACCTCATCAATTAGTTCTATGTTGAAATGCATATTTTTAATTAAATAAGTTAATGATGATTGGTTTATGAATTCTTATATTTATTAAAGTAGTTTTGTAGAGCATAAATGGATGAATGAATAAGAGTTTGCATATGTATTTATCATTTTTGAGGTATTTGTGATCAATCATATATTTTAGTTGACAGTTTGAGTAGCTTGCGATGACTAATTGTATATTTTCATTTTGAAATGGCAACATGTAACATGGTTTGATCCAAATGGAAAGATATATTGAATGGTTATAATTGTTTTCTTATTAATTCATTTTTAATTACAAGTATATAAATGGATTTGACATGATTATTATATTTTGAGAAAGTAATGCATCTTATGGTTTATCAAATCAAATACATCATTTGATTTACCATGACCTTCATTTGAAAATTCAACTATGAGCTTTATATGGACTTATCAGAATGATTAATGGATCAATTTCATGTAGAGTTGAGTTGTAAATATAGTTGATATTTTTTTAAATGGTGACTTGATTTTAAGTTTGTTTAGAGTTTAAATCATAAATTATTTCTTAAAGATTGGTAATTATTACAAGTGACCCTATGTTCTAAACCTATACATCTTATGTTGAATATACATCAAAGGTAATGGACCTAGTTTGAGGACTCTAAATTAATAACTTATTTATTTCAAAAAATTATATGGATTAAGCTTAGGTATTATGAGGCATGAAATTTTATGGAATAAGTGATTTGTTTAATTTGAAAGGTTAATTTAGATTAACCTATGGTATGCTCATTTTTTAGCCACACATGTTTTATGTGGTTTGAGTACCAAATTGGCAAGTTGATGTTAGTAGTCTATTTGATAGACTTTATGGTATACTAGTTTTTAGGGTGAGCTAATGTGAAGTATGGTAGACATTTTGAGATAAAATGACAATTTAAGGCACTTAATGAGATGGGTACATGCCTTAAATTTCATAAATTAGTATGTTTTTTAATAAAAATATTGGTTATCACTAAATTTGATGGTGTCGTTAAATAATTTTATAGGCTACTAATTGTTAGTCTTGATTTGAAGATTCAATCATAAGTGTGCATGTAGGCATGGGTAGTTAATTAACAAGACTTGGTTAAAAATAATATTATTTTCATTGTTTTGGTCATTCTATAGAGATTTATTATAAAAACAACACTATATTAGATTAGAGTTTAGAGTTATAGACAAGAGTTTGTGAGTAGAAAGTTACAAGAAAATCCATATAGATATGCCAATAAAAAAGTGATTAAATTTTGATCACAATAGTGAGTTGTTTAGATTGGTTTTTTGGTTGCATGGAAAGAAAGTTGGTTTCTATTTTACATGTTGATAAGTTTTGATAAGCTTTCTATTTAAATCACTACATGTTTGTTTTAGAAAGATTAAAAAAGGATTATAATTTTAGTGGTTGTTATGTTCTTGATATGCATGAGATATTGATTTGAATGGATTTTAGCTTTTCATAAAAATCCTTTTATCTTCATGTTTGATGAAATAAAGGACATGTTGGTATACTAGTTTGGTTTGAGCATGGTCTTTTTTTTTGAATATTGAGGCTTTTCTTATTTCAATATGCGTACCAATCTAGTTTTTTGTGAGTTATATTATTCAGTGGTGTTCCTAGCATACCAGTTTAGTTTCAAGCATGTGTTGAGACTTAGGTTTTTGCGATAGAACAAACTCTATGTTTTTTTTAATATTTGAAAAGGTTCGAATGGTTTTAAAACATTATGTTCAAACATGAAAATATCTTATTCAGTGGTGATTTTGTTTTCTTTATAACTATAGTTTCATGCATTCATGGTTTATGAAGATAAGTTTTGTATAACAATTTTGTGTAAATGTAGTATGCAATAGACATTATTGTCAGGATTTGGACATCTCAGTGTTGGGTTTTCGATGGATTTTGTTATAATGATAATATGGTTATTTTAGAATATTGAATCAATAAATTTTGTGCATGTTTAGGGTTTTATAAAGAATAAATATTTGAAAATATGATGGGTTAAAAATATTTATAACTATAACACAAGGCACATTGTTGAAATATTTCATTAGATAGATTCATTTACAAAGAGTAGTGATATTTTCTGGGTTTGTTCCTAAATCATGGACATGAAAGAATAGTGAAGGATATGTCTTAATTCTATTTCAAAATCATGGATATGCATAATAAATAAATTTTTGATAGTTTTCTTTAAAAAATTGAAATGATTTGTTTCTTAGTTTCAAAAATATGATTTAGTAGATATATTATGAACATGCAGTGTTTTGTTTCAAGTTTTCAATTGGTTGAATATTAAATAGTAAATTTTTTTGAAATGCATTAGTTTATATTTTTTAGCCTTATTTCAAAGTTGTGTTAGGGTTTGATATGATATGAGTTCTATATATTCACAAAGATATTATATGGACAGACTTGATGTGCTTTTGGTCTTCTATGAAAATTTTGTTTGTAAACATTTCATATAGACATTCTAGGTATTTATTTTGATGTCAGATGTGAAGATGTTTAAATATATGATAATTTTGAGAGCCTATGATAAGTTGATTTTTAGTTTGTAATTATGACTTGAAAAAGATAACATATTATCAAGGATTATATTTATGAAAGATTTTTGATGGTTTTAGATTATTCACAGTATAAGAAAGCATGTATTTTATAATGATATAATTAAGACTTTCAATTATTTTGAATTATTAAATTTGAGAATCATATATATTTTGAAATAGCATTCAAACAGTGATAAAATATGGCATAATATGATGAATATTATGATAATATTTTGATGCATTCAAAATGTAATAATTTAGTGTTAGTTTCAACAAATAGATAGTTCAAAAATTATCTAATGATAGTTGAAATTTTTATAAGAGATTGAATGTTTGATATATATAAATATAGCTTGGTTTCATATTGGATATATACATGTTGGTTTTTTGAGTCATATAATAATCATTTTTTTAATATATTTCAAACTGTATAAGATGTTAGGTTGGGATGAACCTAGTTTAAGTAGAGATAATGATAATAGAGATTAAGGAAGGAATTAGAATTTAGATAATATGAATCAATAAGAACTTAATAGATAGTTTATAAGAGGTGATTTTAGAACCAAGAGATTTGGCTTAGGTGTGTTAGTGGGGAGTCAGAATGTCAATTCATTTGGATGTCATCGACCATAAATTTTAGAATATTTTGAATAATTTACCCTTCAATCCTATAAACTATAGGTGTAATAGAGGATTTCATGGCCATATATTTGGTATAAGTATCAATCCCATAATATTTATTTCCATAAAATTCATAATAATCCAAACCAGTTACCTATTCAATCACCTACCCTAGAAATAATCTAGCATGTTAATGAACCACATCATGTCCATAAAATAACTTAGCTAGAGACTAAAATATCCCATGCTAAGAATTTTGTCAATCTTGCATTGCCTTCTTGTAATATTAAACCCAAACCATCTAAGAAAGATCCTATTTTAAGGTACAGAAGGTTATGCTTGAAGGAAAAACTTTTAGGATGCATAAAACTAAGTTTGGAGAAGCCACATGTTATCATACAACCTCTTCCAAGAAACATCCAATTAGTAAGGATGAATCAGACACTCCTACTGATATCAAAGTTGTGAATAAGATTAAATTGGAGGTTGATGATAATACAAGTGAGTCAAGAAATAAGATATTTTGATTTCCAATAGTTGAGATGGAATATAATGAGTGTGTGAATGACGAGGAAAAACTAGTGATTGAGGTTTTACCTGATTTTGATGATTATTGGATGTCAGCAAGATAGATTTTCATTTCAAAGTTAAACTTTTAAGTTGATAGAATTTATGTAATTTTATATTTTGATTCTTTGGTTAGAACATTTTGAAATTACAATAGACTTTAAGTTTCTGATATATATGACATCCCTAAGTAATTTTGATAATATACATTATGAAATTAATATGGATAACAATATTATTTAGCTAATTATTTATTAAATTATTTATTTCTTATTATTATTAATTGATTAAGGATCTCCACCTATTTAGAAATACCTATTCTATATTCAAATTTAATCCCTTAAGACTTTTTAGGTCTTAAATAACCTCAACTAATAACTCTTTATATTAATTGACTTTTAAAAAAGTCAATTAGTTAATTTAAATAAGTATCTAACTAAGGTTAGTAAATTTTATTTTATTTTTAATTTGAAGCATAAAAGGAGACCAAGGATTCATTTTAAAAGAGAGTAAAAATATAAGTATTGAAGACTTATACATTTCAAAGTTAGTTATTTATCTCTCTCTTTTATGTAATTTATCTAAGATAGCACGACTTTTGCAGATAGACCAATGGTACTTTATCTGATAGTTGAGTATATTTTTTAGGAAATGCAAGTATATCAATTTTTTTATATTATCATTTATAACATATTATCTAAATTTTATATATTTTAACATCTTTTAATAATTACTTCTTGCAGTCTTATGTGCAAAATCCAAGTATTCAACATGATTAATGATAAAAAAATTATTGTTTGTGAAATTTCATTGATTTAATTGATTATAAAAATTATATTTTTAAAATATTTTGTAAAGAATATGTTAATTTTTCAAATAAAATTGATCTAGTTTGCTTAGATGACTCTCTCTATTGAGACTCACATGTTTTGTCTATATTGTACAATATTTTTATTATAACATTAACTTAGTTTAATCTAATTTTAATTTAATTTCTAATTAATCTATTTCTTTTATGTTTATTTCTATTTTTATTTTAAGTTAGTTTTATTATATTATTTAACTTTATTTAATATTTTAGAGTTAGACTTAGTTACATTCTAGATTATAGATTAGTTTGTTAGCCTTAGTTCATTTTTGATTTATTTGTTTTGTTCTTGTTAAGTTTAGATTTAATACTTAACTTTTTCTTAATTAGTTTAGTATCTTTTAGTTTTTTTGTTTCTATTTGTTTGTGTTTATTGTGTGTTGAGTTATATTTAGTGTTTACTTTATATAAAATCTCTTCATCTTTGATTTATCTTAATTCTACATTATTTAAATACTTTTGCTTTATTATCTTGGTGTTAATTGGAAGTTATTACACTAGAATCAAGATATTACTTTGAAATATATTATATTTTTGAATCATATTTCTTTATTTCAAGAGATTTTTTTATTCATGAGTCTTCTCTATCAGATAGGATAGATTACAAATTCATATATGCATTGATTAATTATTTGATAAGTGGATTTTTGAAATTATAATGAAATATGTTATATTCAATATATTATTTGTTATTTTATAGAACATTTAAAAACCCCTCACATCTTTAGGATCATAATAGAAAATTTAAAAATTTACTATTAGACTGGTATGATTCGAACTTAACCTTCATAATAGGTAAAAAGGTTAATTAGTTGACGGTACAATTTTTATCATCAACACTATAGTCAAGCTCTATATACAATAAATGTAGCGATACAAACACTTAAAACAAACCACCACATGGATGACCTTACTGTTGAAGTCTACTAGAGCTTTTCTTTTTACCCCATATTGATTTAACATCATCCATAGCTTATACAAACCATTATTTAAAAATTGGTTACTATATAGACATTTTAATTTAAACACCAATGGTCATATTTTTTAATTCCCAATAGCTATTTCCCAAAGGTTAAGATTGGCATCCTCTAGTATGTCACAAGCAACAGGAGAAAATTTGAAGCCATATAATTTTAACTAGACAACTTCTCATGGAACCAAAATTTTAGGAGACCAAATTGGGACATTTAATAATACCTCCATGATTTTGTTGAATAAGGTTGACCTATACAAGTGTAAGTAATAAATGCTTTAAAAACTAACTAGTCCATACCTAAATGACATTGTGTAAAGGTATAGCTTGTAAAGGATACTTTAGTGTAATTTCTCTCTATCTCTAGTGGTTACTTCAATATTTTATAACCTCCTTAATGTATATATGGATGCATCACATCATCCTCAATGCCCTCCAAGACTGGTACTACTATCATATGCTCACAATATATCCATTTATCTTATTTTTCCATGTACCCATACTTCTTATCATGCATTCATCTCTCATGATTAATCATTTTATTAAAATTTAGGATTTGAATATTATGAACACCAATTCTTATCTTTAAGAGCATTGGTCTTGAAATACAGTCCTCAACTCTCATACCCTTGTTCTAACTTAGGTTTTATGTTGGACTTAGACTCAGTGTAGTCCTTCTTCTTCAACCTTAATAACACCATAATGTATAATTATATTCATACCTCAATCATTGTCTTCAAAAACTCATCCATCATATAAAATAGCATGAACATTATCCTTATCACACTTCAAGATACTTAGGATCACCTCAAGGCTATCAAACCTCCTCTAAAAGGTGTAGCTTTGATACCAATTATTAGAATTAGCTAATAAGATCTAGGGAGGTGGGTTAATAAGTATAAAATAATGTGTATTCAATTACATTTACCATTCCATGAACCATACATTCATATAAGATCAAGCAATGCATAACCAAACCATCACATAAGAAAATCATAATATTATACAAGAGATTATATGAGAAACCCTCTTGGGAGATTAAAAAAACTTAACAAATCACATGGATTAATATAATATAATTAAAATATTCAATTAGACTATCACCCACTAATCAAGGAGAACCCACCCCTCAATTTAGTCAAGCACCCACTTGACCTTTAGCTAGCACCAACTAGTAAGGAGGCTACAACCCCCTAAAAAACCAAGTACCAACTTAGATACCTTAAATATGATATCCACATTTGATATGATGTATAACACACTTTATTATGGACTTATCTTCCTATAACCCCTATAAACCTACCTCTCTACCTCATACAAGCCACTTAGGCTTCTTCGCTCAACATGCCACTTCTAGGCTCATTACGTCCAATGACCTGTGTGTCCACCTACATAAAATTGATCAAAAAAAAATAATAATAATCTTTAAAATATTATGATCTTCAATTAACTATTCCTTATCTTTCAAATTTTATCTCATTTGCCTCAATTCACACACACATAACTAGTCAAAATAGGCCAATTAGGCCTTGCCTTTATACCTCACACACATATTTTAAAATTTAAATATGTCGTAACAAACATTAAATTTGTGACAAAATCCACTCCATATGCTGGTTATACCTCTTTATCCCCAAAATTCAATTAGGCCTTAATGAGACCTAAAGTAGTTAGGTGTATCTTGCACACGTTACAACTTGGATCTCTTGGACCAAATTAAACCTTCAACAATGGATGAAAAATATAAATTTTTTTCTCAAATATACCCTTTATAACTCTCACATAGGTCCATTCCACTTGTAACTCCAACTCACCACTTTATCCAAGCCTTTTAGCCTACTCATCAATTAGGCCTAAAAACACAGAAAGGTCTATCTTATATAATTAAATAATGTAGTTATTTTTATAAAAAACACATAAAAAAACATAAATATATCATTAATTAACCAAATAACCTTACCATATCCATTTTTCATAACCACTCAATCTCTAAGCAACCAAAAACACCTCTGCAATAGGACCACTCAAAAACTACCTGTAGCACAAAAACATAGTCATGAACAAGTTCATGTTTATAACTTGAAATTACACTTAAAGTAATCCTAAATAACATTAATTTTTTCTATAATACCTTTAAATAAACCTCAAATACTTATTTCTATTTTTCTAGCATCATTCATTGGTCTAAAAGACCAATTCCTCAAACCTCTTTCTCATAGTCTCAACATAGCTAAACAAGTCCTTTTATCTTTCTTGGTTAAATAAATTAACCTATATTTTAAGCTATTAAAAATATTATACAAATAATTTAGGTCTTAAAAACATAAATATTTTCATTAGATGCATCACCATCTATCATAATATCGTAAATAGTTCACTTTCCTCATCATACCTATAGGAGTCATCTTGATTCAAAACACAATCATGTTAAACATGACTTATCATACCTAAGGAAACACTTCCAAGATATTTTAATTAATTTAAAATTTCATAAAAACTTCTTGTATCATCCTCAAATACAAAATTCATATGCCTTAATGATAACTTTACTCCTACAAATCATTCTCATTGTCTTGGGTTCCACTATCTTATCTTACATAGACAAGTCACTTTGTGAGGACCTTTTAGCTTGTGTATAAGCATAAAAAACATTTTAAAACTAAGGTAATAGGATTAATATCTATTTAAATAAGACCCAAAACCATTGTATTCATCCCTACTCACTTGGAACTCTTCCCTAAACACTTATTCACTCTGACTGGGTTTTTCTCACTATTTTCACTATTCACAGATTAGTGATGGCTTAACTTGATTGAATAAAATGATTAACACAATGTTTTTTAATTGAAAAACCAACTCCATGGGCCTTAATAAAAATTATTATCTTTTAATATCCACCAATTTATATGCATTGACTCAGTGAACATTACTTATAACAATAAAATCTCGAGATACAAGCACTTTTTTGTTCCTTATACTCATTTCCCTAACACACCACTACCA
>JARHVA010009349.1:325000-327946 GCA_037957365.1 Torreya grandis
AACTAAACATATCCATGAATAATCAAGCAAGTTTGCTTAGTGAAGAATTAGGATGTAATAATTTTCTTTCCTTGTTCTCTACATTTTATCAGTTGTATCAGAGCTCTCAGTTCACCTAAATTGATATAAATACAATAAATAATTATGTTTCTACCAACTCATGGATGTTTTCTCTTATTATATCTTTAACTCAAACATTTATTATTCTAACTATTGCTTGTGGGTTTCTCCTACTTACTAACAATTTATAAAAATCATTAGAATTGAATTCTCTTCCATGTTTTCACTTTTTTTTTTGTTTTTCCTTATTAGAATCAACATAACCACATGTAGTGTATCTAATTATATTTTACTAATATTTGACCAACTATCCAAGTGATCTAGGTGTTGTGCATTCTTCTAATACGCAAGTTAGATGTCCATTGTTGGAGTCCCAATCTCCATTATGTTGTGGTGAGTCAAATACCACCCAAATGGACTGAATTTAAATCCATACCAAATCATCTCAAAAATAATAATAATCATCAGGGTAACCCAAAATATCATTAAATATGATTCCCATGGTAGGGAATTTCATAATCGCACCCCTTGAATAAAATTCATTCCCAAATTTTATGCAAAAATATGAGGATAAAGATATTTCATTTCTAATTGATTTTCCCAAGTAGTAGAGCTTGGGTTGAACTGGTCCCACTGGATATTTACATGATTAACTAAATATTTTTGAAGACAAAGTGACCATTGGTCTAAAATCCTAATGGGATCAATCTTGGATAAATACTCATCCATCTGTAAAGAATAAAATTCAAGCACATGAGATGGGTCAGGAACATACTTTAAATTAATAAAAAGACATGAAAAACATCTTGCATCTTATACATGTTGCATGGCAAATAAATTCAATAAGCAATGATGTCAAGTCAGTCCATAACATCAAATGTTCCTACAAACTATGATGAATACTTAGGTCCACCACTAATTGATCCTACAATCCTACATGGTTTCACTCATTAAAACACCAAGTTTCTAACCACAATACTTCTATTTTTTTGTATGAAAATATACATATTTTTCTATCAATCTTGTACCTCCTTGAGGCATTTTTGAATTTTCATGAATTTTAATTCCATCTCTCTTACAATGTTAGGATCAATCAAAACATGGTACTTAGGCTTATTTTAACTTAATGGAATTCTTTAGGTTCATCCATACAACATATGGGGATAAATATCAATTGATCTACCTTAGCTATTATTATAAGAAAATTCTACCAAGGGTAGATAATTCTCTCATTAATATTGTTAGTCCATAACATATGTTCACAATAAGTTCTCTAGGACATGATTAACACTATCAGTCTACCCAACTATTTGATTAAGGTATGGTATGCCCTAAATGTAGGGTTGTACCCAAAGCTACCTAAAACACGGTCCACAAGTGGGATTCAAACAATAAATCCCTATTATAAATGATTTTAAGTGGTAAACCATGTAACTGAACAATTTGATCCATTTAAAAATAGAAAATATCCTTTGCCTCATAAGTGTCCTTAGTTGGTAGTAAATGTGAAACCTTAGTAAATTTATCAACAAATACTAAAATGGTATTGTGTCTTCACTTATTTAGTGGTAAATAAATGATAAACTACATGGACACCCACATCCCATTTAAAAACAACAATGTCATGAGGGTAAAATAATCTAGCTAGATATTTATGATTAGCTTTCACATTCTGACATTCTAAGCATCATGCCACATACTCTGTCACTTCTCTTTTCATTCTTGAAAACAATGTGAAAATTTATATACCTACCATACATCTCATTTTCTCCTAAATAAATGGAATAAAAGGCCTTATGTGTTTCAAACAAGATCTAATATTTCACTATCCCAACTAGGCACATAGATGCATTGATAAAATATAAAAAAATCCTTCATCAACTACTAAGTAATTTTTTTTATTGGTATGAATCATTGCTTCACTATCCTCAAGTTCTGAATTGAATTTATTATACCAAACATATTTGATTTGAAGCTGTAATATATGACTTCTTAGGTTTTCTTGCACAACTAACATTAAATAAAAGCAAAGATTTCTATTGAGTACATCACCCACTTTATTCTCTTTCCCTTTTCTCTAGGTGATATATAAATCATAATTAATTTTAAAAAACTCCATGAAATTCATCTATTTATCATTCAAATTGGTTGATTGAATATATGTTTCAAGCTCAAATGTCTTGTTCTAAAACACAAAATTTTAGTCAACAAGATATTATCTCTTTATTTTTTATGCATTCTCTACTATAGAAAGCTCCAAATCATGAGTCCTATAATTAATTTCATGGTCTTTGAGCTTTATATACTCATAATAAATAACTCACCCTTTCAAAGTCAAAAATCTAGTAATACTTTAAAGAGATGCATCCATGAAAACAAAGAAATCCTTATCCATGTTTGGTACTACTAAAATGGGGGTTGTTTTCAAGATTTCTTTGAGATTATGAAATTTTTTTGTGCACTTCTTAGTACACACAAAATTCTTGCCTTTTCTCTATAATAATATGATTGGGACTCTAATGCATGAGAAGTTCTCAATGAATATTCTATAATACCCTATAAGACCAAAACATTGTGATCTTCTAAGATTTTTTTGGCATGAGACACTCCATTATGGTGCTATTTTCTCTAGATAAAAATGATACCTTTCAAAAAATTATGTGCCTTAATTATTACACTTTATTTTGGAATAATGTGCATTTAGACATTTTCCCATAGATCTAGTTTTCCCTTAAACACTACAAAACTTGTCTCAAATGCATGTCATGCTCTCTATCAGTATTTAAATCTATCAATTTATCATCAAGGAATATGAGCATAAAATTATCCAAGTTATTTCATAAAATATTATTCATGAGATTCATGAATATAATTGTTGTATTTTTG
>JARHVA010009350.1:0-275000 GCA_037957365.1 Torreya grandis
CCTCTTCTTCACTCTTTCTCTCAAAAATAATGCATATAAAAATGTTGTTCCTAATTTTATTCATGATTCTATTTCAAATAATACACTTGTTAATGCTAATAACACATCCTCTACTAAATTATCATGTGATTGACCAAAACATAGAGATACCAATGAATCTCCCAAGCCACCCATTATTACAATAGAACTCAATTCTCACTCTTCACCTAAAGAGAATGGTAGCCCACATCCCTCTATTAACGTCTAGGTTATCATTACTCCCAATTTTCAAGTTAGCACACCCCCTCTTTATGATCTAATTGTAAAATTTAGCATTCATATGGTTAAAATTAATAATCATATTCAATGATTAAATAAACCAACTTCAAGATACTAATGTACCATCCTAGGAGATCATCTCTTTGATGCATGTAGTTGGTCAATTAAAACACCAAGTACATCTCCTTACCATGGAAAATAAATCTTACAAGTCTTGGATGGATGCCAATGATCTACATGGTAACCCTTTTCCAAAGACATTCATAAAAGCTTCATTGTATAAACATTTATAAGATACCATCATTACCTCACTTTGATAGAACTAGAGATCCATTTGTACACCTTTAGATTTCAAAAGGCTTTACCATCTCATTTAAGCCCATTGATTCTACTCAATTTATTCTTCCAAACATTAGTGGGAGAATCACATAATTGGTTCTTTCATCTACTCCTCATTGTTTCATTGAACAACTATGATGACTTAGAGGAGGCTTTTCTCAAATATTACATAATAAACATGGGCCCTCATGTTACATATGAGAAACTTATGACACTACATCAAAATTTTTTAGAGATAGTGAGTATATCTTAAGATTTAAAAGCTCACATATTAAGATTAATATACAAACCAATAGATCTAGAGATTCAACATATCTTTATTAAGGGTCTATTCTAACCTCTACTTGAGCATATACTATATCAAATAGAGTCTTCTTTTAGACACTTATGTTATACAATTTTTATCTTTAGAAAATAAATTGGGATTGATTGAGGTAGATTAAGTTGATTAGATCACTCTATATTTTATAACATCATCATCATATACATCTTCTATCACTTAGAATCCACCATGTCCTAGATAATATAGGAGACCACAACCAAAAAAATAACTAGTTAAGAATAAATATCTAGTTTTTAGAGCACAAGTGCCTATCTGCACTATAAAGAACAACATTAAGGCACCACTATAGTTTGATTTAAATTGAGATATCCCATCTTCCATATTATCAATACTACTAGATAGGAGGTTAATCACATTACCTTCTACTCAGTGATGAGACCCATGTCTCTTACATAGACAACCACATGGATTTTTTGTAACTATCATTATATCCATGGACACATAAATAATGATTGTTTTGGACTCAGAGATTGCATTACTAGATGTATTGATAATGGTATCATATCATTACATATGGGGTACAAAGATATCCTCCATTATGGAACCCTAGACCTCATTCTACCATTACTAAGTCATCCAAGACATTCCTTTACAAGAATCATTGGTCACTCATCATGAGCATAATTTAAGTTTTACGATACAATCTCATAGGATATCTCCTATTCCACTACCTCAAAAGGTTTGGAAACTAGTATAATAAGAACAACCTACATATAGTACCATAGTTCAAGGAATACATAGTATAATTCCATATACATATCTAATAGAGTCACAGACACTATCGTAGAGTCCTACTCATGAGATATATTGACTACAACTAATTTTTCAAGGTCATATCTCTTGTACCAACCTATTAAAATTAATATTATATGAACCCCCATCAAATATTATAGTTTTATCTTGATCTATTACTCAATCATATGCATCACAATAGAGGCCATAGGGTGTTATTTCACATAGTAATCCACTATGATTGTGAATCAATGCGCCTCCTCCACAACATATTTTCAATTGTACATCTAGTAAGGTTTCATTTTTTAGATTCTCTATGTATATCTATAATTAGTGCATAATATATAGTATCATATACAACATATGTTCCTACACAACATGAGCATTATGGGCATTTTGTTTAGTTTTCCATCGAGGTTTAGATAGTGATACAATACACATATACCTCCACTTAATAAGGCAATGATGGAGCCAAAGGTCTAGCTAACCTTTATATTATTGAGCCACTCTTGGGGAAGTAATATGTACATAGTGAAATATTACATCCCCCTACTAATAATCAACATTCCTCATTACCTCTATCTATATATATCCCAAAACCTACCTATCAATGTTTAGATCCTACAAAATCAACTGATCCAAACCCTTTACCAATCTCAAATTGACTCAACTTATCTAAACAAGATACCAATCTCAAAATCTAGACCTTACTTATATCCTAATTGCAAACCAATTCACTTTATCAAATAAATTTTTACTAATTACAAACACCAACAAAATTATTGCTTACATATGATTAAAAATCAAACATCAACATTAAATCAACTATGTCAAATCAAAAAATTATAATACCATTATATTCTAGAGTCCATAACATGAATATGAGTAAATACAAAACTCAAACCAATATATATATTATATACACATATATATATGTATATATATATATATATATGTATATATATATATATATGTATATATATATATGCATGTATATATATACATACATATATATATATGTATGTATATATATACATACATATATATATATATACATATATATGTATATATGTATATATATATACATACATATATAAATATATATTTATATATATATATATGTATATATATATGTGTGTATATATATACATATATATGTATATATGTATATATACACATATATATACACACATATATATATACATATACACACACACACACACACACACACACACACTACACACACACACACCACACACACACACACACACACACCACACACACACACACACACACACACACATAACCAAGTTTTCAAATACATATACATTGTATCAAATACAATCAATCATGAATGGGCATCATGCCCTCACTCTAGTCTTACTGTCTCCTCTAGCACTAATCCCATAATCCAATCTCATGTTTGATGTCCCAACACCTCATTGAGCTTCTAAATGCCTCTTACACTAATTATCTTGATCTATTAATTGACCATGCTCCGCATGCAATTCTACATATTTCCACTAAAGATACATATAATCATCCACAATCTTCATGCTTACCATGCCACAATCACGTGAAGGCATCCTATGCCTATCCAACTCCACTCTCATCTCATCTCTCTTTCCTACTACCCTAAAATATGTAGTTGTAGCTATAAATTTTCTATAAAATAAATGAGCATAGACACCATCCATAATCTTTTCTCACTTTATCGAAACCTCATCCACTAAATTTTAGGAACATGTCACATGAGCTCTTAGAGTGTCAACTTAATGATGGTATCATAATACTCATCATCTCCTCTCCCCACCCTAGTAGGTACCTCATCTCGTGTACCTCCCACTCCACCTACATGCATAAAAATTACAAAACTACATTAGATATATACTTTCAAATCAAACTAAAGCACAAATGTAGACATAATTCAAATATAATCATAGCCTATTTCCTATCATCTATATCAACTCAAGATCATCATACATAGTAACATCCTTTCCATCAATAGGATACAATGGATACCATTGATGCCTAACCCACCATGTAGTATATGACTCAGTACATCCCATGTCATCTATATCAATAATATATATAGCCACATCTCATACATCCAAAAGGTAATGGTGCCAACTTAGCCTCAGGGAATCTCATCAAAGCTCTTCATCTCACTAGTGCCCATGCACTCTTCTAACATGCCCATGTTTCAAGAGGAACATCTCATCAAACTCCAAACTACCTAGTCACATGCTCATATACTCCAACCCAATGGTCATGTATCCAACAACTAACCCTCACATATCTCAACTACACTCCATCCTCCTCCCACCTAGGGTATCCTATATAAGGCTTCTCATGGGCCTCTAGTCTATCAAAAACTCATCTATAGTGATGTATCTTAGGATATCTCATAGTCAATGAGCTCATCCACCACTCCCCACATTGCTATGTAGGTTTCCAACTATCCCTCAAAAAATCTAATCAATCACACAACTACTATGTACTCATAATCCCAATAATGTAATAGAGTAGATGCACCCATAACACCACTAAATTCCTCCTAAGTAAATCTATATAAATGGGCAAGCATAGTCCTACCCCCATAAGAACATAGTACCATACATCTAAACACTACAAACCACCCTATGCATCTTATAGATAATAGAAACTCTGCTACCATGTACTGTAATAAATGAAGCCAATAGTATGACTAACCACTTTTGCAAGCATGGAACAATCAAATACACTATAACCAATAGTAATACATCACTATCACTACCTCTCTAATGTGCACTTGATGACACACCTATAAAATATAAGGATGCGTGATCAATGGCATCAACACCCATATCATCCTATAATGTCACATATTACCCAGTAATCAGTAAATGCAAAATCTAATAAACATATTATAGGGTCATAATGATCTACCCTAAGGAATACAAAATGTACAAGTGTCTACATTCCAACTCTCATATAAGTCAGTGATCAAATACCTATACCACTACATAATACTTAGGTCACATACATCACCCAATCCTATTTTATCTATCACGGCTCTCTCATTAGTCAACAAGGGAAACATCTTTAGTGTCTCCATCACCTAACATTTACATAACTCTCTCATCCACACCTCACCCTAAATATATATATATATATATATATATATATATATATATATATATATATATATATATATATATATATCATATGTATTAGTCAATCATTCTAGGAAAATCAACTAAGCCATACAACCATATGAAACAACTCAAAAATTGAAAAAGCTATCCTTAGTGGAAAACAACATTGCAGAAGGACACTAGCATTGGATAATAATGTCAAAACTTAGACAATAATTATGCATCCTAGACAGGAGCATTGAATCTAGGATAAGATCACTATAACCAGCTAAACGTTCTTTAGACCACTTAAAATAACCTAAAAATACTAAATACAAGATTTTAAATAGGCAAAAACTAGGCACTTTTATTACTCACGAAGGTAATATCTCTACCAGCCTAAATCTGGGATACCAAATGCTTAAAATGGGTCATGGAAGGTGTTCATATCCTAGGCATGTTCTCACTCTAGAGATCTAATATCTTAAACTAACCAATGCACAAATAAATCCAAAATCAATCAAAATTTCTATATCAACAAATTATTTTTATTAAAAAGTAAAACACCATTTTACCCATAACTAGAACCTTGTAACTCCATTTTACAAACCATTTTGTTTAAAAAAAATCATGACAATTATACCTGTGACATCACACATGCCTTTATCTATCACTATATCATATATAACATACACACATCCCTATACCTATTTTATACCCTGACATACAAATTGCTACCTACCAATCAAAAACACATCCAAACAACCCAACCAAATCAATAGACTTTTCAATCCATTCAATCTATTACCACATCATAAAAATTTATAATCTCTACTATACCCACACATAAGCTTTGGTCCTAACCAATCAAGAACACATTTCAATCCTAGTAATTCAACTCTCACCAATAAAAAAAAGACTTTTGATCTATTTACTACATGCCAACCTAGTTACTATTTATACACCACTAATCATCACTTTTGGCTCAACCTCCTCTATCATAGATCTCATACCTCTCCCAAAATGGGGGTATCATTCCTACTATCTCTAAAAATTACCTAGTATCCTTATCCACTCCTATGGATAAATATACCTTAGTTTTTACATCTCCAAAATCCAAATTATCAACATTACTCAGTATAGATATGTCAAGATTATATAGCGGTTCAGACTGTTTCTATTCAAAATTTTGTTTTTCAAATTTAAGAGAGAGAAGAAACTAAAGAAATAATGGACAAGGCTTGTGAAGTACCTGGATAAAGTCTGCGCACCGTAAATCCAGACGCTTGTGAGCACTCCTCTTTGGCTGTGGAGGAATGACACCTGCAAAGGAGAAAACTTGGACAAAAAGGCGTTAGATGGATAGGCGGTGGGTTACCAAGCGAAAGCCTGTTCCCAGAAGTATAAGAACTTCCTTAAGGGAGGTCAACCCACTATTTGATAAAGAGATAAATGACTGATAAAAAGACAGAATGCTAAAATAGGCTGAAATGATAGCAAACTAAAAGAGAAAAGGAAGCAAAGGCTTACCTGGAAGAAGCTGTCAGCCTAGTCACAGTCGCCGGCATCGGTGGTCCTACCGGCGTCGGTTGTCGGGTTTGTCAATGTCGGTTAGTCTGCCGACGTCGGTGGGGATAACGACTGGCATCAGTCGAGGAAATGGCCTCCAGACGGGTCAGGGCAGGCTCTGGTCTGTGGATGGTCCGGGTCTTGATTCGTGGTCTATTTAAAGATGGTCTATGGACAGGTTTGAATCTGGTTTGAGGCAATCAGGGGGTCTGTGCAGAGCTACAGGAGAGTCAAATGGACAGAGAGGGACAGAGAGATAGAGGAAGCCAATCAGGGAGATAGGAATCTGGGTCTATCTGGTTTGGTTAACTGTCTGGGGGGGGTGGAAGAGCTGAATCTAGTTTAAAACATGATAACTAGAAAGCATAAAGAAAATAAACAGAGCACTACATACCTGTGCCCTGCTGAAGAAGGTGTTGTTGTTGCCGCTTGTTGAAGACCTGTTGCTGATGAAGAATCCCTGTTGTTCACTTGCAGAAGCTTGTTGTGTACCTGAGGGGGAGAGTCAGATTGATTGGT
The DNA here is from genome assembly GCA_037957365.1 of Torreya grandis. Lineage (NCBI taxonomy): Eukaryota > Viridiplantae > Streptophyta > Pinopsida > Cupressales > Taxaceae > Torreya > Torreya grandis. Next base: position 6,877 of record JARHVA010009350.1, read on the forward strand.
AGAGAGGTTACTGATACAAGGGTTTGATGCCAAAGATTCAAGAGTCAGGATGCTAGAGCTAGAGACGCAGAGAAGTCCCGAGAAGCCAAGCGGAACTAGAGAGAGAGATAACGGTGAAGAAAACTGTTATGAAGGGTGCCGACGTCGGCAATATTGCCGACGTTGGCCGAGACTGACCGACGTCGGCAGATAAAAAGCCAGAAAAAGGCTAAAAATAGCCTTCTATCCGTTTCCCAGCCGCCAGGTCAAATGAATGCGAGGATGAAACAGTCGACGGGGGTTAAATGGGTGAGAGGAAAGGTTGGAATGGGAGTCTAAGGCATTAAATGTCCATGTGGGGAATGAAGGGGATCCAAGGAGGGTATCCTAGGGTGGCGAGGTGGCAAGGAGAGGGAAAAATGGACTTATTAATTAACAATAGATGATTATTTTCAATTAATAAGACCTAGGTAGGTTAGGGATAGTCGAAGTGGCAAGGGACCAAGGGGAGAGAGGAAGACCAAGGGTTATACACTTTTTAGGTGTCTACATTTGCCCCTTTTTGTCTTGTTGGTTGTTCTAGATGAACTGGAAGACAAAAATAGGGAGTGGTTGCCCTATGTGAGGGATGATGTGGATTGCCCAAAAGTATGGATGAGGTATTCCCCCTCAAAGCAGGAGTCGAGGGAAGGAACCTAATGTCGGGTGCTGATTTGACAAAAGGTGGATGAGAAATAAAGAGGTGAGTGAGAACGCTGCAAAAGTCATGATTACGCGCATACCACTGCACAAGATGGTTAGGTCAAATTGTCGCATATCGAGGGTCAAGGAGTGCCAAGATTGAAGTAACCGGGCCCCAGCATTTAGTCGTCTGCTGATCGGGTCACTCAATCTAAGCTGAAGCTCCAAATAGTCATCGTGTTCCAGGTATCCCAGGCTCAGGAAGTGCTCCCAGAAACATGAAAAAGCCACAAGTAGTAGGGATCAACCGGCTTGCGATCCTATACTTGCGAAGGGTCAAAAATAGTCTGCGGACAATTCTGCTAACCAGCCGTGAGGTAGCACACACGAAAAAAAAACAACCAAGGCAACATTGGCTTGGAAGTAGTCGAGGTCAAAGGAGATAGGTATGATCTCCAATGGTCAAGTGGTCGATGGACGGAAGGATGCGGCTGAGCTAACCCCAAAAGACCCCATGTCAACTGAGTGCTGCCTACATAGCCCCTGTCATAGGGGCCTCAGGCCGATGTAGTTCTCCCTAAAAGGGAGGGAGGGTTAGAGGGATTGATTGGTCTTGGTCAAAGAAAATGATTGGTCTTGGTCAAAGAAAATGATTGGTCTTAGTCAAAGAAAATGATTGGTCTTGGTCAAAGTAAATGATTGGTCTTGGTCAAAGAAAATGATTGGTCTTGGTCAAAGTTGACGGAGTTGGTCATGATAAGAGTCAAAGAAGAGAGGGTTTGTCCATCATAGAGACGAACAAAAGGGGGTGGTCGAGCTAACCTCAGAAGATGTGGTATCTGAGTGCTGCCTACATAGCCCTGGTCATAGGGCCTCAAACCAATGTAGTTCAGACAAATTGAGAAGATTGGTCGATGATGAGATTGGTCATGTGTTGAAATGACGAGGGTAAGATGAGGATAAAATGATGCTACAGATGGTGTATTCTGTAGAATTGGTCGAGAGTCTTTCATCCCTAGCAAGTTTCCATAGTCGCGATGGATATATGCTAAAAATGAATAGAAGTCGATTTATGCTTCAGCAAGTATTGGTTTATGCTTAACATAAATTGGGTCTAGTCGGTAGTTTCCATGTGTACTGGTGTCCATAGAAACTATGTGAAATGGTCTAGGATGATGTCAGCTGAAAATGATGAAAATGGCTGGGTTTGAGATGAGTCGCTAATTGATGTGGTTAAATGTGACCAAAGTGAAGAGAAAAGATGAAAGGCAAATCGCTCTTTCATTGACAAGGACCAGAAAGGAAGCATAGATAGGGGTTATTAGAACAAAAGCCCCGTTCATGCATTACGTCATTGACCAGTGTTGAGTTAGAACGGTAATCAAATCATTTTGACATTAAAGTGAGCTCGAAGTCCCTTGAGTAGGTGATAGGAGGAGGATAGGGTAACCCAGTTTAAGAGCAGGAATAACCTTGCCCCTTTTATAGGAGACCCTGAGACAACTACAAGCCAAGTCCGTGACTCTTTTTTTTTTTTTTTTTTTTTTTTTTTTGGGTGCAGGCTGATCGATGCGGGAAGCCTACATAGAGATGTCTTTTGATGTAGTGGTCATGTTGCGAAGCTAATCAATGCGGGAAGCTTCTAAGAAAGGTTGCTGTTTGTAGCGAGATTTAGTCATAGCCATCCTTCGAGGGAGTGGTCTATATTTTTGCTTAATAATGTTTGATAAGTTGGCCTAGCTATCCTTCGAGGGATCAGTCTAGTAATACAGCAATGATAGTACAGCTGTCCTTCGAGGGAGCAGTCTGTATTTTTGATTTTGACTTGATTTTGTGACCATGGATATGTTTTGACATCTTGATTTTGATTGTTTTGATTTAGAGTCATGGACAAGGCTGTAGAAGTTCAAGGACGCCCTTTTTATTAGGACAAAGCATTACCGCTTGACAAAAAAGGGGTTGACAAGGGTTAGGAAGCAGGGTTGATAGGAAAAGGAATGACAATGACAAGGGGTTGCTCAAGGGACGAGCTCAAGTAAAACGTCAAGTGATGGAGCACTCGACTAACAGAAGAAAGGTTGAAGACGCAAGACATAAAAAGGGGTTTAAGGTCTAATAAGACCCTAGGCCATGCTAGTATGTTAAGGTCCGAGTCAATTGGGAGCAAACCTGCCCCATTTGCCTCTTTCCAGATTGGTCAGGTGTTGATTGATGGATGTGAAGTTGGTTGACATTGTCGTTGGTTGGTTGAGAAAGGTTGAATTCTTGGTCGAGAGGTCAGGGTGATTGATATTTGGTTGAAGTTTGGTTGAGACTAGTCGAATAATTGGTCAGGGGTTGGGTCGGTGGATACTTGGTCGGGTTTTAAGATAAAATGAGTGATTGATATGTGGTAGAGACTGGGTTGAACAGTTGGTCGAGGTTTGAATAAAGGATGAATTCCCCCAGTGGGTAGGGAGAATGTTTGAAAGGTTGGTTAAGGTCAGTTGAGGTTTAGTGGTCAGATGGACGGTGTTAATGTCAAATAAGGGGGTCAAAGGCGGTAAAGGGACCACAGTCTGGCATGGAGATCCCAATTTAGGTGATGAGGTTGGAGAGGCATGAGTTGAGGTTGATGTTTTGTCAAAAAGGTGGTCAAGAGGAAGGGTGTCATTCCCAAGACATTGGCGAATGGCGACCTTGAGGGCATGACAATGCTCCGTGTCATGCCCAAGCGTGCGATGATACGCACAAATGCGAGTGTCATTGAACCATGGTGGTTTAGGTCCGAGAGATTGATATTGGCGAAGAGGTGGGAGGTCGATACGAGATGACTGCAACAAGTGCCATAAGAGCAAGACATATGAACCTGCTAACAGGTCTGGATGCTTTATTGCAGTGAGGGTTGGTGACGTTGGTTTGGGAGGTGAAAGAGGCATAGGTCGAGAGTTCGGATGAGATGTATGTCTGATGGGATGAGGAAGTAATGGAGGCGATGTGCCTCTATGAAGGATGGGAGTGGGAAGCACTCCTATTAAAGTGGATAGATGCGGGCCCAAGATTGAAGGTAATGACGAAGGTGGGGGAGGAGTTCTCCGGTGTGGTCTAGTGGCTTTCGTTAGTTTGGGTCGAGGGCCACTATTATGTGAGGCAAGGTTAGATGTGGGTTTGGGTTTGGATGTGGATGAAGGTGAGTGAGATGTAACAATCTCAGGCAAAGGGCAAGAGGAAACCGCGACTGGGTCTTCCTCGATTGAAACGGGTGGAGAGACTGGTTCTTCTCTTGGTGGAGAAGAAATAAGAGAGTCTGGCTCCTCAAGTGGGCAAAGGGCATGGATGATCGTGCCTTCTACTTGTAGTTGAGGAGTAGGTAAGGTAGGGTCTGCGGATGAAGGTGGGCTTAATGGCGTTGATGTGGTCAAAGCGTCCTCCGATACAAGAGAGGTAGATGGAGGACTAGTAGGAGAAGGAGGTTCCTCATCCTTTAATGGAAGAGGTTGGTCAAGGACAAGAGGCAAGATAGTGCTAATCATGTGAATGTCATGGTCTTGAGGGTCATTGGTCGAAGTCTGGACATTGTTTTGAGTAGGCAGATGATTCGGAAATGGTTGTTTGAAGATGTCAATATGTTGGTTAGGTGGGGCGTTCAGGTTATCTAAAATAAGATCCCCCTTGTCGATCATGTCTTGGATGATGTTTTTGAAAGTTCGGCAGTTGTCAATGTCATGGCCTTAGATGCAGTGAAAGTGGCAGAAGTCGGCCTCTCTATACCATGTAGGGAGGGATTTAGAGGGGTCAAATTGAGGTGGTTGGATTGGAGGGAGATTGAGGACCCCCTGCTTGAGAAGTTTTTCCAAAATGGAAGCGTATGGCTCTCCAAGTAGAGTGTAAGAACGCTGAATGTACCGTTGTTGGAATTGTTTGGTGATGCTGGAAGATGTCGAAGGTTGAGAGTAATTCATTGTTGTTGAGGATGGTGATCTAACGACCATAGTATGGGCCACTCCTGTAGATTCGGAATTGGCAGAAGAAGAAGGTCTGGAAGAAGAATGGTCAGTAGATTTTGCATTGGTATTACGCAATTTGACCTTGTCTTCGTCAAGGGCGCAGAGTTCAAGCTTTCAAGCCATGATGAAAGCTTCATCAAAAGTGTGGAATGTCTGAATCTGCAAGGTAGAAGAGATGTGTCTGGCACATGCTCGAGAGAAGAGCTCGATGAGCTCGGGTTGAGGTAAAGAGAAGGAGAGCTAGTTAATCAGACCTCTCCAACGAGCGACAAAATTGACTACAGATTCCTCGTCAAATTGTCTGATGGAGTAGAGGTCTGTGATAGAAACTTGTTTAGTGATGTTGATTGAGAAATGGTCAAGAAATAGTTGGGCGAGTTGGATGAATGAAAAGATAGAGTGTCTAGTAAGAGAGCTATACCAGTCAAGGGCAGGACCAGAAAGGGACATAGGGAACGTGCGTAAAAGCAATGCATCGTCGTGGGCAATAAGGTAACAGGCATGTCTGAATGCCCGTAGATGTTGCTGTGGGTCTTCCTTACTCTGAAAGCGAGTGAATTTAGGAAGCTCCCAATGGTTAGGATATGGTCGAATAGGGACGGAAGGATGGATGGGCTCGTTGCAAATTTGCTCATATGACAAAGTATTGCTTGAACCGGAAATGGAGGCTTCGAGACTGGACATTTTATCCATCAGCATCTTGATAAGATCTCCTGACGGATTGGCGGGTTGAGCGCCCCCTAGGTTGTAAGGCGCTTGGAAGAGGCTAGAGGAGGTGTGCAACATAGTCAGTTGTACAATGTATGGATGACTAGTCGCAGCGATGGAAGTGGAGGCTAGAGGTGGTTGCGTTACGAAGGTCGAAGGTATAGGTTGACTGGGCACTGCCAAAGGTGGTTGAATGGCGGCACTGGTAGAAAGACAGGTTGGCACTCCTATATTTGTGGGTGCAAGAGTGTGAGGGGTTGAGGCAATCAAGTTCTGATATGATGTAGAACTTGGTTGAATTGCAGGTAGTTGAGGGGGTAATGGAACCCCGATGGAGGTTGGTCTAAAAGAAGACGGGGAGGCCAAACTTTGCATATTGGCCATGGTTGGGTTAATAGTTGAGGCGAAAGGCTGAGTCATAAAGGGTTGGGTGGCGAATGGTGTGGATGTCATCGCCACGTCACCTGAGAGGTCTCGCATTGGGTTTCTTGCGAGATAGTTTTGGAGGGCTGCGGTATTGAGGTCCAAGAATCTCTCGAAATCTTGGTCCCCTTCAGGGATGATGGGAATTTGAGTCGGGGTCGGGGTCGGGGTCGGTCCTGTAGGAGTTCTTTCAGTCTCCGAGTGGAACTCCATGATAGGACTGGTTAGAGACAGGATAGACGGAAGCGGCTATTGGCTAAAGTGGTTAAGAAGAGAGTCCTGGTTCTAGAAACTGTGTTTTTGTAGTCTCAGAAAACCAGAATGGAGTTTTTTGACAGAGAAGGGATAGGTTTCAGGCTGCTGGTTTTGAAGAAAAAAGGACGGTGACAGAGACTGACGTCGGTTTAAAAACCGATGTTGGTAATAAATGTGGCCGACGTCGGTCAGATAACCGATGCTGATAACAGATGAAGCCGACGTTGGTAGCAGAACCGATGCCGGTGACAGGGGAAGGCCGACGTCGGTGGAAGAACCGATGTCGGTGACTATGTCTTCCAGAGAACCAAAAGGTTTGAAGATTCTTGGAAAAACAAAGAAGAAAGCATCCTCACACACTCAAACAAATAGATGAGAAGAGGAAAATAGAGAGAGACAGACAAGCCTAAGCGATAAATCCTAGGAATTAACCTTAGAAATTGTGGCTTATGCCTTAGATGGATGTTTAGGGAGATTGGCTGAAAAATGGGTCCTAGAAGAAGGCGGTCTAAATATGGTTTCGGGTGTTGTTTTAGGTGCTCAAAGATCTGTGTTAGGGTCTGGTACGTGGCCTAGTGCTAAGGAGCAGGCTCCCCTCACTTCACGATTCCAGTGGTTAGCTGGTCTCGCTTAGCCAAGATATACCTCGCCTAGAGTTTAGACTCCGCCAGAGAACGGAGTGGGCTTCCCCCTTGGTGATGAAATCCAAGTAGGGTCACCGGGATGGGTAAGGTATCCGCTGGGGGATGAAATCCCAGTCGGGCCTTGTCTCAGGTATGTTTTATGTTTGTTTTAGTGCATGTGGTCTGGTAGTGTAACATCAAGTGTCTACGATTCATTCGATATGCGTCTAAGTTACTAGACGTGGACTAATGCAAGCACAAGCAGAAATGAAAGTGCAATACATTTTAATTCCCAAGTCGAAATGTGATGTTTGTTATGAAGACAAGTTTGAGAAAGGGTTGAGAGTATGATGTTTGGACTAATCTAGAAATGCAAGGAAGAAAGATTCATTTTAGTCCTGCTTATAGTGTCATTGAGAAGAAAAGAAGGAGGAGAAAAGGTAAGAACCTAATACTCCTAAATGAATGAAGAAAAAGGAACCCAGGAGGAACCTAGGGTCCCATTGGGTGTGCCAGAATGTTTCTATTCAAAATTTTGTTTTTCAGATTTAAGAGAGAGAAGAAACTAAAGAAATAATGGACAAGGCTTGTGAAGTACTTGGATAAAGTCTGCGCACCGTAAATCCAGATGCTTATGAGCACTCCTCTTTGGCTGTGGAGGAATGACACCTGCAAAGGAGAAAACTTGGACAAAAAGGTGTTAGATGGATAGGCGGTGGGTTGCCAAGCGAAAGCCTGTTCCCAGAAGTATAAGAACTTCCTTAAGGGAGGTCAACCCACTATTTGATAAAGAGATAAATGACTGATAAAAAGATAGAATGCTAAAATAAGCTAAAATGATAGCAAACTAAAAGAGAAAAGGAAGCAAAGGCTTACCTGGAAGAAGCTGTCGGCCTAGTCACAGTCGCCGGCGTCGGTGGTCCTACCGGCGTCAGTTGTCGGGTCTGTCAATGTCGGTTAGTCTGCCGACGTCGGTGGGGGTAACGACCAGCGTCGGTCGGGGCAATGGCCTCCAGACGGGTCAGGGCAGGCTCTGGTCTGTGGATGGTCCGGGTCTTGATCCGTGGTCTGTTTAAAGATGGTCTGTGGACGGGTTTGAATCTGGTTTGAGGCAGTCAGGGGGTCTATGCAGAGCTACAGGAGAGTCAAATGGACAGAGAGGGACAGAGAGATAGAGGAAGCCAATCAGGGAGATAGGAATCCGGGTCTATCTAGTTTGGTTAACTGTCTTGGGGGGGTGGAAGAGCTGAATCTAGTTTAAAACATGATAACTAGAAAGCATAAAGAAAATAAACAGAGCACTACATACTTGTGCCCTGCTGAAGAAGGTGTTGTTGTTGCCGCTTGTTGAAGACCTGTTGCTGATGAAGAATCCCCATTGTTCACTTGCAGAAGCTTGCTGTGTACCTAAGGGCGAGAGTCAAATTGATTGGTAGAGAGGTTGCTGATACAAGGGTTTGATGCCAAAGATTCAAGAGTCGGGATGCTAGAGCTAGAGACGCAGAGAAGTCCCGAGAAGCCAAGCGAAACCAGAGAGAGAGATAACAGTGAAGAAAACCGTTATGAAGGGTGCCGACGTCAGCAATATCACCGACGTCGGCCGAGACTGACCGACGTTGGCAGATAAAAAGCCAGAAAAAGGCTAAAAATAGCCTTCTATCCGTTTCCCAGCCGCCAGGTCAAATGAATGCGAGGATGAAACAGTCGACGGGGGTTAAATGGGTGAGAGGAGAGGTTGGAATGGGAGTCTAAGGCATTAAATGGCCATGTGGGGAATGAAGGGGATCCAAGGAGGGTATCCTAGGGTGGCGAGGTGGCAAGGAGAGGGAAAAATGGACTTATTAATTAACAATAGATGATTATTTTCAATTAATAAGACCTAGGTAGGTTAGGGATAGTCGAAGTGGCAAGGGACCAAGGGGAGAGAGGAAGACCAAGGGTTAGACACTTTTTAGGTGTCTACACAGACAATATGGGTCACTTAGCATCACTTAGCTTAGATTGGTTAATATTATATAGTGATTTAATTTATGTGGATCACTCAAAATCACTTGGACATCTAGAGGGATATACCATCAGTTTATAGATACACAAACTATTTAGATACTATATTTTAGATTATATAGACTTTTAATGACTTTGATACAGACTCAGACTTAGATATCAAATTTGGGGGCATATACATTACTACACATCTCATACATATAGCTTTATACAACATGACATAGTTACATGACTAGATAATAGATTATAGGCATAGTGTAGAGAAAATTATTTTGGTCTGTATTTTTACACATGGGACATGGCACAATGGATCATGACACATGTGTTTATAAAAATTTATAGATTATCGAGATGCATCGCTCACATACTAGATTTAGGGGCACGAAATAGATGATCATGTTCTTTAGTATCTAGGATTATATATATTAGAATGGCAATATAGACCATTTTATTCTTACACATTTACTATAGAATCTATATTACACCCAAGCATACCCAAGTTGTCACCAAGTTAGACTGTATGATCATCTGTAGTGGTTGGTCCATATCATTACTCAGTCCTAGGAGTTTTTTCAAGATAGAGGGTAGACATTGGTTTTGGACCTCTGAACATTTCTCATTTCTAACTCATATTTTTCAGAATGGGGGCATAATAAATCTTGTTCTTCACAACATACATATTATATACACACATTCCATATTACATGAGTTTATGTGGGATAGAGGGAAAACATTAGTTTTGGTCCTCCAAACATTTCTTATTTCCCATTATGATTGAGTACAAGGGTATCCATTATAGGGATTCCTTCTTTCTCTAGGCACTATTTATATTCCATATAAGGGGCATCTATTATAGGGATTCTTTCTTTCTCTATGAACTATTTATATTCAGTACAGGGGGTATCTATTTCAAGGATTCCTTCTTTCTCTAGGAATTATTTATTTCCCTATGCACTTTCTTATCTAATAAGTTGGATCCTTTTTTCATTACATTTATCTCCAGATAGGTAAGTTTAGGTACACATCTTATTTCTTTCTTTTACTCTAGTACTTCATTTCATTGCATCACTAGATTAAAAGGGGGGCAAATGTATATACCCTAAATTGGTCAAGAAATCACACATATCATGTATTTTCATAGTCCTTTCATAGAAGAATATGACTGGAGCATATTATTCTTATTCACATCTAGCCATGTCTTTTTGTCTAATTTACCTTGGTATTGTTTCATACCCAAGACACCTTTTTGACTTTTCACAGTCATTTTTAACCTTCTAGCCTTAACCCTTATTGACCTAGGTTACTCTTTCTATGCTTATTCTATCCCCCTAGGTCCTGAACCCTCTAGACAATAGCACCCAAATAGGACTACAACACTGAAACCTAAGGTGTCTAGTTTTTAGTGCTATTGTCCAAATGCAAATTTGATTCTAATGGTCAATTTCTCTCACAAGATGAGTCTTACACCTTTCTTTGTTTCATTCCTAGGTTTGCCAATGTCAGCCAAATGTGAATAAAACTCCCAAATTTTAAATAATGAGTTTCTTATATAAAGGAATACATAAGGATTTCTATATCTAACACTTACTACTTTGGCATAATAGGTAATTAAAAATAAGTTAATATTATATTTCAACATTTTGCATCACACATTGACTTTCATGCTTGATCAAGGAGGGGCCTAGGCAAAATTCATTATTAAATATATCAAACATGTTGATTATGCATGTTACCTAAGGGATAAATACATCAGATTTAAGACCTTAGATTAAGGGTTAATGTAGGCATCAATTAGAACAGTGGGGGTTCTTGATTGTGTGATCACTCTTCCCCTAACCTAGTTTTTTCCCCTTTTTGATTTTGATGTATCTATTGTTTGCATGTGTGGAGATGGATACAAGTAACAAAGATTAAAATGGATATATAGTGAAATATAGTGAATTATAACCCCTGAAATTTGGTACATAGGCTCATATTTACCAAGCAAACAAAACCTAAAATATTTAGATCCTCAAGACAATAGTCTAGGAAGGACTATAACACTAGACACTAGGGTGTCCTATTTATGGTGCTATTGTCCAATCAAAAAATAGATGCTAGATTAAGATTAATGATAGTGTCTCAATTTTGTTCTTTTATTTCCATCCTCATAATCCTCCATTTTATTATGAGTCTAGATACATTGATTTCTATTTCTCTTGTATAATTATCAATTAAAAACTCTGTTTTTACTTATCAAAGTAGATTTTTTCTATCATTCTAGACCCTTATTATTTAATATATAAACACTAGATTTCATAAAATAATAAAAAATTTGTTAATAAACCCTCATGAAGGTTCAAATTTGTTCAAGGTCTCAATAGTCTAGTTGAAAAGTGTTAGGTTTCAAAGCTTAATAAATCAACAAATCACTACCTATAGCTAGGTCTAGAAAGATATGAGAGATAAAGTGTATGATTTTGGAGATATGAAGTATTGAAAGAGTTAATGGGTTAAAAAGAGGATAAATAATTATTAAATACAATAAAAAAATACTTTAATTCTTAGATATTTGTATAGAAACTCTAATCTCTATACACAATCAATTCCCAAAATGACCACCTACATATTGGTCTAGGTAGCTAAAGTTATTTTCAAACCTGAGAAAAGGGTATAGTGAATAAGTGGGCTTAAATATTAGGTTAATAAAAAAGTTATATAATTAATTTTATTTAATAAATACTCAAAAGAGTAACATAACAAGAGATTGAAACAAGATTCATTTAAACCCTGCATACACTAAGTCAACATGCCACCTATAGGCCTTCCTACCTAATCAAGTGAAGGTGATTTTTTAGTGTGAATAGAGAATTTATAAGAGGAATTAAATCACTTAAAAATTATTTAATAGTTATATAATTTCCATATAATATCATTATAGTCAATACAATACGTGAAAATATCAATATGCACTATTTAGGCTTGTAGAACCTAAGATCAAAGACACAGGCTTGTATGCACAATTGGAGAAAAGTGGTGTTTTGAGGGTAGGGTGAAGACCTAAAAAAATTTATAAGTTTAAAAATAATTTTTTAGACCTTAAAGATTCATACATAGACATAAAAAAATAAATATAGTACCAATTTGACGTATAATACCTCCTTGAGCTCTCTAGATGCAGGAAGGCAATTCAAGACCAACTTTATCTTGCTTGGTATGACCTTGACATATTTCATGGAATAAAACAGATTTAATATATGTTTAATTCATCCCCACACTTCAACCCTATATCATTATTTATTGTATTGGGTCCCTAGCTAGTATGAACTATTGCTAAGAAGACTGAACACTCAAAAAGCCTCTTTTCACCTTATGAAGAGCTTGAGAAGGTCAGTGTTTTACTCATATATTAGAGAAGAGTTTTTGTGGGATAAATTTGTGTTTATTGATGATGGATAGGTCCCCCAATTTCCATGTTATGGTATTAGGAAGGAGAGAGAGGATTTATTCTCTAAGAACAATCCTTAAGAGATGAAGATACCTAAAACCCTTATAAAACCCTGGTAGGAACCTAATGGAGAAACAATTGAGACAAATGCATCAAAATTAATTAAATTGGTCTTGTAATAAACTTAATAACATCCTAAAATTTTCTAGGGTTTTAATCATGTAATTGGTTTATATAGACACCTATACAAATGCAATAAATACCATGTTTTATAGGATTTCAAGATAAACTCAAGGTATAGAGATAGGTGGATAGATGGAAATAATTGAGGATGGTGACTTTGGATGTATTATACCTTATTATATCAAAAAATACATTCACTTAATCTTGATATTTATTTTACAATCCTAAATCATAAATACATTTTTATATATGTTGTGATGAAGCAACAAGGTCATCTAAAGAGGTCAAGAACAATATGAGAAGGCCACTTTAAAACCCAAACTCATAGAATAAAATATTTATCAAGTCCTAAACATGTTTATCATAGATTAAATTTACTCATGTATATATATACATATATACATGTATATATATATATATATGTATATATATATATATGTATATATACATATATATGTATATATACATATATATATATATATACATATATATATATACATATATATATATATACATATACATATATATATACATACATACATATATATATATATATATATATATATATATCTTGTGAACTCTTAAGAGAGTTGAAGTCAAGTAACTGGGCCTAGTTGCCTAGTAAGCCTATGTGGCCAACGTAGAGGAGTTTTTATCATGCATGAGAATCATAAAAATGTGTTAATAAGACCATAATATAATAAAATGACTTGATTAAATATTTAAAAATTCATAAATGAATATTTCAAAGTGTCATGATATATCAAAAGGCCTACAAGCAGTTTCATGAAGACAAAGACAATTTAAGACCTCAATTGATGACTCATTGGGACAAGACCAAACTTCCACACCACTTGGTTGAATGAGAATCTTCAATAGAGAAACACTTATCCTCTAATATATTCTAAAATTATTTCATAACTCTTCTTTATCATAACTCAAGAGTGACACTTGTCAATGGGCACTCATACACCCTTTATCTCCTCTCATTTTCTCTATAAATTGAGATTTTATAGGCTGTGTGTATCCTCCACCTAGGTATGGTGAATCCCTACCCATTTTCAATCCTTTTATAAATGAGAAACTTATTTTTCACCTCATCCTTTGACTAGTTTCAATGTGTGTGCATGACTAGTTGATATTGTCAAGTGATTAGCTTTACTTCCTTGACATGTTTATCTTTTTATTGCATTTATATTTAGTTTGAAACTTCTTTACAGGTATTTTGAAGTATCCAAGTGAAGTGTGAAAGTTTATTGAGTTTTATATTCACTAATCTCACTATATGACCTTTGGACTAGTCCTCCTAGCCTAAACATCTTTCATTACCTCCATAATGAAGTATTGATGTAGAGAGGCATATTAGGACTAGTGTTTGTTTCATGTTAATCTCATGGTTGATGTGCATTTTTAGCTAGTTGTTAGTGGTCAAAATTATTTATTGTGTCACCTACATTATAGTATTTTTCTCTCTCTTTTCCTATCAAGTAGGTAGATAAGTTTGTGATCCTAAGTGATACATCAAGGGGAGCTAGCCCTTTAACCTACAGATTCAATCCAACATTAGGTCACCCATAGCCTAGGATTATTTCCATTTTACCCCAAATTTATAAGTCTTGAACTACTTTCCTTAGGGTGAAAATTTAGGTGATAACACTATGCAAGTAAAAAAAATTATTTCAAACACAAAAATACAAGTGTTCAAATGCAATATTATGTATTCATATAATACGAATGATTTTAGAGTAATTAGTGAAAGGTATTTTATGAGGTACTTGGTAAGCTAGATATCCAAGGTCCAATTACTTCAAAATCATTCTTTTGGTAAAAATTTTTTTGGTTAAAATTAATTTTTCTTTTTCAAATAAAGGAATATTTTTTTAATATGCTTGTTTGATAATTTTCAAGGTAAATGTAAAATAGTGATTTTTGATAAAATAGTGTTGTATTTTATTCCTTTTTTGTGTGGTTAAGTTAAAGACCCATAAAAAATACATGGTGTATTTTATTCCTTTTTTTATGAATATGTTTTTTGATAATTTTCAAGGTGAATTTAAAATAGTGATTTTTGATGAAATAATGGTGTATTTTATTCCTTTTTTCATGTATATGGGTGTATTTTCAATGGAAACTGACACCTTACAAATGAAAAAAATTATCATACCATCTCACTTTTTGGTTATAAATGTTATTATTAAAGATATAAAAGATAAATATACTATATATTACAAGTTCATCATGATCCTTATAAGTGACAAAGTATAAGTGTCAAAATGGAGGTTGAAGGATCCATCAAATTGTGGAGGACAATTCCTCTTATATAGTTAGTTATTTCCTCAGAGTTTGGGTAAAATTATTAAATAGCATTTTTGGTATTATTAGTGTGGATTATTTTACTCTAATATTTACTTTAATTAAATTTTATATTTTTATTTCATTGATATTCCTTATGAGGAGCAGACATAGTAGTTTAGATTTGTTTTTTACTACAAACACTTCACACCTCTTTCCTAACCAGGGGGAAGATATTGAATGGACTTTGACCAATGATATGTGATTTTAAATGTTGTAGGTGATTTTTTAGCACCATAATGTTTATCAAAGGTTAATTTATTCCATTTGGAGCTATTAATAATTGTGTCATACACAATATTGAATAGTCATTGGATAGCTTTATATGTGAGACCTTGGGTGGATCGATATGGTTGAACATGTCTTGATAATTTTCTACTATAGTATGGTATAAAATGGTTAGATGAGATGAGAGTAACTTGATCATGTTCATAATTCATTCCCAAAATTTCAAGGTAGTGGAATTATTATAAGTGACATCACCTTATTATAATTATGATGTACAATGTGATAGCTTACAAGTACAACATAAACTTTTGGTGACTTCATAGTCATGGATTTATATCGTCTTCTATAACATTTTTTTGTATCAAGGGGGTTTTTTTGGTTTAATTTTGTTATATATGTTTCACCCTTGCTGAGGATAATATTATTCATGTCTAAACCTCAAACCTAGTCCAACATTAGAATGACCTATAGGCTATGGGTTACCTAATGTATAGGTCAAACCTCTTTATTTTATTGGGCTATCTCCTTTGATTTTTTTCACTTGATTATATTTATAAATCCTAACTCTATTGGGATTAAAATGGTAAATAATATTTCATAATTTAAACCTACTCTAAAGTGGTGATGCACCAAGATGACAATTCCATCCACTCAATATTAAACATAAAATAATACTGAAAGACTAAGAAAAGGATTGAATCATTTTCTCTAATGGTATCTAGGAATAAATATTTCATATAGAGTTTGATATTTTATGGATTAATAATTATTTAAGATAGATAAATGTTTGATTCTAAACTCTTTCATTCATATTTCCACTCATAAATTCAACCATTGACCTTCTAACACACTACACAACCTACATAAGATACTTGTTAATAACTAGGTGAAGGAATTATACCTATATAAGGGAAATTAAACCACTTAATAATATCATAAAATTAAACAAATAATATAATGTAATCACAAATAATTTGAAACAATCCATTAACTATCCAAGAGGTCCCATAGAGTACAAGGTTGGGCAAAGTTTCCTCATACTAACTTGAGGGATGGCAAGCAAGAGCCCAATACATACTTAAAAATAAGGTATTAAGGAGAAGGGGGAAGATTATAGGCATGGTATAGGCCATAAATTAGGACAATGTGTCATATGGTAGTTACACAAACCTATTTTCCATCATCATGCATTGACATGCATTTAATGAGCCTACTTTGGTGTTTGGGAAAGATGTAGAGGATGTAACTCCCTCATTTGATTTTACTCAAGCCTAAATCATGCTTAAAATAGTCTAATATTTCATAAAATGGTAGTTAATTAATGAAAATTAAGTGTGAATTTGCCTCCTTAAGGTGTTGGTCAACCTCACTTCAATATGCATGCATAATGGTTTTTGAAACTACTTCTAGCATGTCCTAATAACCTTCATTTTGGGATGTGCTCACCTGGATGATAGTTACCAATTTTTTAAGATTATTAATAAATGTTACCACACCAACTTTTTCTTGATATAACCTTCTAATTTCAATATAAGTATGCCTCTTTTATTTTCTTTCAATCTTTTACTCATATCCATTGTTTGAATGATCAAATAGTTGAACTAGGCTATTGATTCATATTTTTTACTTTGGGGATCTCTTTTATAATTTGAGACACTTAGAATATTTTTTGTCTTTTCTAAATTAATAAAAAAATTATGGTGTATCTTATATAAATTCTTGATAACTTTTCCATACATAAATCCTCCTTTTGGCCTCTACTAAAAGTTGTTTTAGACCTAGTTTTAGGCCTATATAGATATGAGAACTTGATTTTCTTTCTTGATGTAAAATATTGGAATGAAATAAATTTAAAAAATTAAATGAAACTAAAACATACCTCCATGTCAAATTTCATTTCATTTCATTTAGTAGAACTCAAGAAAAGCATCTTTTGGGGTTGCCTTAACCTACCTTGTCAAATTTCTAAGTGTGTGTAGATCTGAGTTTTGTCATTTTATTGAGTTTTATGACGTCCAAATACTTAATTATTTTTTAATAAATACAAATAGGTAGCCAAAAATCTATTAAAATCATTTTTTTTCCATTCTTAATCATGAAAACTAATCAGGATCACATATTTAGACTTGCTACATAGTCAAAAATTATGAACTGCAAGACATATGAAGAAAGAAATAGATGAATATTGAGATTTATAAGGTATAAATAACTAATTATTATTTTTTAGTACCTTTAAATACAAATAAAATTTATACAATCATTATATTTTATCATTCAATTCTTTAAGTGTCTCAGAAACACTTTTTCTGACTATCCCTACTTCCATGCCACAATCCCGAATCTTAAAAAATTGACCTTCTCCACGTTTTGATTTGAAATTATGAATTTTATTAATCTAAAAACGTTTTCTAAGACTTAAAATAATCGTAAATTTCCTAATAAATTCTCACATGAGTTTCAAACCATCTGTCATACCTTATATCCCTCTAAGAAGCTTGCCTAACTCCATGTTGACTACCAACAAAAAAACATAGGACTGTCACAAAACAACAAATGTTTAAAATATTAGTGTGACATAAATAGGGTAATTTTAAATTATATTCACTCATTATAACCAATTTTACCAATTTTCATATCTTGATCATGCCTATAGACTCCTCAGGATGCATTTTTTCAAAACTAGCTAATGGACTACTTGAGTGAATGATTATTTATGATTGTAGGAGGTTTATAACTAAACAAAATATTATTAACTTGTTATATGGTAAAAATATATGTCATTAAAACATAACATAGGTCATAATTACCCTTTTTACCAAATTTTGAGGTTAGATTACCTCTCTAGCATCTTTAACCCTTTAAATCATCTCTAAACTAGCCCTCAAGCTTATGTTTGTGCATATGGTCTAAAACCATTTTGTCAACCTTGGACATGACTGAATAATAATTAGTGTTTTTAATAGTTTTATGAGATCACTTTTGATATTTTATTCAACATATTCATCTAGTTATACAACTACAACCTTCATAAGGAGATTTCCATATGATGTTTGTGAGAGCACACTAGGTTAATGAACTTATTAACACTATTCTACATATATAACCCCTAGGAGATGATTATATTATATTAAAAATATAATAAAAACCTTTATAACCTTGAAATAAACCTTTAAAATTCTTATAAATTCTAATCATTGTGGCATTGATATCACTATATCATGGCTTCTTCATTGCATAAGCTAGTAATCAAGACTTCTCAAGTGTACGGGCTGCAACCTTCAGGTTAGACTTAAAGAAAAGATGTGACCTATAATTATTTTAACATTTAATTTTATGATACCTTTATTTTAATCCTTTTATTTTTTCCAATTTAACCTAGATATATCATTTTCCTATGCTAAGGTATCTCACACCAATAACTCTCCTTAGAGCACAATCAATAGTTGTAGTGGCAGATCACTTGGTCATGAAGTTGGTCTTCTTTTTCCACAAATGGATCATCCATTTTACTAATAATTATTTTTATTCATATATTCAATATAAAATATTTGTATCAGCTTGTATAATCTTCAAAATAGCTTGTAGCTTCTTCGAAGTTCACTATAGGATCTTTGGAGCATCTTTGTGGTGTATGCCGCATCTTCAAAACTATTGCCAAAACTATTGATAAATTCTCAAGCCTTCAAATTCTATCTTATTAATTATACATTATGTTTCCTCTCAATATCTCCCAAAACCACACCAAGACCTTCCAAGATACTCATGTTGTTGGACATATCAAAGGTGTTCATGAATTATCACTAGATTGCTTTTTCCATTTGCCTTCACCATGGCATATTTTGACTATTAAGACTTCATAAAAGTGATCAAGGACCATCCAATTATGTTTTACCATCATGAAAAAACTTTACTCAAGTTATAAGGGAGTTATAAGATAGACAAGGCAAATATATAGCATGACAAGAACATGGACTATTTTAACAACCCTCACAACTCACAAGGACAAGATACAATCATGAGACTAATCATGAACTTGGACTTAAGGAATTAGGTTGACCCATTTCTAGGTCTGGGAATAGAAAGTGGTTAATAGGTAATTTGATCTAAAGTTGTTTTTTTATTTATGTCAATGTGTCAGTTAGTATTAATAAGGCACATACACCACTTTGGTATTTTAAGTTGTTATTAGGTAAACTAAATATTTTTATTAATCATTTAGTTGGGAATTTGAACCTATTTGGGTAGCATAAATTAACCACATAATGAATCTTATTAAAATATTTAACTCTTTTTAAATGTAGACATTATTTCTAAATTATATATCACATTAGTCTTGTACACTTGATAAATACATATCATGGATGTACCTTTCTAGACCTTTCCCATTTCCAAAAGGCTCGCATACACTATCTCTTTGTTCCTAATTTACTATCTCTTATTTTTACTTATTTATTCTAATTAATTTAACATTATATCATTATTATAATGTTATATACCTACTTATCTTCTATCTCTTCAATTTCTTAACTTGCACCTATTTTATAACTTCCCAAACATTTATGTTCCAATCAAATGTATGCAATGATGCAAGTGTGTTACCCTAACACAAGTGTCTAATTGCCTAAAATCATCTAATGTTGAAATTAAATATATTAATATGATCCACCTAAGTGTTTTAATGTGAGATATTCTCCAAAGGGATTGGTATAAAGACAATATCAACCCCCAACCATTCAGAACCTATAAAAGACCTATAGAGACCAAGAAAACATACCAAAATCATTATATTAAGAACTCAAGAGATAAAAATCTTCCCTATTTTATCTTATTTATATATCACTCATATGGACAACACATCTATAGGTGTGAAGTAATGAAGGAGTATCCCAAGATCTATATTTTCTAAGCTACAGGATTGGTCACTCTTTTACTTGTTTATCATACATTGCATGATTCACACACAAGCCACCATGTAGGTAATAACTACATAAGTTTTAGGCCTTGTTCATAGTATTGTCTATGTAGGCATCACTCATTATTAGAGGGGTACTTAGGGTAATTTTAAACTAGGTTACCACTATCCCATTTTTACCATAATTAATATGAAAAATAAAGAACTAAGGTTTTTCTATTTGACAAGGAGAAAAACTCCATGAACTAAATCTAAATGAACCAAATTAAAGGTGATGAAAAACCTAGAAGCATTTAAGTGGTTAAATCTAGTTTCAAAATGTATTTTTTACTATATACATGAATTTGAGTTAGATAGTAGTATTGATGCAATCATCCCAATTCAACACAAGTGTCTATGACTATATAGGTATAATTTAAAAAATTAGGTGACTATTCTAGAATCCATATCTATCCCACTTTCTACTTATTCCAAATATAGCTATATATTAGAATCATAAACAAGTATCTTATTTTCATTATAATATCTATGATAGTTGTACTTTCTATATTTAAGATCTCATCATAATAAAGCCAGTATATGTTTATTGAATTTTTGCAAATAATTGATCTGATTTAGAGATAGTATATCATCCTTGTTTGTTAGGCTATCTCTTCCTCCTTTAACCATATATATCCCCATAATATATATTTTAGGGTTAAACATTTGGTGAACCCAACCTATAGTCCCCAAAACCCTATATTTTGATTTAGGGTTTCCTATTTCTCTATTTCTAATTTTTATTTTCAAAAAATTGAATTTTCAATTTTAAAAAAGGTGTGCTTAGTATGGATATATTTATTATCTACTTCATATTATAGTATTTTATATTCATTTTTAATTGTTATGTTTCATGTAAGTTTACATCAATTCAAAAAAATAATCACCTCTATCAATATAATAAGAGAGTCCTCAAGCCAACTAAACATAATATTTTATTTGAAAAGAACATATTTCTCCTCCTGACCATAAGGACAATGATATATCCCATCCCTCTAATCAGTTCTAAACTATCACTTATCCAAGGGGTAATGTGGCCCATCCTATAGTTTCAAATAAATTTAATCAATTTGAAATACCTAAGGTTTGTGCTTATGAATCCTTAAAATATCAAAACACTAGTATGATCAAGTTAATAAAATAATATTACACCTTTACAAAATCCAACACATGGTAGTGTTAATTATGTGTTTGAAACCTCATCTTCCAATGTTATGCCAAACAAGGTTTAATAATTGAACGATAATCTAAATTATAATACATCCAAAATAAGTGATTTAAAAAGTGATGAAAAGGCTACTAAGAGTCTACGTCAAATCCTAAGAGAGATTATTTAAGAAAAAGTGATAAAATTACCCCCACATCTTATAATGAAATCCAAACACTACTTTGCATATCATAAAATGTATGAGCATCATACACATTATTGTTCTATATTAAATAACAAAATACAAAGTCACAAAGGTATTGGTGATCATATCATTGATATATCAACCAAGAAACCCACTCACATTATGAGTACCTCTCCCAAACCACAAGTACCAAAACAAAAAATATGGTTACCAAAATAAAATTCAAAGCAAGATAAAGGTCAAAATTAAAAAAAAAAATAGATAAAATACCATTACCAAAGGATCCAATAATATTCAAACAACTAGAAACTAAACGATCTGACATACCTTTATTGATCAATATGAAACAACAAAAGGAAATAATTGCAAATGATTATTACAATGGTAATACTATTCCTAATACAAATATGGCATGTGTATATCTGAGAAAATTTCATCTTGATCTAGTCGATACCTTACCACATTATTTATTTAGACCTACAAGACCTAGTATATATCATTTGAATAATCTAGAAAGTACATAACCAAATATAAAGGTAAATTTTAAGGTATTAACATCTAAGTTGCACATGGATACAAATAATGGCATATAAAAAAGTTCACAACCACAATTTGGTAAGATTATTCATATATAGATACTTCAGAGTCACAACATAAACAAAACCAATAGTTCTTTTAGCACATGGTTATTTAAATAAAAAAAAATTATTTCCTTTTATATTTCATTGCATATAGTGATTACTTCATTACCACTAAGTTTAAACTTTAATTAAATTAAAATATTATTTACTACACACCATATTCAGATATCTAATGCACTTAAATGGTTTATATATACATGTGTTTCACATGTTTTTTGAGTGTGATTCAAGCATACACAAATGCATGATCTATACACTTTCGGATGTTAGGCTTTCCCTATAATCATGTCACGAGGACATTGGGGTCATCCAACTCTATGATCATGATACAACCAAGTTTTATAATTATATGGCTATATTACATTATCATGTTTTATCACTTATATATAATTACAAATGCCTTTATATATGCTTGTATCTTTTGTAGTGTGTTTGACATGCTACGCAGTAGACATTTTTTGCTAACACATATATCTAGAGACTAATATGTTATGTTTATGTTGGTTGATTATGATTTCATTTATAAACTTCCTTGAGTGTCTTAGTTTTTTTCTTTCTTTCTTGTTCGATAACTTTAATAAGCTCCATTGTATGTGACCCATGTGCCTTTGTTTACCTCTTTGACATTTGAATATGCCATTGCTTATTGTATGTTGAAATTTGAACATATAAATTCTTATTTTATGTACATTTGACTAAGGCATGTCCCTTCAATTATATATCATTTGAAGATGTCCCTTATTTGAGGTGTCCTTATACCATTATATTTTAATTTTATTTTGAGTTATCTTGTGTGTGTGCTTGAATCATGAAATTGTTATTATCTAGACATTGCCATTATTCATGTCATGCATCTTATGATTTAAAGTAATCACAATATTTGTGTTTCAATTATATATCTACCTAGGCATGTTTCACCTACATGCTATATGGCACTTTTATATTTTACATGGTTATCTTATCCTTTTGAGGTAAGGTACCTACATCCTAACTACTAGAGACTATAAAAGTTATAAGGAGATATTTTTAGATGAAGGGGAAACTTTGTTAATGCTGCATAATGGGTTTGATGATGAATGACTACCCAAGTTTTATGGTGAGGTTGCCTATCATCTGATGCAATATGTCACTCTATAATGCAGGTTTAACATTTTTAGATGGTCCTTGTTTATGACTTTGAATTATTTTATACATGACATTCCATTTAGCCTCCATTTCTTCATCCTTAATACACTATAAGTCTATGTCTTGAAGTATAAGAATGGTAATTGACTAGCCCATAGACATGAAGGGATGATTTGTCTAATACATAAATATTTTAAGGGTATGAACTAGATCACTCTGGATATCTCTCAATCTCAAAATAAATATGTGTAGGATAAACCAGTGCATATTATGAAAATAAAAAAGGTGTGGATTAAATACCCTGAAAGCACTAATATGAATATAGAGGCCATTTCATCTAAGATATTGCTAAGAAATAGTCTACATTTGATGAGGTAAAACCCACTAAGATGTAATATAATATCAAAAAGGGTTTGAGGAGTGTGATTAGGATCTCTATAGACACACATGGTAAGTAGGTAAAATAGGATGATCTATAAGATATTCCATTGAAGTTGAAGATGATAATACTAATTATAAATATGGATATAATCATGAGGATCATGGTGATATTTATTCTTAGCCAAAGCCTCCTTAAGTTGTGAAAGGAACATCTACAAATGATTCCAAAGATAAAGGTAAGACTCCCTCTGGTAAACAACATCAAAATCTTAATGAGAGGTTTAACAATCTTGTTAGTTCCCTAAA
This sequence comes from Torreya grandis, assembly GCA_037957365.1. Lineage (NCBI taxonomy): Eukaryota > Viridiplantae > Streptophyta > Pinopsida > Cupressales > Taxaceae > Torreya > Torreya grandis. Next base: position 30,482 of record JARHVA010009350.1, read on the forward strand.
AGGCAAGGAAAATACAAAAATTATTGTTGAAGAATTATATCTAAAAAAGTCCATCATGAACTAGTTCATGAGGGAACTTATGGATCTTAAAGGGAAGGTCAAATTTTTATAGGAGGAGAACATTAGATTTAACTAAGTCACTACTTCTAAGGAATATGATCAACAATTGAAGAGTATCTAATTTAGGGTGGACATTTTGGATAATGAGAATATAAAAACAACATTAGTTTCTTGGTTAATTACAATAAGGTTTCTAGGAATGAGGGGATTTAGAATATTTAGAACATCATATGACACCTTGGAGGGTTATTCAAACCTAATACTACTGGAAAAGGGAAAGGAAAATAGGTTCAATGTAGTGGGTTCTAGAAATACATTGACAAAGAAAAATTGTTGTTTTAGATTGATGTTAATCTCAAAAGGATGAAAATTTGTTGGGAGGACATCTCAAGAAACCTAGACATGGATTAGGATTAGGTTTCTACTTCATTGTCATTTTGTTTATCTTATATTATATTTGGGTTATGATTTGGTTATATCTAGCCCTATTTTATCTTTGTTTCTCTCTTGGTCTATGGTATACCTTTGTCTCTCTTTTGTTTTTACTTATCCTAGGGTTTGGGGACCCTAGTTCAAAAAAATCCCCCCTTTAACCTTAATAAAAAAATACTAGTTACTACTTAACTCACCTCAAAATAGGTAGTATATTAGTGGGGGCATGCCATAGAGGCATGACTTACACATTACTTCATATATTCAAATCATAGTGGGGGAATGTTATATAAATATGTTATCCACATTGTCACTTACACTAGTTTTTAGATTTGGATATAGTGGGGGCATGTTTTGGAAACATTTTCCACATACTTATTTAGTACACAACCTACCCAGATTATAGTGGGGGAATATTTTAGAAATATGTCCTCCATATTGGAACTTATCTCAATTTAAATATTTATCCATGTATAGTGGGGGCATTTTTTTGAAACATGTTCTCCACATTTACATAATTTTCAAATTAGACAAAATTGCATAATTATATGGTTGAAATACACATTTGTGGTAGAATTATATACATTGGTACCATTATTATACATAGTTTAATCATAACACATATCTAAGGTGAATATGTTATGTGTAGATGATATTTTATGATTATATATCACCTCATTTTTATACATTTATCAAACTCAAACCTTGGTTGTTCCTCCAAGTCCTATAACTTTCCCACTTCTTCAAATCTCACATATTCTCTATCTTTATTCCCTTTATCATGTATCTCTTAGTCTGACTAGTCTTATGTTGATGACCCATGTTTTATATCTTACCCAAAATGCTTAAAATGTTTTTATCTTCCATATCTACAAGTTTTTAAGTAGCACCTACTTTCTTACTCCATAAACACTAACATATGGGATAGATAATAACATTAACACTACTTTTATGTCCTAATACAAGTGCCTAATACACTAAAGTCATCCAATTTGTAAATTAAATGTATCCTAATGGTTGGCCTAAGTTATTCAATGTGATTTACTTATCCAAAGGAATTGATATAAATACAAAATCAACCCTCATTCATTCCTCACCTAAAAACATAGTAATAATACTATGTATTCTTACCAAAGAACATTCAAATAGCATTAAATTGAAAAAAGATTCCCTATGTATTCCTATTTACATACTAGTTATAGGGACTACACATCTATAGGTCTACAGTACTAAATGAGTAGCCTAAGATCCTGATTTACCAAGTTACATTCTAGGTCATTATTATACTTGCTTTGCACATATTGTACGATTCATGCACAAGCCAGCACATAGGGGAGAAATACATGAGTTAAATCCCCTCATCTAGAGTATTTAATATGTATGTAATGCCTTCTAATAGTGGGGTCTTTGGGTGTATCTTGACACTATGTGAAAACTAACCCACTTTTTCCAAGGTCACTATGAAGATGGAGAACTAGGGTTTTATTATTTTACAAGGAGTGGTTATCCATAAACTAGATATAAATTCACTAGAGTGAAGGCAATGTAGAACCTAGAAGCATATAGGTTGTCACAACCTATTCTAATAGGTATTTTGTACAAGACACTAGTCTTAAACCTAGATAGAAGCATTGATACAACTATACTAGGATGACGTTACTATCCAAAGTGCTAGAAGAATTAAATCCAAAATCTAATGACTATTCCAAATTATCCTTCCAACTTGCTTTCTAGGTGTTTTAGATCTAGAATAGAATTAACATCAAAACAAGATAGTTATATCACTTCTTTGTCATTTGTGTATCTATTATAGTTGTATTTTTCCATATTTATACTATCTCAACACAATAAATTTAGTATATGTTTATATCTAAATTTAACATCTAATTCACCTTGTATAGATCTAATTATACCTTTGTGCCATTTCATTTCTATATACCCCTTTAATCCAAATATAGGGTTAACTATAAGATCACCTTAGACCAAAACATTTTAGGGTTAAACATTTTGTGAACTTTATCTTTGAACATCAAACCTTATGCCAAATTAGGGTTGTCTTATTATTGTACTTTGTTGTAAATTTTAAATTTTTCATTTGTGAAGCAATATAAAATGTTAGTTTAAAAAACCAATTCCAAATGGAAGATAAAGAATAATTGATTACTCATTTCAATAATAATAAAGGCTTAATGGTTGCATTTTTGTATGTTACAAGAGATGAAATAAGTAAACAAGATAAAACCAAGGCTACCTCACCTATTAATTATAGATCCTTAAAAGTTACTATAACCCAGCCCACACTTATCAATCCACCTAAATATAATGGGAACATGAATTATGTTTTTAAATATTTGTTTTTAGAAACTACTATTGATACATATATAATGATATTACCCATTATTTTAAGATAAATACATGTTTTAATTCTTGTTACTACTCAAAACATGTTTTCATCCCTTTTAGTGACTACTCAAATTAGTAATCTAAATCCCATTGGGCCTATAGTTAAATCACTCCTTTAAGTTATAAATACCATGGAGAAAAAGGTTAAAAACATTAAAAAAATATCTTAAAAATCCCCTCGTGCTATATATTTTCAAGATGTATTTCATAACCCCCTTGCATTTGAGACATCTTTGCACCCTTTGCCAATAGGCTTTATTTTACCTAAGTTCACATTTCATAAAGGCAAAGGTGATCCTGAAAAACATCTTTGAGCCTATTATGTGGCATGACTTAATTTTTCCTCTAATGATAAAATTTTGGATAAATTATTTCCAAAAATACTCAAGGACTATGCTTTGAGGTGGTTCTATTATTTACCTCTCCAAACTATAAAAGTATTCAAACCTATTGTAGACCATTTTTAGAAACAATTTCCATTAGTATTTCTAAAAAGGCTTCTTATGCTAAAATTAAAAAAATAAAATAAATAACTAATTAACCTATTAATGAATATGTCTTGAGATATAAGACAATTTTATCTAAAATCAAGAAAAGTTTGCTTGTTCCTTTACATGAGACCATTTTTTTAAGCTAAAAAAATTGATGACTTACCATGTTGTATTAGACTATGAAATGAATTTAATGACATAAATAAGGTCAATTATGTATAAAACATGATAGATACATCTACATATATTAAAAAATTCATTATTAAACCAAGTTATAAGGTAAACCCTATTAAGCCTAAAAAGGAAACAACCACCATAGTTAACACAGTTTCATAAAAACCTATTCATCTTGTCTTATCCAATGTACCAAGGAGATAATTCTCATGTTTACCTAAGTCCTCAACTTCATTACTCTTTTGGTTAATTATAATTTTAACTTATATATCTCCCTCATCCTTTTGAGGTTGATATGAGTTAACCTCTACCTAAAGGATATCATGTGAATTCTTATTATGATTATCATCAAGGGCCAAGACATTCTACAATAATATAATTTACCTTGAAACACAAGATATAAGATCTTATAGATGAAAAAAATAAGGATCCTCAAAAGGAATTTGGATCAAAACCTAGGTATCACCATAAAAATAAAATATTTAACAATCCTTTACAATACTAGTCTAATAAGGAACTAGAAGTCCAAATGGCATATAATGCACATTCTCATCCATCACATTATAGGCACCCACTATAAGGGATTATTGGTACTTAGACATGACATATAACTCCTATGTTTTAAACACCTTATATTTCCTTTGATGATAGTGAAATTAAGAATGATGACTCTGATCTTCATTCACTATTTAGTCAAGCATATCCTTATAAATACCCTATACATAGTGTTATGATTGATAATGGTGCAAGTGAAAATGTGTACACCATGACATTACTTACACACTTTGGTTATACTTTGTTTAACCCTAAAATGATCTATATTGGGGTTATTTAGATGATTAAATTGGTATATAGATATTAAATGGTACAAGGGTGATAATCAAATCTATAATAGAGCAGTTAGATGTTAAGCATACATTGAATTTATTATGTTGTGATAGTCTAAATATGGAAATTACTACTATGATAAATATAAAAATAAAAAAGAAGTGATGTAATTATATTTTTTTGATGTTAATGTAGTTCTAAATCTAGAATAGGAATAAAGCATGTAGGAAGGAGATTTTGGAACAATCATCAAATTCTAGTTCTGATATTTCTATCTCTCCAGATAATAACTTCAACTTGGGATGGTTACATCGATGCTTTTGTCTAGGTTTAATGATAATGTCCTATACATAATGTATCCTTAAATAGGATTCAACCATATATATACTTAGGGTTTTTATTCACATTCACTCTGGTGCATTTAGATATGGGTAATGGATATTCACTCCTTATGAAATGGAAAAACCCTAATTTTCTATCTTCAATGTGACCTTGGGGGAAATGGGTTAGTGGTAAAATGGTGTTGAGATAAGCCAAAGACATTTATATCAATTGGAACTTCATAAATTTTTAATACTCTAAATAGGTCCTCAAACTCATCTAGTTCTCCCTTATGTGTTGGATTTTGTGTGAATCATATAATATGTGAAAGTCAAGTACAACAATAACCTAGCTTGTAACATGGAAAATTAGGCTCTTGGGATAATAATTTAGTACATGATACTTTTACATGTCTTGTGCCTATCATTTCTATGAAAATAAGAAGGATTTTATCTATTAAATATTTGATAGAGTGCTTTTGTTAAGTTTCCTTGGTCCCTTTGGTCTTTTCTAGGTGTTTTTAGGCAAGGAATGAAAGAGGTTTGATCATGTATTTATATAAATCCCTTTAGAGTAATAACTCACATTAAATATCTTAGGCCAACCACCAATATATGTTTCATATTCAAATTGGATTACTTTAGGCACTTGTCTCAAGATAGGATAGTAAGGCCAATGTTATTATTTATCCTAGATGTTAGTGTCTAGGGAGCAAGAGAATAGGTATAGGTTATAAACTTATAAATATGAAATAAAAGTACATTTTAGGCATTATAGGAAAGATAAAAGACCTAGGTCATTAGTATAAGATTGGTTAAACTAAGATATATAGGCCAAGGGGCACAAAGCTAAAGCAAATATAAGACTTGTGGAAGAAATAAATGTAAATAACTAAAAGGAATAACCAAGGTTTAATTTTTCCAAATGTACAAGACTAAGGTTTTATATAATCATAAAATATCATCTACATTCCCCCTTTTTTTTTCTAGTTTAAGGGAAATGAATATATACTTATATTTGTATACACACCTTATCTTTGTGTGTACCTAACTTGAGTGTTTTTCTTGTGACTACCTTATAACCAAGAGCATGTTACAATATAAAATTAGTGCATATAATCTAGGTTTAAAGTACTTTAAATTGATTTAAATTTAATAATAAAGGTTTAGGAGTACACCTATGTGTCTATGTAACTACCTTTCCTATTATCAAGTTCTTTTGAAAAGTGTGTATTATTTTAAGGCTTTGAAACTAATATTAGGAAAAATATATATATAACTTTAAAGTTCAATAACCAAGGACAGAGAGAGAGAGAGAGAGAGAGAGAGAGAGAGAGAGATGCATATGCCCCCAAATTTAGAGCAAAATTGAGTTTCCACCTGGAAGGTGAGATTAGCTCAACCATGTAACCCAATGATACATATAACTTTGTGTGGATGTATGATAAATTACAACATAAATCTTTCCAATATTTATTTATTTTGTCACCTCAAACATACCAAAAGTGAACCAAATACTATAGTGGATTGGCTAAATAAAATTTTGTAAAATTTTTGTAGGGTATCAGTACGAAAACGTTTATGATATGGTAACAATCCATAAAAGAGTTTTTGAATATGAAACTTATTTTTACTTTAAAATATTAGTCAAATTTTACATATAATATTATACTTATATATGTTTCATTTTTAAATTAGGTATAATAATAGTACTAATGTATAGAATTATACCACAACCATGAATCTGAATCATATAACTATGTTTTGGATAATTCAAATAACTATGTAAGTGTGGAGAAAACGATTACAAATCATGCTCCCATTGTATTTGGATGAATTTAGAAACTAATATAAGTACCAATATGGAGGAAATGTTTCCAAAACATGCACTTACCATAATTTAGAGATCTTGAATATTGAATAGGTGTGGAGAACATGCTTCCAAAGCATGCCCCCACTGAATCTAGGAATTGATATAAGTAACATATACTAGATGAGTGTGAATAACATGCTTTACAATCATACCCCCACTAAATTTGAGATATAATAATGTGTGGAATTCATTCCCATATGACATTCCCCCACTAAATTTTAAAACTTATATAAGTACCATGAACTGAATGAGTGTGGATAACATGCTTGCAAAGCATACCCCTCCTAAATTTTGAAATTATGAAAAGTATGGAGAACATGTCTCTATGACATGCCCATAATAATATGACCCCCTTTTATTTGAGGGAAAAATTAAAAAAATTAGTTACCTCACCTGAGAAGGATAAGATAATTTTATAGTCTATGAATGTAACCATGCAACATATAAAAGGGAACATGTCTAGGTAAATGTATCATTGAATATCATAAAACTAATGTGATCACATATAATAATAATATTCATGATAAATATCATGAAAATTTCTATATAGTAACAATACAAGATCAACAAGTAAACAAGCACACACCCAAGAGCACTCAAAATTAAGTCAAAATATAATGGTCTAAAAAAATTATAAATAAGGGACATTTTCAAATTTCAAACACTCTAAGGAACATAACTTAGTTTACTATCAATAAAATCAAGAATGACATATTCAAATGTCCATACAACAAACAATGACATAAGAAAATGCAAATGAAATCATACATAGGCACAGAGGCTAAAAATAAAGGACCATATTCAAATGATCAAATAAGGCATACAATAGCAAGGCAAGACATTTGAGGAAGTGAATACATTAAATCATAATAAAATAGTATAGACATGTCATGGTATCCCATGGATCCAATGTGCTAGGAAATGTTTGTCAAGTGTATATCATATCAAGCACCCTATGTAATATATAATCATGGATAATAGGCATGTGTATGTACATATATCATATCAAACATGATAATTTGGAGTGATCATATAATCATATAACCTATTTGTATCAATATCAAATAAGAAGATACCCCTAATATCCATATGACATGGGTATAAGGAAGGCCCAACATTTGAAATAGGAATGTATCATGTGTTTGTGTATGCTTGTATCAAGCTCAAGTAGATTTGTGACACATATGTGTATGTAGGAGTAAGTATGACATACATCACCATGGAAATAACACATGGATTCCAAATATCTAATAAAACATGTAAGTGCCGAAAGTGTTTTTGGATTTTTTGATGTTTTAATTTTTTTTGGTATTTTTGAAATTTCTAAAGAGGAAAGACCATCCTATGATGTCATCCAAGGCATGGTTATAGATATATCACCACTTTTAATATGGTGTAATACCCCATATATAGTGTTTAGGATCATGTATATGCTTAATATCTATCATTGTCATATCAATGGTGCTCTATGTATAGAGAATAGGACTTTGTGGTCATGAAGCAATAAGAGTAACAAGAGTAGGGTTCTTAGAACCCATCATTTAGTGTTTGTTTGTTTATTTGAAATATAAATAATATGTACATTTAAATGTTCTCTATATATCTAAACATGGTGTGTATTATAATATGGGGATTCCATGGAATCTATTGAAATTATATGATGTAATTATCTCTCAAATACTAGTCACCTAGTAAATGGGATTGCCTATTTCTTACCCTTCTATTGTGAATTAGATTTAGTAGGCTTGTTATCTATTTTTATAGGTATAAGTTTATTTTGTTCAATATTATTTTCATGTGGAATTATAGAAACTCTAATTACTTTATTAGCATGAATGTATTTAACACACTCATACACAATATAATGTACTTCTCAAAGAGTATGTATCCAAGGTCTTCCAAATAACATATCAAAGATTCCTCTAGAAGGGATAACCAAAAAGGTAGTAACCACATGTGTGGGATTGACATATAAAGGTAAGTCATTCTTTCCAATAACCTTATGGGAGGTCCCATCAGATTATCTAAATGATCTAGTAGAGGGATGTAAATTATGATGATCATAAACCAAGTGTATAAGTAATGTCATGGTGTAAACATTTTTGATTGCACAATTATCAATCATAAAGCTTCATATGGGTTGTTTATCAATATATTATCAAATTAATAGAGAATCAAGATCAAATTCATCATCCTTAATTTCACTATCATCAAAGGAAATAAAAGGTTTTTTAACCATAGGAGGTATATGTTGCATGTAAGTACCAATATTCCCATCTAATGGGTGCCCATAATGTGATGGAAGAGGATGTGAATTATATCACATTTGGACTTATAGTTCCTTATTATATTAGGCTTGCAAAGGATTGTTAAATATTTTTTATTTATGGTGATCACCATTTTTTGATCCTAATTCCTTTGGAGGATCCTCAAATGTAATATTTTAGTCATTGATAAGATCTTGGATCTTGTGCTTCATAGTAATTAATTTACTTGTATAATACCCTAATCCTTGATTATAATCATAATAATCATTCACATTATATACTTTGGGTATATTTTGAATCATATCAACCTTGATAAGATAAGTGAGAGATATGAGATATCACTCTAATAACATTAGGAGTAATGAAGCTAGGGACTTAGATAAACATGTAAATTGTCTCCTAGGTGCATTGGATAAGACAATTCGATTAGGTTTTTGTGAATATAAGTTAAACATGATGATTGTTTCCTTTTTAGGATCAAAAGGTTTAATCTTATAACTTGATTTAATTATAAACTTAGTACTAGATGTAGATACAACTAGTGTGTTTGCCACATACTTGAGCATATTCAATGTCATAAACTTGATTTCATAGTCCCATATAACATGGCACAAGTCATCAAAAGATTTTAACTTATTAAAAATAATGGACTCATATAAAGTAGCAAGAAAACTTTGCTTGAATATATCTTGTAGATATTTTTCTTATATAATATTGGTCATTTTGTCTGGCATTGTCTTATATATCAAGACATGTTCATCGGTTCCTTGTTTGATTTTGTAAATTTGAGTATAGGAAACCTTTTCATAAATATTAAAGGAAAAGTTTTATAGGAACTAGTTGAAAATAAGTTTGAATGCTTTTATGGATTGGAGAGTTAAACCATATAAACACCTCAAGGCATGTCCTTGAGGCTTGTTATAAATAATTTGGTCAAAATTTTTATTCTTAGAAGCATATTCAAGGTATGTCACATAAAATGTTCAAAGACATTGTTCAGGATCACCCTTGACATAATAAAATTTGAACTTAGGTGCAACAAATCTAGTTGGGAAATGATTCGAATAAATATTAGGTGAAAATGGGATATGAAACACATCTTGTGAATCTATATAATGAGGGAATTTTAGATCTTTTTGTTCAATGTTTATAATCTTATCTTTTAAGGTTTTTATAACTTGAAGGAATGACTGAATTGTAGGCCCATTGGGATGTAGACTAGCAAGTTGAGTAGTCATTAAAGGTGATGAAAACATGTTTTATGTAATAATGGGATTTAAAATTAATATTTATGTTGAAACAACTAAGAATTCCATAATAGATGCATCAATAGTAGTTTCAGAAAATAAAGGTTTAAACACATAATTTGTGCACCCACTAGATGTATTAAATTGTAGTGTTTTCAAGGGGAAGAATTTGTCTATTATCATTTTATATTTTTTTGATTTGAGTATAGTTTTTAATATTGCATCAAGATCTTTAAGGTTTTGTTGAATATGTTCATGAAACAATGCAATTGCATGTATGCAATCATGGTTTATTTGCTCATTTTCATTTGTTTCATGGTTTTCATTATCATAATATTCTTCTATGATAACCCTATCAGCTCTTTTATTTTTCCACATGGTATCATCATGATCCAAGGTATGAGATTACTCATTGGTTTGAGAGATATTAGATGGTTAGAGGGGAAGCTCAATATGTTCAATAGGCACACCTCCTAATATAAGGCTATGGATAGGTTTCATACAAAATATTAAAAGTAAGAAATTAAAAATTAAAATAATCTAAAACACTAATTGGTTTATAACCCTAGGAATCATTAAAATTTTCATTTACATGAATTAGTTTCACCAAATATTTAACCTTAAAATGATCTATATTGGGGTTATCTATGGATTAAATGGGTATATAAAAATGAAATGTCACGAAGGTGATAACTATATGTACAATAGGACAACTAGATGCTAAAATCATATATAATCATACACTAAATTTATTATGTTGAGATAGTCTAAATATGGAAAGTAATACTATGCTAGATATAGAAATGTATTTGGCTTGTTTTGATGTTAATGTAGTTATAGATCTTGAATAGGTGAAAAGTAAGTGGTAAGGATATTCTATAAAATTCTAGTTCTAATGATTCTATATCTCTAAACAATGATGTCATCTTAGGATGGTCATGTTAGTGCTACTATCTAGGTTTAATGATAGTGTCTTGTATGGAATATCTATTGATATAAGATGTGACCACCTGAATGCTTCTTGGATTTTCTTCACCTTCACTTTGGTGAATTCATATCTAGGTCATAGATAATCACTCTTTATGAAATGTCAATACCTTAGTTTTCCATCTTCATTATAAGATTAGGTAAAAATGGGTTAGTGGCCACACGGGGTTGAGCTACCCTAAAGACCCCACTATCAATGGGTGCTACCTACATAGCTAATACTCTGAAGAGGGCCTCACATTCATATAGTTCTCCCCTAAATTTTTTCTTCTATGTGATTCATATAATATGTGTAAATCAAGTACAATAGTGACCTATCTTGTAACTTGAAAAATTAGGTTCTTGGGTTGCTCCTTTAGTACTTTATACCTATACATATGTTTTGACTATGACTAGTATGGAAATAGGGAAGATTTGATCAATTGAATGCTTGATAGAGTGATTTTTATAAGTTGCCTTGGTCTCTTTGGTATTTTCTAAGTGTTGTTAGGTGAGGAATGATTGAGGTTTTATCATGTGTTTATATCAATCCCTTTAGAGTAATAATTCACATTAAATAACTTAGTTTGACCATTAGGATATGTTTCAAACCAAGATCGCTTGGAACATAGAAAAGACCTAACAAGACAAAGGCAACTTACTAAAATCATTATATCAAGCACTCAAGTGATCAAAAAACTTCTCTATTTTCTATTATTTCCATATAAGTCATAGGGATAACATATATATAGGTCTAAAGTACTAAAGGAGCAACCTAATATATATATAGATATATATATATATATTATCCAAGTAATAAGATAAGTCACTATAGTACTTACTTATCACACATTTCATAGTTAATACACAATCCAAAACATATGAGAGAACTTCATAAGTCTAAGGACCCTTTTATAGTATTGCCTATGTAGGTAGAACTTATTAACAAATGGGTCTTTTTGTTATCTTGACACCATGTGCCCACTAACCCATTTTTCATTTAGATAATTTGAAGATAAAGAACTAAGGTTTTACTATTTGACAAGGAGTGATAGTCCATGACCCAGATCTGAATGGACCAAAGTGAAGGTGACATAAAACCTAGAACCATCCATGTGGTTACATCTATATTTAGAAGGTATTATATATGGGACACCTATGTCTGAGTCATACAATAGTGTCGATGTAACTAGCCCAGGTCAATACAAGTGTCCATAGGTATAGAGGTATAATTTCTAGAATTAGGTGATTATTCTAGAATCCAAATTCATTTCACTTTATACTTGCTCTAGAACCATATCTATATTATCATTAGAACCAACTAAGTATCTTATTTTCATTTCAATATATATCATATCTATAATTATTATTTTTAGCATCTCAACATAATAAATTCATTATATGTTTATTTTAATTTCACAGATAATTGTCTTGCTTTAGGCATAGTCAACCATCCTTATGGCCTAGGCTATTTCTTCCTCCTTTAATCCTATATATCCCCATAATCTATATTTTAGGGTTAAATAATAAATAAATAATAATGATAATTTACCTTATATGAAAACTTTGTCAAATTATATAATTGAATATAAGTTAAAATTGACATTGTTAAGTATTTATTGCCATATTTTAGTGTTAACAAATGGCCCCTTTTTATTATATTATTGAAATGTAATACATGTTCTATAGTAAAAGATAAATAAACATACATGAGTGTTTAGAACACAATTTATTTTTAGAATATTCTCCACACATGCACTCTACTCCTATAAAATATGTAATAAAAATGTAATAGTCATTGTCCTTTGCATAAAATCTAAAAATACATAAATTGAAATTTGAAATTGAAGAGTAATGAAAGGGTACACCTGTATGTGGCTGAGACATTTTTACATGTAACTGGTTAGAGATGATGCTTGCCTATTAAATCATTAGAGAATGGTTCCTCTTGTTGAAACCTTTTGGAGAAGTTAAGGTGATCAACCCCATTTTTTTAAACTAAGGTAAGTGTTATAAATTAAGAAGGGAAATCCCCAAAACTATCATTAAACAATAATAAATAAAATAGTGCAAGGTCATTGAGAGTTGTAGGACCTCAACTTTACTAACCCATGTAGCTAATATTTCTCTAATTTTTTAACCCCAATATGAAAGTTGGGATTTACATAATGGCCTCCCATAGTAATATCAAGTCATTTATCATTGCATAACCTCAAATGCACTACTCATTTAAACATGAATGTATAATTTCAAATGGACTTATAGATTCAATGTTGCTCACTACTCAGTTCCATAAATTTTGATTTGAAAATAAAAATTTATATAGTTTAAATGTTCATAAACAAGATTCATGCCTTGTAATATGAAGTGATTGGTGATAAAGATAGTCAAATTTAATTATTAAGTGTTTTACAATGTTTAAACTTGACATCCTTACCTTGATTGGCCTATTATCCATTTTTTTTAACCTAAAATCTTTGTGGGATAATTAAATATTATAAAATTTATCTTTAAAATACTTAGAACATAATTTAGACATTCCTAATCTATTTATAGGAAATAAGGCCACACTATGACCTTATCCCCTAATACTACCTTATCCCTCATGCTACAATAGTAAATTTTTATGTTTTAAATATTATACTTAATTTATCCAAAGATTTTAGCAAGGTTGGTTAGTGTAAATATTCAAAATATTCCCCTATATAAGCACATCAAGTGTTTTCTAAACACATCTAGTAATCACTTGGTGATTCTATTACACACTAAGAAAAAGAGATCTATTTGTTCTTATTTCATTTATATTGCATTTAAATAGTCATAGACCAAGCCTAAATACATTTTTTTATAGGTCAAGGGCACAAGTTATCAAAAAATCAAATAAATCTATCTAGTTGTATTTATATAACAAAGGAAAAATTGACACTCATTCTAAGATTGGCATGAGACCCTAATCATCTATGTAGGTAACACTCAGATTATGTGGAGTTTTGAGGGTAGATAAATTATTACCCTAACCCTATCCCCTATTTTTGATATTGATATCTATTTTATTTATTGTATAAGAGCTAGGTTTTGTGTTTTTCAAGTCTCTACATAGTAAATTGGTGCAGACAAAAAATCACTAAACCCTTGTATACATGTACACAAATCCAAATCCAACAACCAATCATGCATTTAACTATTATGTAAATTCAATCAATAGACAAGGCCATAGTACAACCCTATCTTCCTAGCATTGCCTTGATGTAGCACAGTCTAAATTAGTATTATTTAGACATGACATAGTTTGCAAGTCTTTTTATGAAATTTGTAGTCACAATCGACATAAGATCTATTTTAGGGAGGTTTTCATGTCTATTAATCAATTTATTATTTTTAACTAATTTATAATTATGTAAATTCTATTTTTTACTATATATATATATACATACATACATACATATATATATATATGTGTGTGTGTGTGTGTGTGTATATATATATATGTATATATATATATATATATATATATATATATCTGTATATATATATATGTATATATGTATATATGTATATATATATATATATGTATATATGTATATATATACATATACATATACATATATATATGTATATGTATATGTATATATATACATATACACACACACACATATATATATATGTATATATACATATGTATATATATATATACATATACATATACATATATACATATATATATGTATATGTATACACACACACACACACACACACACACATATAATTTTAATCCATTCAATTCAATATAGATTTAACATTCTAGTGAACCTTCTATCTTTAGAACATTTTTTGATGTTTCCTGATTTTTGTCTTAGGATTTCTTTTCTTTTTTTAAATTCTTGACATTGAAAGAAAACAACCTTCAACCTTAGATATAAATTTGACACACAAAGAGCCAATAATCTTTGACCTTGGATTTAATTTGACATAAAATGAGTTATCTTGTTACCTTAGGTAACATCTGAAATAGAGTCTCTTTCTTTTGACCTTGGGTTGAAATTTGTTAATATCTATACACAAAATCAGTTGACATGATTTTTATCTTTATTTTCTATTTTTTTTGCTTGTTTTTATAAACTATATTCTAGTAGTGTTAACTAATTTTACCCCTAGGTGAAAAAATAAGTCAATTTACCTACATATGTAAAACTTTCATATGGTATTCTAAATCATAAAATGGTCACCATGGTCCTATAATAATGTCATGGTCATTAATGAGGGCACATAGTGTGATTTCATCTTTGTCACTTTTATCCTTTTCTAAATGTTATTTTATGATATTTTTTGGTCATTAAATGAAGTTTTATGCACATTTTAAAAAAGAGACAAATTTCAAGGATTAGGATAATGTATTTCATGTTAGGTAAAGTTAGGTAATAGTTTTGAAACTAACATGTTATATGTCTAACTATAAAAAAAAAGATCACTACAAAAAGGGGAGTTTCAAGCAAGTTGTATGGACTAAGTGGATTATCTATCACATGTGAAGACTTATATAAAGTGTCTTAATATCCCCATATGTATTTTCCATAATAAAAAAGCTTTAACAGGATCAAAACTTCCAAAAATTGGTCTTTATCTTTCATCACTCTTTTGGATTAGTCAAAAGAGGTCAACGATCTTCCTTTAGTATGGAAAATAGAAATAGAATTGGGGTGAATTCACTTGGTAGATGAAATTTGTCCTTATAACCTTCCATTTCATGTTCATGGTACTAAAATTGATGGTATATATGGTGTGAATAATCACTAATACTATTAACACCTCTAAATTACCTGCATAACCCCAATGGCTTCAATTTTCTCATCTGATTGATTTGATTTGTGTGAACCAAGTGGTGTGTGTGGAATTTAAAAACATTTTAAACATTTTCATGTTGAATTTAAGTTATTTTTAATGTGAGTATGTGAATTAATAGGTCCATTAACTCTTTTATGCTAATAATGAACACTATTGAAGACTATGAACAATGTTTTGTTGATTATAGAGCTTATTCTCTTATAGATGGCTTCAGGTCAAACCAAATATTTTTGTTTTCAACCTCATAAAGTAGGTATGATCATATTAATCTTTGAATTTTTTATTTCAAGAGGATCATTGATGGTATGCAAGGCTTGGTAGAAATGATACAATCAAGTAGCCTTGAAGTAGGCATTTATAGATTTCGTGTTCAAACCTGAAAGAGAGTCTCAAAGAATGTATGAAAGCATTTTATCCTATTTTTTCATTTCAAACAAGTTTACAAATCAAGAAATATCAACGTGTGAGTGGTGAGACCACTACCAACATCCACACTTATGTCTAAAGTCTCATAGTTGAATAAAGTTTTAAAAAAGAAGTGTTACCTTAACTTCTCTGAAAGGATACTTTGATCAATATATTGCCATCTATTTGTGAAAGTTGGTGAAGTATAAACAAGCCTAATAGTCCCAATTTTGTATCCTAGATGAAAATGTAACATTTGAACATAGGATGAGATTTTTTGGTCCAGGGAAAAAGATGGTTGAGTGGTTTGAAACTATGCAAAAAATTATACTAAGAATATTTAGTGTAACACAACACCTTTAGGGCCAAAATGAACCTCATACCACATTCTCACCTATAGTGCATTGATGGCAAAGGAGCAAGAGCCTAGTCTCAAGGTATAAATGGATGCATTAATGTGTTAAATGTTTCTAGTTTCTTGAAGAGAGATCAAAATGAGTGGAAACACAATGCTCACATGTTAATACACACCTATAGACATCCCTTGATGCACCTAATGAACATCTATAGTTTAGCTCAATCATAAACTAGTCTAAACCAATGAAAGGTGAGACCTTGGTGGTAGGTATAGTTGTAACATGAAAGGATAATGTACAAGTCACTTTTATTTTGATATTCACATCTACATAAGGTTCTCAGATCAAATGTTGAGAAAACTAGGTCTTTGAACTTCACACTCAGTCATCTATAGATTATTATAGTCATAGTTTTAGAAGATAGTATGAGATGTTTAAAGGTTTTAGACCTCTATAAATATGAAAAAGAATTTTAATTTAGTACATAAGGTCATCATTACCTTAAAAATATCATCATGGTCTTAGTTGATCCAAACTAATAGGGTAAGTATCCTTTGTTTTGTCTCAAATAGGGGGTACTTTACAATCATGCAGTCTATAGACCTAATATGTGAATGGTTAAAAGGATGAATGTGAGATCCTTGGATGAACTTAGGGTGATGTGTATAGTTTAATTATATGTAAAAATTATTATATAATCACTCTCATCCATTGGGATCACTCATAAGTGACCACATGCTTAGATACATAGAATATGCAGACTAAGCCTAGAACTAGGCTTGAAACCTAATTTTATCTATTTTCAATCATAACATCATGAGATATTTCCAATCCATTTGATAAAATTTAAGGTATAGCTTAGGGTTCATTATAACCATCAATTTTCATAAGAAAATACATATTTGACCATTTTGACCTAACCTTCTCTAAGGAATACCTAAAAAGAAAGTAGGAGATTAAGAGGCTATTTTATTTTTCTCCCATATATACAGATAGTGTGCATGGTTCCTTAATGACTTATGGGTAGTTTAGTAGGTTAATTAATACAAAATATGTGGAACTGGTTTAGAGGTTAAATGTCTATCCTTTATGAATCATCACTAAGAAACTAAAAGACCTAAAACCCTCTCAAGAACTTGATGGAGAAAAGATGAATGAAAATGAATTAAAAAGGGTTAAATTCACTTAAAAAGTGATTTGGACATGTTTATCACTCCCTCAAGGTCTTTTACACTTAGTTATTCTATACCATCACTTATACAAACATGGCTAATTCAATCTATTTTATAGGAATTGATGTGTTTCATAAGTGCAAAAATGAATGAATAGATTAAAGTCACTATATAATGTGTAGAGACTTAATATAACTAATAATACTCAAATATCACCATTTTTTTGCATGGAAATCCTTCTTCTATAAAATTCATTGTAAGTATTATGAATAAGCATAGTCAGAGATAATGTGACTATCAAAGTTGATAGTGAGAAATGTTGTTTGAATTTCATTGAGGTATATTTGATAGAATAGAAGAAAAATAAGGTATAAGCTAGTCTATTAACACCTCTTACATTATTTTACTTTAATAATTATAAGTCACCATAGTGACAAGTGTGAAGACAATCTTAGAAGGGCTAGTGAGTAGTTACAAGGTAGTGAATGACAAGTGGTGTAGATAATTTCATCAATTGAGGGGCACATAAGGACTGTCACCATATTATTTAAAACTTCCCAATTCAATAAATATGTGTTAATAACTTTCAAAGTTATTTCTAGACTATCAAGTGACCCTTTATTGAAAAAGGTGGTTTTAAGAAGGCTAATTGAGATCTCTATGCCAACTTGAGGGAGAATGATGAACTTCAGGTGGTCACTTATCTAAGAATACATTCATATCCTATTTTATAACTCTTTATCTAATGTTTTAACTACAATTCACATCTTAACAATTTTTTTTGACTCTTGATCTTCACTTCTTCTCTCTCCTCTCTTATGTTCTATATATGTAAGCCATTTTGGCATTTGTATCTAATCCATGTCTGGTATGGTGAAGCCCTTATAGTTTGAATACTTATGTTTTCCTTTTAATAAATATTTGAATATAGTTTTTATTTAATAATTAATTGTATAAGTGTGTGTATCATTTCAAAGGTAAATGATAAGAGATAATCATGTATCCTTGTATTCACCTTACTCTTTCATGTTGTGTTCAAGTAATTCACTCTCTAACATGTCACATGAAGTGTAGTTAGTGTCCTTATCTATCTCTAAGTGTAAGGAATAGCATTAATGTCTATAATTATGAATTTTTTTCATTCACCTTATGAAGTGTAGTACATATCACCTTCATGTTTTGAAATACTTATGTTAGAGTAATTTAAAATGTTGAAGCTAGTCTATTGAGTAATATCTCATAGTGCAAGTTCATGGTAGTCTAGTGGAGATGAATTTGGCATATAACATTATTATAATATGTCATTTTCATGTTTTATTATATCTCTTTTCATCCAATAAAGTAAGTATAATATGTGATAATCTATCAAAGACTAATCTACATAGCTAGCCCTTAAACCTAGAGGTTTACCTCTATTAAAGGCAACCCACAATCCTAGAGGTAATCTACTATTTCACTCAATTTATATAAGACTAAAAATAATTCTCCAAGGGTGAAATATTGAGTGACAATATTTTTGGCATGCCTTATGGGACTATTATCTCTAGCATATCTTCTCAAAGTAAATGCTTGTATTGACATCATAGTTACATTTATGTGTTCTAATCAGCATTTGGTGACTCAACTAAAGCTAATATATGGTTTTAGACTAAGTTTTATTATTATTATTATTGTTCATACTTCATGGTTGTAGACTAAGCTAATGCCTATGATGATATCCCTCCCACTACCATCAAAAGTGTTCCCACTATTAATATAGAAGGTCTTATCACCCCAAGTGAGCATATTAGAGACAAAAGTGATCACACATTACTCATTCAACAGCTGAATGTGATTTAAAGATGTCATAAAGAAACTATGAATGACTTCAATGAGAGGTTTCAAAGAACATGTTATAGGCCTCCACCTCCCATGAGACCCCCTATAAGTTTTTTTTTGCAACATACTTAAGATCTATTGGGACTAATATAGCTATCATGTTTCAATCCATGGGTTGGTACACTTTACTTGAAGCTTATGATATAGACATTAGAGATGAGAAAGCTTTAATACAAGTTAGTAAAGTCCCTCAAAAAATATCTATGATCATTTTACCTAACATGTCTACTTCTCCTCCAAGTCTTACTCCAATCCCATGTGCAAACAACAAGTCTAGAGCTGCCCTAAAGAATTTAGAAGATACCATTGATTATGATGCAATATCTAAGGCCTTAGAAGCTCAAGTTATGAAACTAAATCTAAAATATAGAGTTAACAAAAACCCCTATTCCTATCCTCCATAAAAAAATAGATTCCCATCTTAGAAACATGGTTATAGGAGGGGAGAAGGCCAACCTAACTTCAATAAGCCACCCAATGCCTATAACCCAACCTATACTCCAAACATAATATCCATGGTTTTATTCCATAGTAATTGGTTCAAATATAAGAATGGAATCCTCAAGGATAGTATATGGATTCCAATTAAGGTGAAGGGCAAGCCTTGGTATGCTAAGGAGGACCTACTCCTCACTTGAAAATAGAAGATGGTAACTTCATGTAATCAAAATTCAATGAAGGGTATGGCATCCAAGGAGTGAGCTTAGAAAATTTTCAAGTGGAAGATATGGTTTTCCTAAAATAAGGTAACTCAATGGAAGATAACACAAGGTCAAATATAATATCATTTAGGAGATGTTCAAGATGTTGATACAAGTTCAAATAATCCTCCTCTAAGGCAATAAAGTGTGAATACAAATGTGGTAGCTTCTATAACTCCTACACATCTTTAAAATTAGAATGTGGGAAGGGTGACTCGAAGTACTCCATTACCTCAAAATCAAGGCACTTCTTTTCTTAAAAGGATAAAATAAAAGGTGAGTGTTCCTTCTTTGAATATCATTGATTCCTTGAAGAATTATAAGGCTAGTATATCTCTTTGGGAAGTACTTCACATGCCCAGTCAAAAGGAGATACTTAAAGAGAATTTGTCCCAAATCCAAACCAAAAATCAACCATCAAGGCATGATGGTGCATCCCTCACTAATTATACTACTAAAATTGTGTTACCCTCTACTAAATTTTAAAATCCCCCACCCTTATATCTTATATTATTATCAAAAATACACTTGTTCATAATTACATTATGAATAATGGGGCAAGTACTTTAGTTATGATCAAGTTTGTGGTAGAAAAATTGGGCTTAAAATATGAGCCATATAGAAAGGGAGTGTTTTAAATTGATGAGAAATCATATAATTCATTAGGTATCATAAAAGGCTTGAAGGTTTTCTTGCATGACTATCCAAGCCTCCTAATCCTACAAGATATAGTGGTGGTTGATCTGCCTACTCACTTTGCTATTTGTTTATCAAGGGACTTCATCACAAAAATAAAAGGATATCCCTTAGTTTATTTTTTATTATTAGCCTTTATAACAAGGTATTGATCAAATTTAATTATTATAAAACATCCTTTGTCCAAGTTTCACATCAAGCCATATGTGAAAACACATTCTAATCTAAATTGTCCCATTAATGATCAAGAAGAGGACACTATAGATGATGGAGCATCTTTCAAAATTGAAGGTATCTCTATAATTTTCATACATGACTATGGTACTAACACATATGAACATGACACCTATGCCTTCATAGAAGAGACTAATTTGGGAGTATATTGCTTACATGAGGACCAAATTCCAATACCTTCACTCACCAAGGAAGAAAGTGAGAGTGATGGAATGTGAAAGATGTTATTTGATGGATCAAGTAACAAGATTGGGTAGGATTTCATGTTATTTTGGTTTATCCATAAAAATAATATTATTAATATTCATATAGGTTCCATTTTAGTTATACCTTTTATGTGGCTGAGTATGAAGGATTATTCATGGTCTTCAATGGGCAAAGAGGAAAGGGATAAAGAATATATAAGTATGAAAAGATAGTAAACTGATTGTGCATCAAATTAGGAGTTTAAGTGATACCAATAAACCTTTACTTGAGTATTATAATCATAGGGTGTGGGATTTACTTGAATACTTCAGTGCATTCAACATACATGGGTTGATGGAGATGCTGACATGTGGCACACATCCCCTTAGTTAGTTATATGGGTATAATATATTAAGATAATAGAGTAAATTTTGGAAGTAGTAAATTGGGTAATGGTTGGCCTACATTGGATTAGGAGGTTACCTATCCATGGGTTAGATAGATGTATATATATAGGAGATGATTATCAAGGTAAAGATATCAGGTATGCATTGAGTCTTCTATTGTAAGAGGCTATTGGAGGTTGTTCACTCGAAGAGACATTATGGAGTTATTCCTTCCTAAAGGAGTATTATATGGTGTTTACCTACCTTAAGGTTATTTGTGCATATATTAAATATCAAGATCTTATCAAGTGGTATCAGAGCTTTGATTTGGGAAATTTGTGGAGTGAAACCCTAATTGTTTTTGAATCGTCAATAACTTTTTATTTTTTGTTAATTTTTCCATAAATTTTTTACTAGATATGGATAGTATTTCAAATAAGTCACAGTAAACAATAGAGATTTTTTGATTCATTTTGAGGGAATTATTGCTATTTTAGGGTTTATAATAATTTCACTATATCTTCTGAAATATAAGGAATTTTTATTCTAAATTTTTGATAGAGATGTAAGAAGATATAAGAAAATCACAGTCAAAATTTCAGAATTTGTTTAGTTGTTTTAAGTGATTTGTTGCAATTTTATGGATCAGTTTTCACATTTTAGGGTTTCATGAACCTTAATTTTTTTTTTGGATCATAGAGTTGTAAAAAATTTTAGGGGAAGATGATGTTGATGCTAGAGAATGGTGGCTCAATTTTAAGTCAAATAATACTATTTTTTTTATGGAAAATAGAATTATGTTTTTCTTTGTCTGGGCCTGCAAAACAATGGTGGACTAATGAATTGAGCTTTGCACAACAGTATTCTTCATGGGAAGCAATAGAGAAAACATTCCTAGATCGATGGGATATAAATGAAAAAGAGGATTTAGAAGAGGAAGAAAATCATGATGATGAAGAAGAAGAAGAAAAAGAAGAAGAAGAAATAGAAAAATCAACAGAAAAAAATAGAAGTAGAAGAAGAAGAAGAAATAGAAGAATCAACAGAAGAAAAAGATGTAGAATAAGTAATAGAAGAAGAAGAAGAAGAAGAAGAATTGGATGATAAGGGTTTAAATAATTTGGCTCTAAAGAAATCTGAGTCAATTTTCCAATTTCATGGATGCATTCAAAAGAAAAGGGTTATTGTGTCCATAAACCATACCAATAAGTATAAATTCATCAACATGAATGTGTCCAAGAATCTACATGTTCAAGCAAATACTATCAAAGAGGTTCAAGTAGATGGTAAGAATATTTCAATGTTTGAAGATCTGAAGGTCATTATGGAAAAATATGTTTTGCATTCAGATTTTAATGCTTTGGATATGGATGATGTGGATATAGTTCTTGGATATCCATGGTTAGAGACTTTGGGAACAATGAATATTAATATTCAGAAAAAGTTCATGAAGTTTAGGTATAGGAAAAATATCACTTTACAAGATATCATAGTGAAAAAGGCACCAATAACAATCCAGGTACATCATGAGGATAAGATGGAAACAAGTGATGAAGAACATGATGAAGATTCAGATGATATAGATAAAGACACACTAAAAATGAGCACTTAATCTACTCAAGAGACAAAGAAGGAAAAGGTGGAAGAGGTAGAAGCAAAGGTGGATAAGGTCAAAGTATTGGAAAATGTTGAGGTATATAGACACCCACATCATCATGAGAGGAAACAATCATGGAACCAGGTGAGAAAGTGTCATAACAAAAATCATTTTATCTATATAGGAAATAAAATTTCCAATCATTATGGATATGCATGGAATCCAAATAAAAAATATTATGGCACATGGAATGAATGGGAAATCACTATGACTATGCATGGAAGAATACCTACTATGGTCATGGTTGGAATCAGAGTAGCATAGTGAAATATGGTACATGGAATAAAAAAAGGAATAATTATGCTTGGACACCAAAGCAGTATAATTATGATCATAAACACAAATACAGGAGCATAGTGGATTTTACACACAAGCTTGGAGAGATATCACCTACCAAGATCACATATGGATGGTTAGATGATTGAGATTGGAGACAAGTGTGCAATGATTTGAAACACACTGATTATTTGGTTTCTTCCTATGTTTTGAGGATGAAACATGTCAAGGAGGGAGGTAATTTTATGTACCTATGGATATGATATATGGGTTGATGGAGATGCCGACATGTGGCACACATCCCCTTAGTTAGTTATATGGGTACAATATATTAGGATAGTATAGTAACTTGTGGAAGTAGTACATTGGGTAATGGTCAGCCTACATTAGATTAGGAGGTTACCCATCCATGGGTTAGATAGATGTATATATATAAGAGATTATTATCAAGGTAAAGATATCAGGTATGCATTGAGTCTTCTATTATAAGAGGCTATTGGAGGTTGTCCCCTCGAAAAGACATTGTGGAGTTATTCCTTCCTAAAGGAGTATTATATGGTGTTTCCCTACCTTAAGGGTATATGTGCATATATTGAATATCAAGATCTTATCATCCTTCATAGAAGAGACCAATTTTGGAGTATATTGCTTACATGAGGAAAAAATACCAATACCTTCACTCACCAAGGAAGAAAGTGAGAGTGATGGAATGTGAAAGATGTTCTTTGATGGATCAAGTAATAAGATTGGGTAGGATTTCATGTTATTTTGGTTTCTCCCTCAAAATAATATTATTAATCTTCATATAGGTTCCATTTTAGTTATACCTTTTATGTGGCTGAGTATGAAGGATCATTCATGGTCTTCAATGGGCAAAGAGGAAAGGGATGAATAATCTATAAGTATGCAGAGATAGTAAACTGATTGTGCATCAAATTAAGAGTTTAAGTGATACCAATAAACCTTTACTTGAGTAATATAATCATAGGGTGTGGGATTTACTTGAATACTTCAACGCATTCAACATACAATCAATCCTAAGAGAGAAGAATAATCATGATAATATATTAGCAGCTATAGGGGCATATTTTAGCACACTGGTATACAGGAGGAAAGAAAATAATAACATATAAAGGTAATTGTAAGACCTTCCATCCTTGATAATGAGGTCTCTTAGAAATTATTTGATAATGATAAACATATTATATATTTCCTACAAAATTAAGTTGAGTTCTCATCAAGAAATAAGAAAAGACTCCAGACCAATTTGAGAATTAGATTGTACAACTGAGGATAAACAAGATACATAAATTATAGGTTACTTTAGAGAGTGTATTTAATTAATATGAAAAAAGTAAAAAGGAAAAGGTGAGAATTTAAATGGAGGAAAACTATGAAAGAGTCTTAACCTTCAAGGATAAACTCCTCAAACTAGGCAAGGTATGTTCCACACTAAAAAAATAAGCATTCACTGATTTGTGTAGAGAGTTCCATGATATATTTTATTGGGAATATAAACATCTAAAATGGTTTGATCATTTTCTATCCCATCATACAATTGAGCTAGAACCTAGATTCAAACCATTTAGATAAAAATAAAGTCCTATTAATCCCAAAGTTGAACAACTCATGAGAATGGAACTCACCAATCTCCTTGAATATAAGATAATAATTCCTATAAAACACTCAAATTAGATAGGTAACCTTTTGCCTTTCAAGAATAATAATGGGGAAATAAGGCTTTGTGTTTACTTTAGATAGCTCAATAGGGTATCACTCAATGACTATTACCCTTTACCTCCTATATTGTAGATTTTTCAAGATGTTTTAGGTTCATAATGATTCTCACTCCTAGATGGATATTATGGCTATAATCAGAATTTGGTGAATGAGGATGATCAGTTAAAGACATCATTTACTAAAAAATAGGGAACCTTTGCTTATAGGAAGATGCCCTTTATCTTGTCAAATGTTGGTGCCACCTTTCAAAGAGAAATAGACATGGCTTTCAAATGTCTAATTAATGAGATGTTACTAGTGTATCTAGATGATATATTCATGTTATCTAAGGATGAAAATGATCATATGAAGCATCCAAGGCAAGTTTTTGATAGGTGTAGGAAATATGGTGTGTCTCTTAACCCAAAAAAGTTAATTTGTTTTGTCCATGAAGGTAATATTTTAGGAAACATTATTTCCAAGGATGGCTTAGCCATTGACCCTAAAAATATAGAGGCTATTTTAAGCATATAATTTCCCTCACACAAGAAATAATTCCAAAGTTTCTTAGGTAAGATAATTTTTTTGAGAAGATTCATACTTAGTTTTGCATCTTTGGTGAAGACTATCATTGCCATTCTCAAGAACAATCAAGTTTGCACATGGAATATAGAGGGTAAGAGAAGTTTTTAAGCCATTGAGAAATAAATTGCATAATAACCCTCTCTTTTAAACCTTAGTTTTTCTAAATATTTCATATTATATTTATTTTCTAACATTGATACTATCTCAATTATGATTATGCAAAAGAATGATCAGGGTAGTGAACAACTAAGTACATTAATTAGTCAAGGATTAGAGGATTATGAACTCAAGTATACATTTTTCTAGAAATAATTCCTTATTATTGTAAGAGTGCTAAAAGAATTTAGACATATGGTTTCAAATAATAGGATCGACATTATGGTCTCACATCCTAGCACCAAGGAGTTCCTTTTGAGAAAAGAACTTAATGAAAATAGGGTAAGGTGGATTAAAAAGGTAATGGAGTATGATGTTGACATCAAAGTGACCAAGATGGTAAGAGGTAGTGGTCTTTGTGAACACTTGGATTTAGACTTCTATGAACACAAGACATCATCAGATTCTTCCATAGTGGTGAGTGTCCTAATGGCTTGAGTAGATCCAAAAGAAGGTATTTTAGATTGAAAGATGTTCCTTATTATCTTTTATATTGTGTGATTTTTAGAAGTGATTAAAATGGTGTATTATGGAGATGTATTGATAATGATCAGTTTGGAGTGTTACTTGAAAAGTTTCATGATAGAACATCAAGGGGTTATTTCTCTTAAAAAACCACAACTACAAATATCATGAGGGTAGGATAATATTGGATTAATTTCTTCAAATACTGTTGTTCTTGGGTGATAAGGTGTGTACAATGTTCCTTCTTTATAGGTAAACAAAATATTTTATCTCTCCCTTTTAGGCTTATTCAAGTAAATCAACCTTTCATGTAATGGGGTCTTGATTTAATTGGTATGATTAATTATCCATCAAGTACTAGCTAAAAGTGGATACTTATAGCAACTAATTAGTTTAAAATATGGATTAAGGAATTTTAATTGAATTAATCCAATCAGAGTGTTATCTTGGAGTTCTATGAAAGCATTAATAGAAGGTTTAGAATTCCTATCATCATTTCAGATAATGCACTTATTTTCATGGGTGATAAGACAACTAATTAGGAAAATAGTATTGGTATATATTTGAGTATATAATATAACTATTACCCTAAAGGTAATGGATTGGATGAGTCTACTAACAAGAACCTAATCAGAATTATCAAAAAGACTTTGGATAATAAACGAATATCTTGGTACACTAAGTTGAAGACAACCTTATGGGATGATAGAATCATATATAAAATATAAACAAGTAACTCACCTTTTATTCTTATTAATGGGATAAATTTTAGGCTATCCATATTATAATATATTCTTACATTAGCTATGGCACATCAGTTGGAATTGCTTTAAAATACTCCAATAGAGGTGAGGTTTAAAGAATTGATGGAGCTACAAGAGACTAAATACAATGACCAAAAAGCCATGGAACATCATCAAGTGTGAATAAATAGATAACACCAAATTTCCCATCGAGTTGATAACACCTATAGAGAGAAGAGGAAGGGCATTCTAAATCCCTTCCCATTTTTGATAGGGATAACCTTGATTAGAGATTGGAAGCAATTGGACATTATGTCTAGATAGAGGGATGGCTTCTACTTTTAGAAGGATGAACTAAAATAATGAGACCCAAACAACAAATTTATCCCTCACTTATAATCAAGGTATCTAACTAAGGTGGATTATGAGCACATGGTTGGTCCTTATGACCATTTATATACTAAAGCTGCAAACTTTGAGGATGTCCTTGCTAGATGAAAATATCATGGTTTCAAGCTTGAGTATAGATTGTAAAGGGAGGATAAACCAACTAGGGAGAGATGGAAAATGAACCCATTCTAGTATCATTTGATTCCCTCCACTTTAATTGCACCTCCAAGTTAACCACCATAGGCAACACTCAAAATTTAAAGAGTAGGTGAAAGAAGACTAGAAGAAAGTCTAGGTGAATGACCTTCATCATCAACCTAGCCTATAAGACTATCTCCCCCAGTAGAGCACATTGATATGGTTACCGTAGAACCATATAAACTGGTGGATGAGTTTTTCAAGGAACTTAAAAAAACCTATGGATTTGACCAAGAGGGTGAGGAAGCCACAACTAAGGTGGCTCAAATTGGAGGACCCCAAATAACTAAGGAAGAGAAGGGGAAATAAGTGGCATTGGAATTGGTCCTTATCACTTAGAAGAAGAGGGAAGTTAAGATGGCCCTTATTCCTACATCCTCCAAAAGACCAAAGGTAACATGGACCCATTCCACTAGTGAAGTGAACATTTTCATTGATGAATTCTCAATACATGGACCTATTATCCTAGACTAGTTCATATATGGAAAATTCCAAAAGGTCCCATCCCATTCTCATTCATGGGAAATCACTAGCACTTTAGGTGTGGACACCCATGATAATATTAAACCTTGGATCAAAGAGCTCATGAAGGAGCAAGAAGAGAGGATAATTATTGAGGGTATAAGAGAGAGTGGTAGGAGGATGAAAGATTAGGGAGCATGAAGTAGAGCTAGGATTAAAACCCTAGAAGTAGCTAAAATCTATGAACCAATATCCATAGTACATTTCAATTTAGATACATAGGGTTTAAAAGGGTGACAACCAAGAAAGACACCATTGGCACTAAGGAGTTCACCTTTCAAAAGGCATAACCTTTTATAGGCCTAACTCCTATATAATGTCAAGTAATAAGGGAGCATCCCATCCATTAAGAGGATGTGGAATGTTTGGTGGTAGCTCAATTAGCAATGACATTAGTTGGAATCCAAGGGATGCAGTAGAGGATCACTAATCTCAAAAAGGTGAAGAAAGACTTGGAAGCATAGGTTACATTTTCAGTCCCTGAGGATGTAATAAAACTACTAGATAAGTCCTTATTTGACACATTTGAAGGGTTGAATGTCTTAAATCTCAAATCAAATACCTTTACCCATAAAATTGAGAAAGTACAGACATCAATCACTCAATGGTATAACTCTAGAGATCAAGAAATTGAATTGAATAGTATCCATCACACCAAGTAGGTCTAAGGCATCAAAATCATCAAGTTGAAGCATTTTCATGCCATCCTAAGAGTCATTGAAGATATCATACTAGACCTGAATAACTAGTGTGATAGTTTTAATAGCCTTTTGGAATAAGACAATAGTTTGATGGAAAGGATGGAGGAGCTCTTGAAGGACCTATTGGAAAGACCATCTAAGACAAATGCCACAAGCCTGATGGAGGATGAGGAGTTCAAACAAAGGGTTAGTCTCCACATCTAGAGTATTAAAGACAACTAGAGCTGTCATATCAAGGACAACCATAAGTTCCTTAGTACCATTATCACATCCAAAAAGTAGTTTACATAGGTCTAATGCATCTAAGAACTCAAGGCCAAGGGTGACAGGGAATTTGAAACATTGGAAAGTCAAAAAGAGGATTGTTTGATGAATCTTGATATATATTTTGATCTCATCAATTAATAATACACTAAGGGAAAGAACATCCTTAGAAATTGACTTAAGGGTCCCACCAATGTATAATAAAATACTATTCTTTTGTAAAATATATGCTAATTTGTTAGCATACATTTATCCTTTATCAAAGTCAGCATGAAAGCCTTTTGCATTGTATCTTTGTATTAAGGATAGTTGTCCTTAACTTGCATGTGGATATTTTGAGAGAGTTAACCATTAAACTACCTATGTTTCCTATAAATAGGTAGGGATTACCATTTTATAGAGGAGAGACTCCAAGCAATTTTTATACAAATGAGCATTTAATAAAACTATGGAATTCTGAAAAGATTGTCTGAATAGTTCATTTAAAGCCAATATTGTCTATTAATTGCATGTTATTGTTTTAGATTTTAATGGCTCTCTAAATTCTGAGCTATATTTTCTATCATAAGGCTATTAATTTATTTGAATGATAGATTAACTAGAAATATCTTAAGTATACTTCATTTTGTTTTCTCTGCATTTGGATTTGCATATGCTATTCAAGTTACAATAGTAAACATTTAAAGTAAACTTGGTTCTTAATTGTGGTTTATATATCTTCTTTGAAGATTGCCTAGTTTGTGATGAAATATTAGTTTATAATATTTTACACCATAAATTGGTTCATGTATGCTCAAATTAATTATAACTTTGTCATAATATTTGAGAAATAAATCTACAATCATTTTCTCTTTTCTACCTTACCCTTCCTTTTTCCATTTTCTTTATCAAAACTCACCTAGTTTAGGGATCATTGTTAATATTTAGTTAGATTTAATTGTAGGCTTTGGTTATCACAAATATATGGACCTTGATGGCTCCCAACCACCAATTTAAATAAATATTGTGGACAATTCCCATACTCTACTTCTATAGCACCACAAACATCATATAATTATCACAAACTATAACTCATGCCTTGAATTCTTTGAATCCTAAAATGAGAAGTGTTCATAAACACTAAAGAAAACTTATGAGGTAATTAGAAGCATAAATAGTTAGATGATAAAATAGGTGAATTTGATGATTTTTGATAAAGAGGCCTGTAGCAAGTCTATAATTTCAAGTGAATAATATAACAGGTGTCCATGGTGATTAGAAAATTTCAAAGGCATAAATTAGGTTTTATCAAAGTATTAATAGCTTATCAAAGCCTTGATGGGTCCAAAGATTACTAACATAAGCCAAAAGGAACCAGACCATTATAACACCTCATGTAGGAATGAATAGGTTAGTTTTTTTTACATTTAATAAATGTAGTTAGGATGCCTCTTAAATCCAAAGGATCACATGGAGATTATTTTTTTCCAAGATCATTCCATATAAATTTGGTATCTTGATGAGTTTTATATCTCAAGATATAAGCCTTCAAAGTTAAACTAACATAGTGGGATGTGGGGATGTCAAATTAAAACAAAAGGAAGTAGCTATTTAAATTAAAATATTTCAAATGATCCTAAGGTCTAAATCATGGCTATAAACTATCAAAATATAACTTGATTGAATCAATATCAATGGCACATGGGTGATAACTCAAGTTAGTGGGACCAAAAGGATCTATGACATGTGTTTAATCATGAAATAGAAGATCAATGGTGAATAAAAGGTCAACAAGTTAGAGGATCCTAAGGTTGAATGTAAGTCTAAGAAGTGGCACAATCATAATGAATCAAAGGATCAATAATTAATGTTTGATCAAGTAGATCAAAGACTAATGGCACACATTTGATTTTAGGTGAATAATGATGGTATGAATTAGGTCAAGAAGTCAATAAACATAGATCACATGTGAGGCCACCACATGGTGCAAAAGTGGTAACCATATGAAGAATAGTAGTAGGATCCTGAGAGTGAATGTAGTGTTTCCAAGTGTCATAATTTTGGAATCCCAAATCAAAAGATCGATGGAGCAAATTCAATTAAGTTCTAGGAGGCATAATATCTTGGCACGTGTTCAAATTTATGATGGTCATATTTTAAAATATGATAATGAGCATGGTAGGGATTCCACATAAGGAAAAAACATTAGATCAAAGGATTTCATGGACCCAAGTATGAAAATGCATAAATCTAAGATCCAAATATGATTTAGGTCAATCCATAGTATATATTTCAAGTTTGAAGGCCACCATTAAATCTCTATATGGGCCTCTAAATTAGATATTTATAATGTACATGACCTATTATCTAAGGTTTTAATGTCATTTCATGACTATGTTCATTATTATTTGAAGAAAATCCATGTGTGTAATGATTTTTTGGCTTCCATAATGTTTAATAATAGATTAGGTGTATTGAGACCTATAAAGATCAAGGATGGAGTTAAACAACTTGATGGTCTTTTCAATGAGGTCATAACTATATGAAAACCAATAAATGAGATTGATTTTCATCTATAGTAAACCTATGTTTAGGTCTAGAATAGGGGTAGGTTTGTGATTAGGAAATAAGTGTCTCATATTTTGACATAGTCATATCCTTGACAAAATTAGTACCTACAATCACTTAAAGCAGACATAGTTATGGCTTTATCATGTCCATATATATGAATATTTTGTACTTATAAAGAAAATAAGTGGAGGATGTTTTAGAAGTTTAAAAAGAGAGATTTGGTGGTTGAAGATTGTATGTGAAGCATTCAATTATTTTTAGAGCTTTAAGGATCTTTCCTCCTTGGAAGAATCATGACTTATCATCCTCAAAATATATTCTTGTCTTCTTATGTGTTTCTCAACCAATGAGAGAGATTTAAGGCTATTGGGGAAAATAAAAGTGAATTTGTCAATGGAGGATTAGTCCTAATTTGATCAAAATGTGGATGAGAATTTATTTAAACATAGTAAAAATTAATTTAAGTGAATTATAATGGAATTTTCCTCCTCTCTCTTCCCCTTTCTCCTATATCTCCCATTTTCTCCCCATTGTAAATAAGCACTCTTTTTTGACCCTCATAAGGAATCTCTAATTTTTGAAGAGTAGGAGACTCTAATTTGACAAGGCAATACCATATCAAAATTTTTAATAACTACTTCTTGATGAAATAAGAAGATTGTTTACCTATCTCTTGACTTTAATTAGTGTTTAGTAATCTTGTTCATGATGGTTTTATGAAGGAGATTATTCAATGACCATTATCCTTCTTCATTGCCTCTTTTAAGGTGTTTTCAATATTTTTTTTAGGTTTGAAATTTTTTTCTTTCTACCATTAATGGATTCTTGGTGTGAGTCTTAGAATTCCTCTTTGCTTTTTTGATTGCTTAGTGAGTCTAGTTCATGAAATACTTATGCAATTAGTTATTTGTGAGATCATGTGAGCCAACATTGTCTTATAATGATCTAGTGTTGATTTACTTCTTATGTGAGTGTCTTATTTAAATTTGGTACATCAAATTTTTATCTTTCTTAGTAACCCTTTACCACCTCTCTAACCCTTTTCCTATTAGAATATTTAGTCTAGGTGATCCATCAAGAGGAAGTTAGCCTTCTCCAGATGTTCAACCTCACTATAGGATACCCATAGCCTGAGTTTGTTCCCATTTTGTGTCTTAGTTGGAGATATCCTTAATAAATCCCTCAATGGGTGAAAATTATTTCCATAATATTTTTTATACCAAAGTTTGAGAAAATTAGATATTTGAGCTTCACACTCAGTCATCTACAGATTACTACAATCACACCTCTGAAAGCTATTTTAGATGTTTGAAGGTTTGAGACCTATATAAAAATGAAAAAGGATTTAAATTTATTACATAATATCATAATTACACAAATAATATCACCATGGTCTCAGTTGAGCAAAATCAATAGGGGAAGTATCTTCTATTTTATCTCAAACATGGGGTATTTTACAATCATACAATTTTTGGACCTAATAAGTGAATGGTAAAAATGATGAATGAGAGACTTGGTTGAATTTATTGTGATGTATATATATTGAATTGTATGTAAAAAATATTAGATAATAATACATATCTATTGTGATCACTCAAAAGTGACCACATGCTTAGATACATAGTATATGTAGATTAAGCTTAGAACTAGGTTTGAAACCTGATGGTGTCTAATTTAACTCATAACATCATGAGATCCTTCCAGGACATTTGATAACCTTAAATGGAGAGTTTAGTTTTAATTAGTACCATTATTTTGTAGAGGAAAAAATAGAATTGGCCATTTTGGCCTAACCTTCTCTAAGGGGTACCCAGAATGCAAGTAAGAGCTCGAGCGGCCATTTTATTTTTCTCACATATATATGGATAGTGTGTATTAAGAATAAATAAATTATGTGTAGTTTATGAGTTCATGAACTCAAAATTTTTGGATTTGTTTTAGGGGTTAAATGTCTAACATTTATAAATCATTGCTAAAAATCTAAAGACCTAAAACCCTCTTAGGAACCCAATGGAGAAAATATGAATTAGAATGAATTAAAAAGTTATAAATTTACTTTTAATTTAATTTTTAAATTTCTATCACTCCATTAATTTCATTGGTTCTTAGTTATTCCATACCATCACTTCTATGGACATGCCAAATTTAGTCTATATTATAGGAATTAATGTGTTTCACAAGTGCAAAAACAAATAGATGGATAAAAGTAACTATATAATGTGTTTAGAGACTTAATATAACTAATAATACTAAAATTTGACCATGGTTATTAATGGAAACCCATATTTTAGACCATTCATTGTAGGTAGTCTGAATAAGCATGGTGAGAAGATAATATGATTGTTAAAGTTGATAGCGAGAAATGTTTTTTGAATTTTATTGAGGTTATTTGATAGAACAAAATAAAAAGAAGTAATAAGTTAGTTTCATAACATGTATTCATTGAGTTTTATTGAATAACTGCAAGTCACCACATTGAGAAGTGTGAATAAAAGCCTAAAAGGGCTAGTGAGCAATTTCAAGGTAGTGAATGATAAGTAGTACATATAAATTCATCAATTTAGGGGAATATAAAGACTATCAACATATCATTTACAACTTCCCATGTTATTAAATATATTTTAATAAATTCCAAAGTTATTTCTATACTATCAAGTGACCCTCATTGACAAAGGCAATTTCAAAAAGGTTAATTGAGATCTCTATGCTAACTTGAGGGAGAATGATGAACTTCAGGTGGACAATTATTTAAGAAGACCTTCATAGAATGTTTTATAACTCTTTATCTCATGTTTTAAATAGTTTACACATCTTAACACTTGGTCTTGTGACTCTTAAGCTTCACTTCTTCTCTCTCATTTCTTATTCTCTATACATGGAAGCCATTTTATCATTTATATCTAATCCATGTCTAGTATGGCAAAGACCTAATAGTTTGAATAATAATGTTTTCCTTTGAATAAATATTTTAAGCTATTTTTTATTCCATAATTTATTTTTTAAGTTTGTGTATTAGTTCAAATATGAATGATAAGTGATAATCATTTATCCTTGTATTCACCTTATGCTCTCATGTTGTGCGCAAGTATTTCACTCTCTAGTTGGTCACATGAATCATAATTAGTGTCCTTATTTATATCTAAGTGTAATTAGTATAATTAATTTCTATAATAAATCCTTTTTTACATTAAAATTGATAATTACAGTACATATCACCTTCATGTTTTGAAATACTTATGTTATAGTAATCTAGGATATTGAAACTAGTCTTGTGAGTAATATTTTATAGTGTAGGTTAGTGGTAGTATAGTGGAGATAAATTTGGTGTATCACATTATTAGAATAGGTAATTTAATTTTTACATCTCTTTTCATCCAATCATGTAAGTAGAATAGGTGATAATCTATCAAATACTAATCTAGGGAGCTAGCCCTTAAACCTAGAGGTTTACCTATATTGTAGGTAAACCACATGCCTAGAGGTAATCCAATGTTTTTATAAATTTTGAGAAACCCTAAAATACTTATCCAATGGTGAAATATTAAGTGAAAATAGATCTATCACACATAATGGGACTATTGTCTCAATCATATCTTATCAAGGTGAATGTTGGTCTTGACAACATCATAGCTACTGTGTGTTCTACTTGACATTTGGTAACCCAATGAAGGTAATATTTTGTTTTAGACTAAGTTTTATTGTTATTATTGTTCATATTTCATGGTCCTTACTAGTCCAATTAGTATTAGAGGTAGCAATCCTATAATCCCACTTTTTCAACTTGAACTTCCCCTCAAAGTTAAACAAAATCGGCCTATATTGACATTTAAAGAGCAAGAAGACTTTGCAAGTCAATTAGAGAAGGAGAGTGAATAATAATTTGAGGAAAAAATGGATAGGTTTCATGTTTCCCCAATATTTAACACTAAAAATCTTATACACCTCAATGCCTATGATGATATCCCTCCAAATGCCACTAAGAGTGTTCCCACTTTAAATGCAGAAGGTCTTATCACCCCAAGTAAGCATATTAGAGACATTTCTAAATTTTGGAATTTACATAATGTAAATAAAGTTAACATTGTAGTTAGATTACTTTCCAAGCCTCTTAGTAGAAATCCTTTGATTGGTATAGGACATTTCTGGAAGGATTTATCACCACTTGGGATGAGTTTGGAGAGTTGTTAACTCAAATATTTGAAGACAAAAGTGATCACACATGACTCATTAATTAGCTAAATGTGATTTAAAGAGGTCATAAATAAACTATTCAAGACTTAAATGAGAGGTTTCAAAGAACATGGTATAGGATACCATCTCTCATGAGACCCCCTTCATGTTTTTTCCCAACATACCTAAGATCTATCATGACTAATATAGTTGTCATGTTATAGTCCATGGGTGGGTACACTTTGCATGAATCCTATGACATAGACATTAGAGATGAGAATGGTTTAATACAAGATAGTAAACTCCATAAAAAATCTCTATTACCATTATGCCTAACATGTCTATTATTCCTCCAAGTCTTGCTCCAATCCTAAGTGTAAACAATAAGTTTAGAGCTACCCCAAAGAAGTAAAAAAATACCATTGATTGGTAGGAAATATCTAAGGCCTTATAAGCTCAAGTTAAGAAACTAAATCTACAATATGGAGTTATCTAAAACCCATATTCCTATCCTTCATAATTAAATATATTCCCACCTCAGCAATATGGTCAAGGGAGGGGACAAGGCTAGCTTGACTTTAGTAGGCCACCTAATACCTATAACCCAAACTCTACTCCCAACATAAAAGACATTGCTCTAGTCCGTGGTAATTTGGTTCAATGAGAATAATTGAAACCTCAATGACATTATGTGTATTTCAATATAGGTGAAGAGAAATACTTGGTAGCTCAAAGAGGACCTACTCCTCAATTTATAGTAGAAGATGGGAACTTCATGTAATCAAAATTCAATGAAGAGTGTGGTAGCCAAGGAATGACCTTGGAAAATTTTCAAGTGGAAGATATATTTGTACTAAACTAAGGTAACTCAGTTGTAGCTAAAACAAGGTCAAAGATAAGAGCATTGGGAAATGTTCAAGATGTTGATACAAGTTCAAATAATCCTCCTCTAAGGCAAAAAAGTGTGAATGTAAATGTGGCAGCTTCTACAAATCCTACATCTTCAAAATTAGAATTTGGGAAGGGTGACTCGAAGTAATCCATTGCCTCAAACTCAAGGCACCTATTTGCCTATAATGATGTAATAAAATGTGAGTATTCCTTTTTTGAATATCATTAATTCTTTGAAGAATGTTTAGTATATCCCTTTGGGAAGTAATTCACATGACCAATCAAAAGGATCTACTTTAAGATTAGTTATCCCAAATTGACGTTAGCCCTCAACCATCAAGGCATGGTGGCATAATCCTCACTAATTATCCTACTCACATTGTAGAACCCTTTACTAAATATGAATATCCCCCACCTATATATCTCACACTCATTATGGGAGACAAACTTGATCATAATTGCATTTTAGATAGTGGGTCAAATACTTCTATTATGCCCAAGCTTGTGGTAGACAAGTTAGGCTTAAAATATGAGCCATATAACAAGGAAGTGTTTGAACTTTATAGGATACTAGCTAAGTCCATAAGGCTCATCAAGGGCTTGATGTTTTTCTTACATGATTGCCCAAGCTTCCTAATTCTACAAGATATAGTGGCAGTTGATTGCCTACTCACTATTTTATTTGTTTATCAAGGGACTTCACTACAAAAATAAGAGGATATCTCTCAGGGGATTGGTCCTAATTAGCCTTTAGAACAAGGAATGGAGAAAAGGTAAGTATTATAACATAACCATTGGCCAAGTTTCACATTGATCCATATGTGTAAGCATGTTATAATCTAAATTGTACCATCAATGATAAATAAGAGCACATTATAGATGATGAAGCATCTTCCAAACTTGAAGTTATCTCTAACCTTTTCCTAGATGAGTATGGTACTAACACATGAAAATGATCCTTATGTCCTCATGGAAGAGAATGATTTGGGATTATATTACTTATATGAGGAATAAATTATTGGAAACATAATGAATGAGATGGGGGTGAATTACTCTCTTAAAACTTTCTTTAACATGTACTTTAACATTCATTGAACCATCAAAGTAATACAAAGATATAACAATTCATAAAGAGTCATTCACATGAGAATTACACAAGAAAAACATATGTGAGTGGGAAAATATCAAGGGAAAGAAAACCCACTAATGTTTGTAAATGGACTATATTCCTAAAAAATTAACATTAATATTTAATTAAGCACCAACTTTTCATGGAAAACCAATGCCAACTAGCCAAACACCCACTTCATTAGGCTTTAGCAAGCACCAACTTGAAAGGAGGCACCAACCCACTAGATGAATAAACACAAACTCATACACATGATTTATTTGATAACTTTAATATCACCTTGTTTCTCAACCAACTAATTATGACCACCTCTTCATATTTTCACACTCATCCCTCTCAAACTACCTTGTAGGCCTCTTTGCTTAACTATCCATCTTCTTGACTTGATCAAGTCAATTGAATTTAATTTTCATACATAGTAAACCTATTATATCATTATGATAATTAATCTACACCAATTTTATGGTCTAAAATACCTCATATATCTCTTCAAATTTCTATATCAATCACTTCAACTAACTCATCCTCTAACTAGTCAATTAGGCCTTGTTCTTATAATAGGCTCTTGCTCATACACCTATTGGTCAGACATACATAGTTTCCCACTTATATTATCAATGAAATAGGAATTATGAAATTAAAAAATCATTAATAAAACATTATAATAGGTTAGTCATAGCATATAGGACTAAAATCCCTTTTAGGCCTTAAGGAGACCTAATTCAATTATGCCTTCATTAACAAACATTACCCTTTTAACTCATTGGAACACTTTAAAACTCATCAGATGTAAGTAAAATATCATATTTAACTTGAATATACCCCTAATAATATAATATTATATCCATGACACCTTTTATCTCCAATCACCACTTGAAGCACACCATTAGTAGTATTCACAATTATTCTTGTTCATACCCAAAAAGGTGGTCTTAAATAATTGAAGCATAAACACAATTAATCCAATAAACCCTGGAAAAAATAACATATACATAATATAAATAACCTCATGGTCATCACCATATTATTTATACTTCATAAATCAAGGCAAAAGGACTCAAATCCTTCTCTATAAGTAGCCCACTAAGAATTACCAACTAGCTTCAAAACATAGTCATGAAAATTTAAAATTATGACAACTAAAAGAACACAATAAATGACTTAAAATGTATGATAAATATCCTAAAACATCCTTATAACAAATTACAATAAAATAATCATAATATCTAACAAAAATGTTGGTCTTACAGATCAATGTCAAGACCTCACTAAGATAGACAAGTCAACTTGAGAGAAACTTTTTAATATATAAAATGATCTCCAAAACTTATATACAACATGAGAATGTATTAAAATTATTTTAAAATGTTTCCATGAACTTTTATTCATCCCTGATCCATGATAACACATCCCTAATCACCTTTTCACTTTTACCTAGGTTTTTCACTGTTTGCACCACTAGACCTATTAGTGATAGTTTGTCTTGGATGAAAAATTTATCACACATAAGGGGTATAAAATAATCATAAAACAGCATGGACATAAATTAAAAGTCTCAATATTTTTCCTCCATCCATTTATCAACTTTGAATTATTCAACTCTGACTACTACAATAAATCTCTAAGAAATAAGTCCTTTCCTATAGGGTCCACTCACACACTTGACAAAAAAATCACACTTGGAAGTGATTTGGAGAGTTTAATACAACCTAAAATCACTTAAATATCCATAACAAACCATTATAGTCACTTTATAATAATATATTTGACATTGGGTCATTATTAGGGTTTTAGAGAGGGTTAACACTTTTTTTGGAGTTAATGATTGTTCATAAAGGATTGCCCTTCATTTCAAAAAATAATGCCTAGAGATATTATCTAGGACCCTTATCCATCTCTCCTTAATATCTTAGCTTCCCATGTATATGTTACACATTCCAATGAATAATTGAAAGTCCTTCTCGGGTTTGAATTCCTTCATTTTGTGTACTTGAGAGACCTCAAAACCACTTTTTATGCCTTTTATTGAAAACCATGTCCTAAAAATTTATTCATATGCATAAAAAACTTTAATAAACTTTGTAAATTCTCAACTACTCAAACATGGCTTAAAAATGGATCCTGATACCTCATTAGGCCATTCTCTCACCATTTTTCTTTACTACAACTAATTCTTCAAACCTCATTAGGTCTTAAATTGACATTCAAAATTATTTTTAGGCTCTCAAAACTTCATTAACATACTAAAATAACATCTCTCATTCTTATACATAACCATACATCCTTAATATGCCTTGACAACACCTCATGACACCTCATTAGGTCAGGTAAGGTTTAAAACTTGTCTAGCTGTAGACTTGAACTTAAGGTCTTACCCCTGTAGGCTCACTTTGAAAGTATCCTAAGTTATCTAGTTCCTCATATTCATTATAAATAAACCTTATACATCCTCTTATTCCTATATAAATTGATATCATTAGGACACCATGCTCAAACCTTATCACTAGGACTCTACAAGCCATGACTAATTCCATAACTAGGTAACTAGGTTTCTCAAGTACTTGAAACTTGGAAACTAACCTTAAAACACTCCTTGATGCTTATACACTTTGATCGCATTCCTTACATTTTAATAAAAAAAATTCATACCTCTTAATGATGATATCAATAAAGAACATTCTTTAATGACCTCATGAACACCTTTCTTAAGAACCTTTGACATCAATGATAACATTAATTCCAAACCTTAATAATATAAATAATGATCAACAATCTCCCCCTTTGTCATTGATGGAAATAAATAATATAAACTGATCATTATTATCTCTCCATTCTATTATTTTTCCCCATTTGATATAAATGACAAAGTAATGTCTACAACTTCTTGGATCACACTCCTTGCAACCAAATACTTAACACATAAGACTATGATTTTATGATCATAATAAAAACATGCTCCCCCTATATCTATGCATACCTTCTTAGAACAAATCACTTGTTTTTTGGAGATAATGAACCTAATTTTATCCCCCTAAGTACTTTGGCTTCTTTAATTATTTTTAGGGGCACTAATTACACTGAATTCCTATTTTAGGTGTTCAAAAGTTACCTTTTTAAGTGGTTTGGTGAAGATGTCTAAAATATAATCCTATGTAGAAACATACTCAAGTTTGACCCTTTATTCACATACCTACTCTCTTAGAAAATTATACTTGATGGGAATGTGCTTTGTCCTTGAGTGCATGATAGGGTTCTTTGATACTATTATAACACTTTTATTATCACAATAGATAGGGCTAAGACCATCATACTCCACCTTGTAGTATTTTAGGGTTTGTCTTATATATATGACCTAAGTTCAACATGAAGCTTCTATAATGTACTCAATTTCACAAGTGGATAATGCTAATGATGTTTGTTTCTTGATTATCCATGAAATAATGTACCCACCTAAGAAGAAATCTCATCCACTGGTACTCTTCCTATCATCTATACTTCCTACCCAATCTACATCTATGTAGGCTATCAAATTGAAATCACTACTTCTTGGATAACATAATACATATTCCATAATCCCCTTGAGATACTTGAGTATCCTTTTAACTTATTTCAAATGATTATCATTTAGATCTACTTCAAACCTTCTCATAAGACCTATTACTTGCATGATGTCATGTCTAGAGGCTATGCCATATAACAATCTTCTACTTTAAATATTGCAATCTTACATCTCAAACTTCTTAGATTGAGTGATTTATAACCTAATAAATAATGATAGTTATCCTAGAATGGAAATCTCAAACTCTTTATTCATCACCTATGTAAATTCCTTGGTCAATTTCTCATTATTTCCACCAAATATGATGCCATCCACATAGATAATTACTATCAATTAATCATCATATTCTATCTTGATGTATATATTTCTATCAAAAACTCCTCTTTTGAATCCTTGATCTAATAGATACCTATCCAACCTAGAATACCAATCTATAGGAGCTTTATTTAAACCATATAGAGCCTTTTTAAACCTAAAAACATAATATTTATCATTTGATAGTGAGAATCCATTAGGTTGGTCAACATACACTTCCTCTTCTAAATTCCCATTTAAAAAAGTCATATTTAACATCTATCTAGTGTACCTTGGATCCTTTGAATCTTACATATGTTAGAAAGAATATAATGGCCTCTAATATTTCTAATATTGAAAAACCCTCCTCAAAGTATACCCCTTCAACTTGTGCATATCCATTACATAAGAATCTAGCCTTTTTCCTAGTGAATACTCCATCTTCATTCAACTTGTTTCTAAACATCCATTTTGTTCTAATGACATTTTTGTCTTTAGGCCTAAGAGATAGTTCCAAAGTCTCATTCATATTTATTTGGTATAAATCCTCATTCATAACACCTATACAAAATCTATCTTTTCTTGCTTCTATAAGACTCCTTGGTTTAATCTTAGATAATAGAGTAACATTCTTTTGAT
This sequence comes from Torreya grandis, assembly GCA_037957365.1. Classification (NCBI taxonomy): domain Eukaryota; kingdom Viridiplantae; phylum Streptophyta; class Pinopsida; order Cupressales; family Taxaceae; genus Torreya; species Torreya grandis. Next base: position 73,307 of record JARHVA010009350.1, read on the forward strand.
TTAAATTACTTACCAGTCTTCTCCTTGTTTGTATACCTACATTCTTATTGCTAATGATTTGGGATTTTGGGTCATCTTTTTGAATCTATCTTAAGGGTCAATTTCAATCCTCTCTCTCTTCAATTTATTATTCTTCCTCATCAACCTCTATAGTCTCCTCTTCATTATTGAAGTTTATATTCTCTAAAGTGGCCTTTGATTATGAATGTGATATCATTATGTCATTAATCTTCACATTGGTGATTTTCACTATATTTTATAGCCTCTTTTTATAACATCTATAGGCTGAGCTCATTGATGAGTATTGAAAGAATATACCTTCATCAGATCTAGAATCAAACTTTCCCAAGTCTTCATCATCTCTTTTGATGAAACATTTGCTCCCAAATAATCTAAAGTGTTACACATTGGTAGGTATACCCTTCCATAGTTAATAAGGAGTCTTGTTACCATTAGTCCTTATATGTTCCCTTTTCAAAATGTAGACTAGAGTTCATGATACCTCTCTCCAACATCCATTAGATATTATATACTCATTTAGCATAGTTCTAGCCATCTCTTGAACTATCCTATTATTCCTTTCCACTACCCCATTTTGTTGAGGTGTCCTAATTACTGATAATTATCTCCTTATTCCATGAACCTCATAAAGGTCATAAAACTAATTAGACAAAAAATCTCCTCCTCTATCATATCTTAGTCACTTGATCTTCCCATTCTTCTCATTCACAATAAGAGCCTTTAATGCCTTGAACTTATCAAGAACTTCTAACTTTGATTTCAAGAATGCAATCAAAGTCATTCTTATTAATCATCTATGAGTAACATGAAGTAGATATCTAATTGAATGCTTTGAATTATTTTAGGCCCATAGATATCAGTGTGTATTAACTCCAAGGGTATTGTAGTAGAGTACTCCTTGGACTTAAACATTCTTATAGTCTACTTACCATGTTGGCATTCCTTGCAAAGTACATTTGTAGGTTTGGTGATCTTAGGCATGTTATTCAGAAACTTCTCATTACTAATCTTGACTAGATTGTCAAAGTTTAGGTGACCTAACTTTTTGTTCCATAGCCAACTTTCATCTATATTTCTCATGAAGCATCTTTCCTTTTTTATATCATTCAAGACATATAGATTATTCTCAGTCCTCTTATCATTGGTAATTATCCTTCTTAATTTATCTCTCCTTATCTCACACCCTATATCATGAATGGTTATTGTGTGTCCTTGATTTCACATTTAACTTAAACTAATCAAGTTATGTTTCAAATCTTCCATATACAACACATTTTGTGTATTGGTCTTGCAATTTTCAAAACTCAAGACACCCTTGCCAACTATATTAGTAGTTATGTTGTCTCCAAATCTCATTATTACTATAGAATTATTCATCGATGAGATGAAATTATTTTTGTATCCTATCATGTGGCTTGAGTAAACACTATCTATATACTAGTTCATGCCTTCATATTGAATGTGAAAGGTATTCTAAGCTAGCATAGAATCCTCTCTAATATTTTATTCCTCCTTGTCAAATAGTCCATCTTGAATCTTGAGCTTAATATGATCTATCCTAACTTGATTTGTATTTCATATAAATGTTTTATCCTTATCATTCATTAAAAGATCTTCATATGTCTTTTTGAATATTTAGGGCCTTATAAATCTATTAGATTAAAATATTTCAATATGTCCTATATTATGAAATATGCAACAAACAACATTTATGTAGTTACATCTTGACTTATTACTCATTTTCCTATGGTCTTATGATGACTTATCTTTTATTACATTGGGTTTCCTAATTGGTATTTTAATTTTGGTAATTTTTTATTATTCTAAATTCTAATTCTCTCTATAAAACTTTCTCATTTTTTATATCAATTTCTCATGCTCAAACTTCAAGGAATCTAAATCTATATTCAACTGGTCATACTCAAATTCATTTGACTTAATCCTTGTGTTGACACATTCTAACTTACTATTGAGATCATTCATAGTCTTATTTTGATGCTTCAAATCATCAAGGGTTCTTATGATCTCATATTCAAGTTCTAATTCAGCTTCTCCTTTTTCACTATCATAGTAGACTTCTTTGTCATACATGGTGTCTTCTTCTTGTTGATCACTAGACATATTGTGCTTCTTAGGATCACCTTAAATATGTTAGAATTCTATTTAAAATACCAATATATAATACCAATTTTTTGAAATAAAATTACTATGGGGTGGGGTGAATCAATAGCTTAAAACTTTCTTTCACATGTACTTTAACATTACTTGAATCATCAAAGCAATAAAAAGATATAACAATGCATAAAGAGTCATTCACATTGGCATAACACAATAAACATAAATATGAGTGGGAAACCCTATATGGGAATAAAATAAATTTATATTTTCAAATATACTACATTCCTATAAGATAAACATCAAGATTTAGTGAATCCCCAACTTCACATGGAGAACCAACCCCAACAGTCAAGCACCTATTTGACTAGACTAGGCTTTAGTAAGCACCAACTTGTAAGGAGACATAACCCCCTAAATGACTTAGTAATAAATTATATATTTCATTTATTTTATCACATTAAAATAGCCTTATTTATCAACCAACTAATTATGACCACATCTTCAGTTGTTCACACTCTTATCCCTCTTAAACTGCCTTTTAGGCCTCTTTGCTCAACTAACCCTCTTCTTATATTGATTACATCATCTGAACTTGATTTTCATACATAATAAATTTTTTAAAATATTCATTATAGTTTATCTACACCCTTATTATGCTCTAAAATAACTCATTCATCTATTCAAATTATTATATCATTCGCTTTAACTCACTCATCCTCTATCTAGTCATTTAGGCCTATTAGGCCTTGTTCTTATACTACGATCTTGATCATACACCTATTGGTCAAAAATACATGATTTCCCACTTATATTTTAAATAAAATATACCTTATTACATTCCAAAAAAAATTAATCAAACATTTAAATATGTTGTTCATAGCATATAGGACCAAAACCCCGTTTAGGCCTTAAGGAGACCTAATTCAATTAGGCCTTAATTAGCACATGTTACCATTTGAACTCATTGGAACACTTTAAAACTACCAATATATATGTATGTGTATATATATATATATATATATATATATATCAAATTTCACACAAATATACCCCTAATAATTGCATATAATATCCATGACACCTTTTATATACAATCACCACTTGAAGCATGCCATTAGTACTATTCATAATTAGGCTTATGCATACCTAGAATGTCTATATTGAACAACTAAAGCATTAAAAAAATTGGAAAAAAATACATGGTAAAAATTCACATATAAAAAATATACATGACGTCACGTTCATCACCATATTATTTATACTTCTCAACTCATGGAAAAAGGACTCAAACCCTTCTTTGCAAGTAGCCCACTTAGAATTGCCAATGAGCCTAAAAACACGATCATGAAAATTTGAACTTATGGCACATAAAATAACATACTAAAGGACTTATAATGTATGAATTTTTTCTTAAAACATCCTAAGAACAACTTAAAATAAAAATATCATGAGATCTAATGGTAATATTGGTCTTGTAGACCAATCTAGTGACCTCACTATAAATAGACCTCACTGAGTTAGATAAGCCACTTTGAGAGAAACTTTTTGCTATAAAAAATGATCTCCAAAACATATATCAAAAATTGAAACATATTATAGTTATTTAAAAATTTATCCTTTAACTTGTATTCATCCCTAATCCATGATATCACATCCCTAATCACCTTCTGATTTATGATTGAGTTTCTCACTGTTTGCACCATTAGGCCTTTTAGCAATAGGCGATCTTGGATTATTATTTTATAAAACCTAAGGGATATAACCTAATAAAAAACCACCTATACATAAAATACAATTCTCAATTTTTTCCTCTATCCATTTATCAATTTTGACTTGGTCAACTCTGATTGCTATAACAAATCTCTGAGAAACAAGGCCTTTCTTGTAAGGTCCACTCACACACCTAAGAAAAATAAACTTATAAGTTCCTAAGAGAGTTTAATACAACCCAAAATAACTTAACTATACATACCCAACCATTATAGTCACTTTATAATATATCTTTCACATTGGATCATTATTAGGGTTTTAGAGAGAATTAACACTATTTATGGTGTTAACGATTGTTCATAAAGGATTGCCCATAATTTCCAAAACTAATTCCTAGAGATATTATCTAGGACCCTTATCTATATCTCCTTAATATATTAGGTTCCCATGTAGAGGTTACACTTTCAAATTAGCAATTGAAATTCCTTCTTGAGTTTGCATGCCTTCATTTTATATACTCGAGAGACCTCAAAACCACTTTTCATGCCTTTTCTTGGAAAACATTACCTAAAAATTCATGAATATTATTTTAAAAAACTTTAATAAACTTTTTTAATTCTCACCTACTCACACATGACTTGTAAACTAATCTTGATACCTCATTAGGCCATGTTCTCACCTTCTTTCTTTACTATACCTAAGTCTTCACACCTCAATAGGTATTGAATTGAGCTTTAAACTTATTTTCAAGATATAAATACTTCATTCACAAGATAAAATAATTTATTTAATTATTATACATATCCATACATCCTTCATGGGCCTTGAAAACACCTCATTATTTTAGGTTGGGTTTAGAACTAATCTAGTTATAAACTTGGACTTAAGGTCTTACCCCTATAGCCTCACTTTGAAACTCTCCTAAGTGTTCCAATGACTCATATGGATTATAAAATAACCTTATATATCCTTTTATTACTCTATACATCTATCTCATTAGGCCACCATGATTAAACCTTCTCACTAGGACTCTACAAGCCATGACTAGTACCATGATTAGGTTTTTCAAGAACTTGAAACTTGATAACTAACCTTAAATCACTCCTTGATGCTTCCACACCTTCCTCACATTACTTAAATGATCCTAAAATAATTTCATACCTCTCAATGATTCTATCATTCAAGGACATTCTTCAATGACCTCATGAAAATAATTCTTAAGAATATTTGACATTAATGACAACATTAATACCAAACCTCAATAATAAAAACAATACTCAGCAAAAATACTAATACCTCAGAGAATGATGGAATGTGGAAGATGTTCTTTGATGGATTAAGGAGAAATATTAGGGTAGGAGATATTTTTATGTTGGTTTATCCATCCAAATAATATTATTACTCTTCATATAGGTTCCATTTTAGTTGTACATGAAATGTGGCCAAGTATGAAGGTTTGATTCATGGCCTTTAATGGGAAAAGATGAAAGGGATCAAGAATTTGCAAGTATATGGAGATAGTGAACTAATTGTCCATAAAATTAGGAATGAGAGTGTTGTTAATAAACATTTAATTAAGTCTTATAAGGACATGGTGTGAGATTTACTTGAAGACTTTAGTGCATTCAACATACAATCAATCCCAAGAAATTAGAATAAGCATGTTGATAGGTTAACAGCTATAGGGGCATAATTTGACACGCTTACTACTATAAAGGATGAAGTAAAATAATCACATATCAAGGTCATTTTAAGACCTTCCATCCATGATATTTAGGTCTCTTGGTAAGTGTTTTATAGTGATAAACATATTGTACATTTATTGCAAAATGAAGCTTAGTTCTCATCAAGAAATCAGAAAAGATTCTATGACAAATTTGAGAATCAAATTATACATCTGAAGACAAATAAGATACCTAAAGTATTGGTAACTTTAGAGAGTATCTTTAATTAATATGACCAAATAAAAAAATATAAGGTGGGAATTTATATTAAGGAGGAGAACTATGAAATAGTCTTAATCTTAAAGGACAAATTCCTCAAAATAGGCAAGAAATGTTCCGCATCAAAAAAATAATCAATCATTGATTTGTGTAGAGAGTTAAATCATATATTTTCTTAAAATATAAATATATAAAAGGGTTTTATCCTAATATATCCCATCATACCTTTGATTTATATCCTAGAGGTAAACTGGTAAGGCAAAAACAAAGTCCTATTAATCCCAAATTTAAAAAACTCATGAGATTGTAACTCACCAAGTTCCTTGAATCTAAGATAATCTTTCTTATCAAGTATTGAGCATGCATAGCTAACATTGTGACTATTAGGAATAAGAATGGGTAAATAATTATTTTTTTAGAATTTATAGATATTAATAGAGTGTCACTCGCATACCATTACCCTTTACCTCCTATGGAGTAGATATTATAAGTTATTTTAGGTTCTTAATGCTTCTCACTCCTAGATGGATATTTTAGTTATAATCATATTTTGATGAATGAGGATGATTAGTTCAAGATAGAATTCAATAAAAATTTGGGGACATTTTATTATAGGAAGATACCGTTTGGCTTATTAAATGTTGGTACCACCTTTCAAAGAGCAATGGCCATGGATTTCAAAGGTCTAATAAATGATATGTTGCTAGTGTATCTAGATGATATAACTGTGTTCTCAAAGGATGAAAATGAGCACATGAAACATATAAGGTAAGTGTTTTAAAGGTGTAGGCATAATATGGTGTCTCTTAACCCAAAAAATTGATTTTTTATATCCATGAAATTAAACTTATAAGATACATTATTTCCAAATATGGACTATATATTGACCCTAAAAGGATAAAATCTATTATAGTCTTATCATTTCCCTTACATATGAAATGACTCCAAAGTTTATTAGGTAAGATAAACTTTGTGATAATATGAATACCTAGTTTTGCATATCTGGTGAAGATAATCAAATCCACGCTCAAGAAGAATTAGGTTTTTACTTAGAATAGAGAGGGTAAGAGTAGTTTTGAAGATATTAAACAAGCAATTACACAATTTCCCACTCTTTTAAAACCTAATTTTGATAAATATTTCATGATATATGCATATCTTGACCTTGATACTATCTCATCTATGCTTATGAAAAATAATGATGAGGGTTTTGAATAGCTAATTGCATTCTTTAGTCAAGGTGTTGAAGATTATGAATTCAAGTACACATTTGTGGAGAAACAATTCCTTTCCATTTTAAGAGGACTAAATAAATTTAGACATATGGTTTTGAACAATAAGATCCACATTATGGTCTCTCATCCTAGCACCAAGGAGTTACTTTTAAGCAAAGACATCAATGAAAATAAGTAAGGGTGTGACCAATTTGGTAAGAGGTAAGGGTATTTGTGAAAACATGGCTTTATACTTCCTTGAACCAAAATAATAAGTATTAGTCAATCATGATCTCCCTCGACTAGTTAATCCCACACCTCTACAAAGTAGAACACAAGACATCATCAGATTCATTTAAAGTTGTGAGTGTCCTAATGGGTTGAATATATCCAAAATAATTTATTTTATATTGAATTATATTCCTTATTGTCTTGTAGATGGTGTATTATTGAGAAGAGATACAAATGGTGTATTGTTGAGATACATTGATAATGACTAGTTTTGAGTGTTACTTGAACAGTTTCATGATGGAATAATCGGTGGTCATTTTTATCCAACTAAAAATTTAAAGATAATGAGGGTAGGATTCTACTGGCCTAACCTCTTCAAATATTGTTATGATTAGGTGAGAAGGTGTGTACAATTTGTTTTCTTTGTGGGTAAATAAAAAACTTTTAGCTCTCCTTTTGAGGCCTATTCAAATAGATCAACCCTTCATTAAATAAGGTATTAACTTCATTTTTATGATTAATCCTCCATAAATTACTATCCATAAGTGGATCCTTATATCAACTAATCACTTTATAAGGTGGGTTGAGGTAGTTGCATTGAAGGAAGACAATGAGAGTGCTATCTTGGAGTTTTATGAAAACATTACTACAAGATTTAGAACTCCTTATACCATCATTTTAGATAATTCCCTTACTTTCATAGGTATTAAAATAAATAATTAGGCAAATATTAATGTTATATTTGAGTACATCATCTAACTATTACCCTCAAGGTAATGGGTTGGCTAAGTCTACCAAAAATAACCTAATCATAATTATCAAGAAGACCTTGGAGAATAATCTAAGAGCTTGGTACACTAAGTTGAAGATAGCCTTATGGTCTGATAGAATCACATATAAAAGGTCAATAGGTAACTCTCATTTTATTATTTTTTATTTGAGATAAGTTATCTTGTCCATATCCCAATATTTTCCTAACTTAGAGATGGCACATCAGTTAGAATTACTTGAAAATATCCATTGGAGGTGAGGTTGATAGAATTGATGGAGATTCAAGAGACTAAAGACAATGATAACAAAGCCATATAACATAATTAAGTGATTATTAACCGATAATTTGATAATAAACCAACTCTAAGAGTCATCCAAAAGTGTGACATGGTACTAAAGTGGGATGAAGATAGAGTCAAGCCAAGAATACATACCAAGTTTTATACTTTGTAGATTGGTCCATGCATCATCATCAAGTGAAAGAAAAATAATTCCTTTCAATTATAAATAATGAATGGGGATGATTTAGCTATTACTATAAATGGTATCCAATTTAATCCATTATATTGATGATATGAATGTTAGTTATGTACATACTAGGTTAGGTGTGTGTTGCTTGGTGTTTTTGTGTGTGTTTTTCCTAAGTGCTTAGAAAGCACAAGTGTGACTTTTGTGTTTTCCTTTATGTTTTTGTTTCCTTGATATGTTTGGTGTATGTTTTTAGTCTATTAAAATTCATATTAGTGTCAAATGTAAGTGACTTCATTTTCCAATGATAGGAGAAGGCAATTGGTCTTTAGCATAGCAGGCATCCAACCCCTTAGGAATCATCAAAATGTTGACTAATTTTTCCCCTAGGTAAAAAATAATTAACCTTAATTGCATGCACAAAGGTTTCATAAGGTATTCTAAATAATAAAATGATCACCATGCTCCTAGAATAATGTCATGTTCATTAATGAGGTTAGATAGTATGATTTCATCTTTGTTCCTTTTGTCCTTTTCTAAATGTCATTTTATGCCATATTTTGGTAATTAAATGAATTTCACATAAATTTTAGAAAAGAAACAAATTCCAAGGATTAAACTAATGTCTTTCATGTCAAGGAGTGTCAGTGAATAGTTTTAGAACTAACATGTTGTAGGTCTAACATGCAAATAATAAAATCACTAGAAAAAAGGGAGTTTCAATCAATTTTTATGAATTAAATGGATCATTTGGCACATGTTAATACTTATAAAAAGTTTTTTCATATCCCCACATGTCTTTTCCATGCTCAAAAATCTTTAATAGGATCAAAGTTGATAAAAATCTATCTCTCTCTAATATTTCTCTCTTGGATAGGTCAAAAGAGGTCAATGATCTTCCTTCAGTACAGATAATAGAAATAAACTTGGGGTGAATTTAATTGGTAGATTAAATTATTATTACAACCTTAAATTTCCTGTTAATGGTATTTTTATTGATGTTTTTTATGGTATGAACAATCACTAAGATTTTCAACACCTCCAAATTGCGTACATAACCCCAATGGCTTTTGTTTTCTCATATGATTGCTTTGATATGTATGATCCAAGTGGTGTGTGTGTAATTTAAAAAAAAATGTTAACCCTTTTCATGTTGAGTTTAGTTTATTTGGAACATGAGTATATGAAGGAATGGTAAGGTTCACTTTCTTATGTCAATAATGAACACTATTGAAGACTGTGAATAATGTTTTGTTGATTATAGGGTGTATTATCATATAGATGGATTCAAGTCAAAACCAATATTTTTATTTTTAATCTCATATAATAGGTCTGATCATATTATTCATTGATGTTTTAATCTCAAGAGGATCAATGATAGTATGTAATTCTTGGTAGAAATGATACAGTCAAGTAGCCTTGAAGCAGGCATCTATAGATTTCATGGTCAGACCTAAAAGAAGGTCTTAAGGCATGTATGGAAGCATTTGAGATAATTTTGGAATTTCAAACAAGTTCATAGATCAATAATATATCAATGTGTGATTGGTGAGACCACTACCAAAATCCATACTTGAGTCCAAAGTCTTAGAATTGAAGAATGTTGTAAAATGGAAGTGTTACCTTAAATTCTTTGAAATGAGACTTTGATCAATATATTTCCATCTATTAGTGAATGTTGGTGAAGTATAAACAAGCCTAAAAGTCCTAGTCTTATAGCCTATATGAAAATGTAACATCTGAACATAGGATGAGATTGTTTGGTTAAGGGATAAAGATGGTTGAGTGGTTCACAACTCAGTCAAAACTCTACTAAGAATATTTAGTGTAACACAATACCTTTTGGGCCAAAATGAACATTAGACCACATTCCCACCTACAATGTATTGATGGAAAAAGATTAAGAGTCTAGTTTCAAGGAAAAATGGATGAATTAATGTGTGAAATTGTCCTATTGGCTTGATGAGAGATCAAAAGGAGTGGAAGCACAGTGCTCACACACTAATACACACCTATAGGGATCCACTGATGTACCTGATGAACATCTATAGTTTAGCTCAATCATAAACAAGTTTAAACCAATATAAGGTGAAAAATTGGTGGTAGGAAGAGGTTTCACATGGAATTAGAATTTAAAATTCACTTTAAATTTGATAGTCACATCTTCATAAGGTTTTTAGAGCAAAGGTTGAATGAATTAGGTCTTTGAACTTCACACTCAGTCATCTATGGATTACTACAATCACACCTCTAGAAGCTAGTTTGAGATGTTTAAATGTTTGATACCTCTAAAAACATGACCAAGGATTGAAATTTACTACATAAGGTCATATGACCTAAAAAATATCACCATGGTCTCAGTTGATAAAAACCAATAGGTGAAGTATACTTTATTTTTCCTCAAATAGGGGGTACTTTACAATTATGTAGTCTACAAACCTAATATGTGAATGGTAAAAATGATAAATTTGAGGTACTTGGGTGAATTTAAGGTGATTTTTATAGTTGAAATATATTTTAAAAATATCAAATAATAACTCAAAGCCATTAGGATCACTCATAATTGACCAAATGCTCAGATACATAGTATATGTAGACTAAGCCTAGAACTAAGCATGAGACCTAATGGTGTATAATTTCACTCATAAAAACATGAGATACTTAAAATACATTTTATATCCTTCAATGGATATTTGAAGGTTAATTATAACCATTAGTTTGCATAGGACAATACAAAATTGGTCATTTTGGCCTAACCTTCTCTCAGGGGTATGTATAATGTAAGTAGGAGCTTGAGAGGCCATTTTTTTGTTCACATATATACAAATAGTTTGAATGGTGCCTTAATAACTTATGTTTATTTTATTATGTTAATAAAATCAAAATTTATTTAATTGGTTTAGGGGTTAAACATCTAACCTTTATGAATCATCACTAAGAAGCTAAAAGACCTAAAACCCTCTCAAGAACCTGATGAAGAAAATATGGATGCAAATGCATTAAAAATGATTAAATTCAATTTTAAATTTATTTTTATATTTTTATCACTCCCTTAATATATTTTAAACTCATTTATTTTGTACCCTCACTTGTACATACATGCCTAATTCAATCTATTTTATAGGAATTGTTGTGTTTCATAGGTACAGAAAGGAATGCATAGATAAAATTCACTATGGAAGGTGTGTAGAGACTTAATATAGATAATCATAATAAAATATCACCATGTTTGTGCACGAAAACCCCTCTTTTATACCATTCATTATAGGCATTTTAAATATGCACAGTGAAAAGATAATGTGACTATCAAAGTTGATAGTGAGAATTGTTGTTTGAATTTCATTAAGGTCTATTTGATAGAATAGAAGATAAATAATGTTTAATTTAGTTTCCTAACACCTCTTAAATGAGTTTACTTTAATAACTACAAGTCACCATAGTGACATTTTGGAGACAAGTCCAAAAGGGCTAGTGAGCAGTTGCAAGGTAGTGAATGATAAGTGGTGTAGATAAGTTCATTAGTTGAGGGGCATATAAATATTTTCACCATATTATTTGAAACTTCCCAAGTTAATAAATATGTTTCAATAAATTATAAATTTATTTCTATACTATCAAGTGACCCCTCATTGAGAAAGGTAGTTTCAAGAAGGCTAATCGAGATCTCTACACCAACTTGAGGGAGAATGATAAACTTCAGGTGGACATTTATCTAAGAAGACCTTCATAACATGTTTTATAACTATTTATCTCTTATTGTAAATTGTTTTAACATATTTAAAATTGTTATTATGTATTTTTAGCTTGACTTCATCTCTCTCCTCTCTTACGATCTATATATGTAAGCCATTTTGACATTTATATCTAATACATGTCTAGTATGGTGAAGCCTTGATAGTTTGTATACTAATGTTTGACTTTTAATAAATATTTGAAGCTAGTTTTTATTCCATAATTACTTGTCTAAGTTTGTATTTTAGTTCAAATTTGAATGATAAGTGATGATGATCTATCCTTGTATTCACCTTACTCTCACATGTTGTGTAGAAGTAATTCATAATATAATAGGTCAAATTAAGTGTAGTTAGTGTCCTTATCTATATATAAGGAATAGTATTAGTGTCTATAAACAATAATTTTATCCATTCACATTGATAAGTGTAGTACATATAACTTTCATGTTTTGAAATACTTATGTTAGAGCAATCTAAGATGTTGAAGCCAATCTTTTAAGTAATCTTTCATAGTACGAGTTAATGGTAGTCTAGTGGAGATCAATTTGGTGTATCAAATTATTAGAATAGTTTATTTTCATGTTTCCTTATATCTCTTTTCATCCAATCAGGCAAGTATAATACGTGATAAGCTATCAAAGACTAATCTAGGGAGCTAGACATTAAACCTAGAGGTTTACCTCTATGGTAGGCAACCCATAGGCCTAGAGGTAATTTAATGTTTCACTCAATTTGGAAAAGACCTAAACTAATTCTCCAAGGGTGTAAGAATGATTGAAAATAGGTAGTTTTAAAACTAGTTAGTGATTATTATTATAGGTTATATATTGATCTCATTTATAGACATCATGGTGTGAGGGGTTTACACCAATACTCATATCCATTGTAAAACAATAAACACATATTTTAGTTTTTAGTACCTCTTGATATATCAATAATATCTAGGGTCCCTTACCTATACCATAGGAAACCTCTTTTAGCTATTTGATTTATGGTGTACCTATTAGAAGCGTATCACCCAAGGAAGTTACTTTCATTGTACCCTTAGAAATAGGGTTAGTAGGCTATAGGCATAGTTTTACCATTATAGTTAGTGCTCTAGAACCTTAGGCTAACACTAATCAATGAATAAGTAAGTACATTTTAGAGCCCACACAATCATTCAAACCCTTTCCTAGATCACCCTTATACCACAATTTTTTATTGTATTGTATTCATAGTCATTAGCATCTTTAGTTCATACCTATATTTTATTCATAATGTATTCAATTAATGAATATCTATTTTATATGGTATGTAGCGTTATCTAACTTATTATAAAATCTTCTCTATTATGAAATTTCTTGTAAAATCTTATCATACTTTCCAAGGGGCTATTCATTATATATGTATATAGTTAAAATTGAATTATATATAAACCTTAGAGTAATCACAATTAAATTATTTTTCATATCGTTATAATATTCAATCTAAATTACAACCCAAATTTTAACAAATCCCAAAGAGCATGTATGCAATCTTTTTTTATTAATAAACCTCAAAATGTTCATGTTGTAAATAATTGATGAGGTAAAGTCCCTCATGTTTTTTCTTCCCTTCCATTGGGTAAAATCCCTTGATACAATGGATTTGAAATATTACATCAATTAAAGAGTATTAATACCAAATTTTCATTGTTAGATCTCTTGTAAACAACACCAATATACAAATATATACTATATGAGGCATTCATTAATACACTTTTACCTAAATTTTTTGAACCTCCTAATGTATCTATTTAACCATAAATTTATATGTGTGAGGTAATATAGGGTTGAGTGGTATTATATTATATTTTATACAAGGATGGTGAGCTAACCTAATGAGCTACCCAATTTATAGAATTGAGATTACTAAAAATAGTGAACAAATTATTCTTTTCTAGTTTACTATGCTCATGAAGGTCTAATATGAAATAGGCTAGAAGTGGACTATAAGATCATATTGGAATTGTATTCATATTCTATGCATATTATTTATGTGGCCTTAGATGCTTGAATTAGATCTAGATATTACATCGATGTGAGTGTCTAACTTTGACATAGGTGTCCTACATAGAATACTGAATAGATCTAGATGAAACCAAATATGGCCTTATGTGTTTTTTATCACCTTTATTATGATGTATATGGATCACATGCATAGGATATTATTCTTTTACAAATGATAAAACCCTAGCTTCTTCACACCTGAAGTGGTTGTGGGAAAAATGGGTTAGTGGTCTCACAGTGTTAAGCTACGTCCATGGACCTTTCTATCAATGGTAATTACATATATAGACAATACAACAAATATATCTTTATATTTTTGTATTTATCCCCTACATATTAGATTGTGTGTGCACAAAGATGTAATGTGTGATAATCAAAGACATGAAATGACCTAACATGTAACTCAAAAAATATGGCTCATGAACTTCTCTTCAAATGATTTATACATGTGGGAATAATGATCCTATGACTTATATGGAAATAAGAATGGATAGGGCAGGTTTTATCACTTGAATGCTTGATTGAATGATTATTGGTAAGTTACCTTGTGAATTCCTAGTGTTTTATAGGTGATGAATGAATGAGGGTTAATAGTGTATATATACCAATGACTTTTAGAGATATTTTATACTAAATCACTTAGGTCAGCCTTTGGGATACATTTCATTTTCAAATTGGATGAATTTTTGGCAATAGACACTTTGTAGGAAAGGTGGAAACTTACATCAGTGTAGGCATCTATCTAAGATGCAAGTGTCTAAGAAGTTAGAAAAAAGGTACATGTCTAAAACTAGCAGTGAAGGAAAATGATTAGGTTTCAAGATTTTTTCACATTATAGAAGGCCTAGTTATCAAAAATAACAATGGTCTAACTAAGATGTAAAATCTTAGGCATAAAGAGATAGTGAATGTGTGTCTTTCAATAATAGGTAGGTCTATAAATTTAAGTTACAACCATGATGGATATTTTCTAAGTGTACAAGACTAAAGTACTACATAAACCATATTTTATTATTTATGTTTCCACCATATAGTCTAGTAATGAAATTGATATTTTAAAGTAAAGAAATGCATATCTAGGTGTGTATAACACATCTTGTTTTTGTGTGAGCCCAACTTGAGTGCTTTTCTAGTGATTGATGTGAAACCAAGAGCATTTTATAGTATATAATTAGTGTATGAAATCTAAAATTTAAATAATTTGTAATGCTTGAAAGTAGAAAGAGAAAGGTTAGGAGTAAACCTATGTGTCAATGCAACCATATTAGCTTCTAGATTTTTTTAATAAAAATGATGCCTCAATATGAAGCATTGAAGCTAAGATTATGAAAATTTTGAACCTATAAGCTAATTTATATAAATACTTGAGGACACATTCCACAAAACTTGGTGTAAAGGTGAGCTAAAACATGTTCATTGAGCTTGTTTCATCTTATTCACGACACCTAAATGTGTCCATGATATATTGAGTGTGAGTGATTTAATCAACTCACAACATATATCTAATGAGGGTGGAAGATTTAATTAAATCCAACCTATAAGTCTTGTAAATTTAGATGATTTAGTCAAATATAGCCTATAATATTAATAATATTGAGCGATTTAATCAAATCAACCCTCTAAATGTGTACCAACTAATATAGTGGATAGGCTAAATAAAAATCCATAAAATTTCAACCTAAGTATAATAAAAATCCATAACAATATTTGAAATTTGGAAATGATTTTATTTTGTAATTTTAGGTGCCCTTTGGATGAAATATGCACCTCATATGTGTCTCAAGCTAAAATTTGGGTATAATAATAGTACCAATGTATATAACGCTACCAAAAATATGTATCTAAATCATATAATTATGAAATCTAGTGAATCACAAAAAATTATAGTGTGGAGGACATGTTTAAATGGCATGCCCCCACCAGATTTGGAGAATCTAATAACTAGTGTAAATTTAGAGATCATGTTTCCCATAACATGTTTACATTAAGATCTAAAACCATGAAAATGTGGAATACATGCCTCTATGCCATGCCCCATCGATATTCCCCCATTTGAGGTGGGGGAAAGTATAACCTGGTAATCACCATACCTTAAAAAGATAATATAACTATATAATTTATGTATGGGTAATGTAAAATATAAGGGTAACATGTCTATGTAGATATAAAAATGAGGTACACATCATGTGATCACATCAATTCCTAACAAGCATGATATAGATCATAGAAACATATAGATAGTAATATTACAATCTCAAAAAGTAATCAATCACACACACAAGAGCCCTCAAAATTAGAGAAAAATTAAATGGTTTAAGGAGACATCATACAAGGGGAATTTTAAATGTCACATAATCGAATATAAATGACTTATTAAAATTTCCATAAATCATATAATGAAATATTCAAATGTTTGCATACAGCAAACATTGACATATTCAAATGTAAAAATAATAAAGTATAGGTATAGGGGTCATAATTAATAGAGTATATTCAAATGCTCAAACAATAAATATGATACAAGATAGTATGTGTATATGTGAAAATAATGATCTAATTTATACTAACATGAAGCAAATAACATATGCATAAAAATAGTATAACTAGGAACACGCTGAAAAGATTAAGTATTTTTGAATTATGTGAATGATTTTTTTTAAGTAATATATTTATTCAAGTGCATAATGTTCATTGGGTTTTTATAGGTTTTACTTTAAGTGTATTTAGGAGGTATAAAACTTTTCCTAGATTTTCTATAACTACGAATGGTCCCAACGAATTTGTTTTGAATTTCCCTTTCTTATCTTTTTCTAGATTGGTATTCTTTTGATTTTATTTTATTACAAGGTCACCCATAGTAAACTTTAATGGTGTAACCTTTTTATTATATGCATTCTTAACATGATCATGGTAAACTTGTAAGTGTTCAATATCCTACGTATGTTTTGCACTCAATTGTTCCAACTAATGTAACTATTTTTCACAATACACATTACCTTTTATAATATCCTTGAGATAAAAATACAATGATGGTATTTCTAGTTCAATTGGTAAAATTTCCTTTGTACCATAAACCAAGTTTTAATGTGTGGCTTGAGTAGGTGTACAAATGCCAATGTGATATGACCCTAAAACGTACACCATTTTTTGGTGCTAATCGGTAATGTATCACTTATCTATTTTTACAAGTATTTTGACAATAGTTTTATTTATTCATTATGCCCATCTATTACCCTATGGGTAATAAGATGTAAAATAGGGATGTTAGATTTTTTACTTGCTACCAAAAAAAATTCACTATTTTATTTTTAAATGGTGATCCATTATTGGTAACAATAGCTGAAGGTATGCCAAAATGAGAAATAATATTAGTCATCAAAAACCTAAATATGTCATCCCCTATGGTAAAATCAAGTGTGATTGAATCCACCCACTTTATATAATATTCTATAGTTGTGATTATGAATTTATGTCCACTAGTGGACACATGATTGATTTTCTAATTAAATCAAAACCCTATAAGGAAAAATTCCATGGTGAGATAATCAGTTGTAACTTTTGATATGGAACATGGTTTATATCGTTATATTTTTGGAATTGTAAACATAATTTATCATGTTTGATGAATAGTTATTCTATTATAATACAATATTAACCCTATCATAATAATTTTTAGGACATGTCATTACCACTGAAGTGTCTTCCACACCGACTATATCTTGTATTTTTAGAAGTGCATTGCATGCATCATCTATGTTTAGGCATAAAAGTAAATATTCATTAAACTCATGCTTAAATAAATCATTTTTTATAAGAATATATTGAAATGCCTTTAATTATAGTTTGTGTTTTTCATTTTACATGAAGCGATCTGGTATGTAAGACTGATATAAGAGATTATGAATGTCACTATATCATTCTATGTTTATAGATATACAAGTAACAAAAAGAACTACTAAGGAATCCATTTTTCCTGGAGTAATAGAGGGTTGTCATAATTATTTTATGTTAAGTTTATATGATCATCACTAATATGAAATGGTATAAATTATGTTTTAATAGCAATTGTATATGCATGGTGGTTATATCTTCATGAAATATTATTGATGGATAATGTAGCAAATGTTTATTTGAGTTTATACACCATTTATTTATATGGGAGTAAATTTTTTTATTTATCTTAGAATTATTAATAACTTGATTAAAAATCAATAACAATTCACCAAAAATTTTAATGTCCTTGATATTAATTTTTTAAACTATGGTTATTACAATTATCAAGGCCTTATATTATTCTATGTTAGTAGTGTAATAAATGGATAATATATATGATAAATGCATATATTCTCCCTTGGGTGTGAAAAATATGATACTAAAACCCATTCCTATCATACATTTGGATGCATTGAAAAACTTTATCCATTGATTTGAATATGCATTATATGTTTCAAATTCATCACAGAAAGATTTGGTGATTGTAAAAGTATCTAGAGGAGATACAAACTTGACATTTTACTAATTTTTGAGACATAAATTTGAGATAAAATTCCATAATTTGAATCACTCATTTAGCTCTATGGCATCTTATGTGGATTTTTTTCATGATAAAATTTAAGGTATCATCTTTAATTATAATATGGATCTCATTATTGAGAAAGTAGTGTCATAACTCTTGTGTAGAAAATACTAATGCCATACATAATATTCCCATTATGATATATTCACATTCATAATAAACTAGTTGATGGATTATATAATAAATTACATGTTCCTTATGATCATCATCATATTATGTTAATAGGGACCTAAAGACCTCATGTGTGGCTGAGATATAAAGGAGAAATGGTCTATCTTGTATAGGAGGCATGAGTACTAGTGGGTTTGCTAAATATTATTTAATTTAATTAAATATTTTATAAAAAATGTCATCACATACAAATTTTATGTCAATTTTTAGAAAACATGTGAAACATATTATTTTATCTGCCATCTATGCAATAAAACATTGAATAACCTAAATACTTCCTTATAAACATCTTAGTTGTTTCAATTTCATTGGTGGTGGAAAATCAGTAATAAAATTTACCTTTTTTGGATCAGTTTTATTAACTTATTGTGAAATTATTTATCCTAGAATATTTCTAGAGGTTACCCCAAAAACAAACTTTTTTGGATTCAATTGCACATTGAATTTGTATAATATTTTAAATAGTTGTCATAAATTGGTAGCATAATATTGTCATTATTTTAATTTTATAAATAAATTATAGACATAGTCTTCAATAGTTTTATGAATAAAATAATGAAAAATATGTCATTTCCCTTTGGTATGTGGATGCTACATTTTTAAGGCCAAAAGGCATTACTTTATAAAAAATTGTTTGCCATGGGGTAATATTTTTTTCTTTTCATGATTTATAGGGTTAATTTTGATTTGGTTATATATGGAAAACCCACCCATATAGGAAAATATCTCATAACCAACTATAAAAAAGATAATCATGTCAATTTAAGGGAGTGTAAAATCATATTGGGATAATCTTTATTTAAATCATGGTAATTTATACAACAACAAATGTTACTATTTAGTTTAGTGATATGGACAATATTGGGAAACCTAATTAAAATATGAAATATATTTGATTAAACCTACATCTAATAGCTTTTGAATTTCATCTTTTACTAGTAATGGAAATTTAGGATGCATTTTGTGAATCTTTTATTTTACTAGTTTTACATCTAGGTAGAGTAAAATATTGTGCATTACAACTAACAAGGCTATCCTAGATATGTCTGAATAATCCCAGGTGAATAATTATAGGACGTCATGTAATACTTATTGATAAACTTTGACTTCATATTCCTACATCATTATAGTAATCAATATTGGTAGAGGATCATATTTTAATCCATAGTTATATTATATTATTTCTTTATTTAACAAAGTAGATTGTTCCATGACATGTGGAATGATAGGAATCATAATAGGGAAATAATATTGGATATTGGACACATCTCTCTCACCAAAGTAATCATTAATAGGGGCGGTATGAAGAAACCTATTCTTATGATATAAGGAAGGGAGATCCTCATATGCCCCTAAGTACTCTAGTAATGATTCATCATTTGAGAACTCATTCCATGCAAAAAACATTTGTGAAGCATTTACATCAATCAGATGAAGATTTTATAATTGTATTTCATTAATAGAAGTATGTATATGTAGGAATTCTGATGATGTCTTTATAAAATAAGGTGTATGGTGAGTGGTTTATTTTGTATTTGAAGTTTTTTTCTTAAAACCCTAAGCCTTATCAATTTTAATTATGTGAAGGTATAATAGGTTAGGTTACACCTTGTTTATTATTTATTCATATTTGTCCTTTATATCCATATATTAATAAATATCATAATCAAAAGTTATAATTATAGGATTTTGGTGTAGATGCATTCATTGGTTATATCATTTCACAATGTTTGAATGGATCAACATCCATTAGGCACATATAAATAAACCCTTGGTGGATAAATTTTAATCATTTATGTAGAGTGGAGGGAATATAAACATTTCATGTACCCAAGGACATCCCAAAAGTATGTTTTAATTTAAGTCATTTGCCATAAATTTTCATGAAGTAGTTAATGTACGAGGTTCCACAATGATACTCAATGTTATCATCCCCAATACTTTTTATGAAATATTATCAACTCCCATAATACTCATGTCAGATGGTTATAAATTGGTAGGTCCAATTCCAAGTAAAGAAAGTATATGTTGCAAATCTTGAGTCTTGAGCCACTGTCCATGAGAACTCATTTTACCTTTTTTTTACTAACACATTCCTGGATATATAATGATATATAACATCCTAAGGTGGTAGATATTCCTTAAAAAGATATGTTATGCTTATTTTATTTTATTTTATTTAATATAGAGGCCACATACAGAGGTTCACATTGCTTAGTAATATGTTCATATATAAAGCTTTCAAAAAAACATCTTTTTCATGGGTAGATTTATGTAATAAATCTAAAAGTGAGGTGTTATCAATGACATCCTTAGATTAATTGGTAACATTAAATATATGATAGTGTTTTTTCATGCATTATATATAACTCTTAGTGTTAATAGGTAAAATTTCATGATAAACACTATAACAATGAGAATTATGTAAGAATACATTTTTTTGTTGTCAAATTTTTTACCCATTTGTTTTAAAATTCTAATTGAGTTAGCCATGTGTTCACCATAACAAACAAAAATTATTATGAAATATTTTAAAATTAAATAAATTATATATGCATCCATGATTAATTCCCTTAAAATAAATGGAAATCTGATTTTACAATATTTAAATTTAGAAATAAGAAATAAGATAAAAATAGGAAACCTTAGGCTAATCTAGGTTTGTAGACCAAATGTTGGGTTTGACAAATGCTTAACCCTAAATTTATGTGTGATAGAATATAGGGTTAAGGGTTATTAGATTATATTTTACATAAGGATTGTGAACTAACCTAATGAACAATTCAATTAAAAAGAAAACTCATAAATAATAATTTATATTTTTACAACTAAGATTACTAAAATAGTAGATTACAACTATTGATAGATATTTCAATGAATAGAGAACAAATGATGGTTTACTATGCTCATGAAAGTATAATCTAGAATAGGATGAAATTGGAATGGAAGATGATTTTGGAATAATTGTTAGATTATAGGAATATTCTTTATGTGGCCTCAAACACTTACATCAGATCTAGATAGTTACATTGGCATAGGTGTCCTATCTAGAATATTAACTAGATATGGATGAAATTAACTATATCCTAGGTTTTATTTTTCCTTTCTTATAATGTGTATGGATTTCATGAACAAACTATATATGTTGTTCAAAAGATCAAACCCTAGCTTTTTCACCCTCAGAGTGACTGTGGTAAAAATGGGTTAATGGGCTCATGGTGTTGAGTTTCTATAAGGATCCATATATCAATGGGTGTTTCCTAAATAGATAATGATATTAAGATGACCTCACACTTATGTATTTATACCCTACATATTATCTTGTGTGTGCACAAGGATGTAATATGTGATAAGTAAAGACATTCAGTGACCTAGCTTATAAATTAGAAAATATGGATCATGAGCTAATCTTTTAATGATTCATATATGTGGGAATATTTATATTATAATTGACATGAATATGATAATTAATAAGGAAAATTTTCTTTGTTGATTGCTTCATTGAGTGTTTCTTGGTAAGTTACCTTATGAATTCTTAATATTTGCTAGGTAGGAATGATTGAGGGTTAATCTTGTATATATACCAATTCATTTTAGAAATATCTTACACTATATAACTTAGGCCTACCTTTAGGATAATATTTATTTGAAAATTATATGAATTTTGGGAACTAGACACTTTGTGTGAAATTGGAGATTAGCATCCATGTACGTGTCTCTCTAGGATGAAAGTGTCCATGAAGCTATAAAATAGGTATAGGTCCAGAACTAGTAGTGAAGGATAATGATTAGTTTTAGATATTTTTACATGGTATATAAGGCCTAGTCATCAGAATAACAATGGTTAGACTAAGAGATAATAAATTTATCCATAAAGAGATAGTGAATGTGAGATTTTCATTAGTGGGAAGGTCTATAACAGAAAGGTACATCCATGATGGATATTTTTCAAGTGTAAAAGATTGAGGTACTAAAAAAATAAATTTTAGTATCTATATTAGATTCTATTTTTGATATTATCTAATGAATAGAATAAATTGTTTCTTTTAAAAAATAGTATCTTCCCCTAAAATCATATTATTGATTAATATATACCTTATATATTCAAGTCTTTGTACAAAATAAAGTGTTAAAAAGAGTAATTATCAATAATGGATTTGGATTTAACATGTGTAACATCTATTTCCTAAATTTATATGGCATAAAAACAAAATATCTAACTCATTCAAATATGAACATTAATGTATTTGACAACATTCCATGCCAAGTACTTGGGGAAATTATATTGAATATCACTCTAGGCCCATGCACTCTTGGTATTATTTATCAAGTTATACCCAGTGCTCTTAACTATAATATTTTAGTAGGCCAACCTTGGATTTATGACATGAATTCCATTTGTTATACATTCCATGCATGTTTTTAGTTTAGTCATCAAGGTTATATATACATTTCCTTTAGACTAAGATCCTTTCAAATATTGTGTAATGATTCATTCCATTGATACTTATGTTCCATAAATGCAACCTTATTCCATCAAGGGATCACTATCTACTTCACTTATCATTTTACCCTCATTATTTCCATATTCAAATGACTCCTGAATAAAATTTAGTCAACATAATCTAGATATGCAAACATTCTCAAGGTATTTTATATCCTATTACCACTTCTACCAATAAAGGGTAAGTAGGTCTTGGGTATAGTGATAATTCCACCTATCATGGACTTAATCAAGTTAATCAACCTCCCAAGCTCATATATGTAGTACATATGTGTTTTGACAATAATAATGAAGTCAATCATGTTTCTAATTTATCATTTGTTTATCCTAAACTCATTCATATCATGATCTCACTATAAATTTTGACATTGGATAAATTTTCAAATGATGAGTCTCTTTTGGAATATCTCAATGCATATGAGGATATTCCTTCTTTCCATCATAATAAAATATTTCCTCACAAAAAAACTAAACACACGTATTTTAGTGAAAATAATGATTCTCTCCCAAAAATGTTATTAGAAGGTCTAAATGCTATTCCTATAGATCTATATGTGGAATATCAATCAACATTACTCAAAGAGGCTAATTTTGAGTTCTATTTTGGCACTAAAAAGATTTAATGACTAGTTATCTTGGCCACCATGTTAAAAAATGATGAAGGCAAATATCTCTTAAAATATTTACATGATTATATTCACATTTTTACATGGGAATTTTAATACATGCCTAGAATTGACCTAGTGGTATCTATTCACAATATTATGTTTTATCTAGATGATAAAACAATCAAGCAAAAATTAAGAAAAATTAATCCAAAATTATCTTTGTTAGTCAAAAGTGAAGTTGAAAGGATTTTGGATGCTAACTTCATTCACACTATTGATTATCCTAATTGGGTCTCTAATATTGTACCCGTAACAAATCCTAATGGAGATATTCAATGTTGCATAGATTATTGCAATTTAAATTAATCTTATTCTAAATATTATTTTTCATTAACAAACATATATATGACTATAGATTCCACTACTTGGTATGAAAATTTATCATTCATGGATGGTTTCTTAAGATATAACCAAATAAGAATTAATCTATTAGATCAAGAAAAACATCATTTATCACACCATGGGGGTCATTTTATTATGCAATCATGCCTTTTGGATTAAATAATGTAGGGGAAACTTATCAACAAGCCATGACACATATTTTTCAAGGTTGCATACATATAATAATTGAATATTATTGTGATGATTTATTAGTTAAATCTAATTAGTGAAAATACCATGTTATCAATTTAATACAAATATTTGAAATAATGAAGAAATATAGTTACATTTATATTCAAAAATGTGTTTTTTTAAGTATCTTCAGGTAGTTGTTGGGTTCTATCATTTCTCAAAGAGGCTTTAAATCTAACCCAAATAAATTATAAGGTGTAGTTTATATGTCATCTCCAACTAATTTAAATAAAATTTGATGCTTACAAAGATGCATTCAAGCTATGCAGTGTTTCATGGCTCAATTAGTAGATTAAACGTAATATTTTGAAAGGTTAGTTTAAAAATATACCAAATTTGAATGGGATGACTATTTTTAGAAAAGTTTTGATAAAATTAAAGAATATATTCTAAATATACATATTTTTATGCCTCCCATTTCAAATAAACTCCTATTATTATAAATTTATTCCATTGATCATGTTTTGGGTGATTTTATTGGATAATACAATGAATATTGTTGTAAATGTGCCATTTACTAACAGTAGTTACACACTTCTCAATTAAGAGAAAAAATACACTACTATTGAACAATTATGCTTAGATCTTCTTTTCACCATGTAAAAACTATGATGCTATTTAATCTGTAAATAAATTCATGTCATAATTAAAGTTGGCCCACTCAAGTATCTCATGTCAAATCCCCACTTGTTATGGCATGTAGTAAAGTGGATAATGCTTCTTATTGCATTTGATTTAAAATCTATTTCTCATAAAATTATATCAAAGTAAAAGCTATCATAGATTAATTAGCTACTACCCATTACATTAACCATTACCCATTATTGTCAAATTTTGAGATTCATTCACTTCTTATAATATTGACAATGTTACATGGACTATGAATTTTTATGGATTTAAATGTGCTATGGGTAATGGGGTTGGGATTGATTGAAGGAAAACATGTCAATAATCCCATGAAGATCATGAATTTATATCATTATTATACTTAAATAAATAATTTTTTTTAAATATGTAAAATATTCTAAAATCATATATGTCAAAGATTCAAAAACTAGGAACTTCAAATAATATCGCTAATGTTGTTATCTTACTTACATATGTATTTATTTTATATTAGGTAGATATAATATATCAATTTTTAGTGCATATTTCTTTCCATGAGGTATTTGAGTGTGATATAAGACATATTTTCACATGTTTATTTTAAATTGGGATTCCCTTATTACCCAAAAACCTTGCTAAGTTGGAAAAATCTCTTCATTATCTATGAACACTTGAATAGGTTGTATTTACCCATAACCTTTATACCACATTGAGTTATATATTATAAAAATATTTTGATAATAAATCATACTTTTCATTAAAATGTTATTTTCTTACCATGGCATTGATACATATGGATAATAAAATTAGTATCATTTGCCTATGTTTCTTTCTTTAATGCATGATAAGTTAGAACTCACTTGATTATTATTGTGTGGATATTGGAATTGTATACACAAATTATTTCATGTATGGTATCATCATGCCATTTTCACATGTCCCTTGGCCTTGTGTGTTCATGAAAAATTATCATGTCCCTTGTATGCATCTTTTGGGCCTTATGTGTGACACTATATGTATATTACATGGCATTATGTGGCATTGCTTATTTGATCATCACTTGTTAATTTGGTACCATGATTCATATCATACATTGTTTATTTTTATTTTAATATTGTGCCATGATATATATAATGCATATGATACCTATATGCTTTAATGATATATCTATGCAACACATATACAAATTCAATGTTATATTCAAATGCTATGATGTAATGTATTCAAAAGTTCAAGTGTTAATACATGATTATAATCTTTCACATACTATATGCTATTTGTATGAATTTCACCCTTGAGGTAGAGATTTTTAAAGCCTTCCTCATCCAAATGATATAATGGGATTACCTCTAGGTGTGGGTAGCTTAGTTAATGAGGTGAACCTCTAGCTTTGGGGCTAGCTCCCCTAATGCATCATTTATGGATCAATTCCTAAACCTACTAACTTACTGATGAAAAGGGATAAAGATATGTATATAAAAAAATCTAAGCTAAGGGAGGTGATACACCAAAAATGTTTTGTCCACTCTAACTGACCCCTCAATAACACTTATGAATTAGATAAGGACTAGTGATTAGATTACTCTCTCCTATAGATTCATAAGCATCAATATTTCACATGGAAGCTATGTTAAGTGGCTAAAACTTGAGGATGATGAATTAAAGGTCTAATTTCATGACATTGATAGTTAGATTATACTTCAAACATAGTTACCAATACTTCTACACACCATATGACCTGTTTAAGACAATCTTCTAACAACTAGGTGAGAATAAGTACCCAAAAAAGAAGATAAGACTCAACACATATGTAAATAAATAAGTATGAAACACACTAAGCTAACATAGAGAATTTAAATAGTCCTTATTTTCATTTAAAAGGTTTATAAGGTATAATTTGAATAGATTTTCTTCATACCTAGCTGAGTTATGCATACAAAGGCATTTTTTCCTCAATTTATAAAATAATTAAGGGGAAGGGAAGAAGGATCTAGTGTGACAGTGTGAATAAGATTCCATAATAATATTAATTTACTCAATAATCAGTTATAACCATGAGAAAGGACTAGTAACAACTCCATGATTCCCCATATGCACTGCCTTGACTTCATAATGGCCTTAAATGAGAATATGGTGTACAAAATGGTCTAGTAGAGGCTCCTTAAATTTTTTTTGACCCCATTCAAAGTTTGATCACATAAACCTAGTCAAATACATCTCCTTTTGACAATTATAAAGGTATAAATATGGTCCATCTTGGCTTCCATAAAGTATTGAGTAGCCTACCTCTCTCTTACATGTTAATAAGGTTTAAAAAACCACCGTATCCTCCATAATGGACATGAAATATGTTTGATCACATACATAAATAAATTACAATGATGTTAATGACCCTAAATTTACTCTCTTAGCATCCCTTTACACAAATAGGCATCTCCCTTAGTTGAGTTGATAGACCTATTAGGCAACTAGTACTAGTCACTCGATGGTAATTATTTGGATGGTCATGAGACTTGTGTATAACCTTATGAACTAGTAAGTGAGTTTAATTAAAGTCTAACAAAGAACCTCACACCATGACATATGCCTTTAAAATAATTCACACATGTAACTCTTGCTCATTTAGGTGACTAGGTTACCTCTCACTAGCAAATCTAGACTGCCTCATTAGTCCTCGCCTATAGAAGCATTTTCAAGAGGAACTAAGAGTATTTTGTGACCTGATAGGTTTTAATACACTTCATAATATCCTAATGAATGATCTTAAATTTTTCATATAGTTTTTTACCTTTAATTTATCACTAAAACTTGAAAAAAAAGGATTTTTAAACATCTTTATAGCTGTCCATACAAACCAATACCATGAGTAGGACCTTATCATAGTACATAATGTGTTTCAACTATCTTAAAGTATAGTTCAATTAATTTGAGTGAAAATTTCTCAATGGATTTTCCATTGCACTTCAATTAGGGTTTTAAAGAGGTTTAGGGAGGTCTATAATCTTAACAATAGTTAATAAAGGTTTGGCCTTCAACCTATAAACTAATACAACTAAATTATATTAGATGAGGCCCCCCAAAATTATCCACATTATTATGACTTTGTGTATATCCTCCATGTAGTTATGAACACAAGAAGGTGCTCCTCATGTGACTATTTTGCATTATATGCACTTTTAAGGCAATTTTAGGCCAAAAAGGATAATTTTGAGCTCCCTTATGTAAACCAATGCTTCTTTCACATCTACAACTCCCTTAGATACAATTTCATAAAGGTTTTGGTTCTTATTCGACCCTTTATTATCCTTTAAATTTAGTCTTTAGGTAGTAATGATTTGAGTAGTATTAGGCCAATAGGCCTAATGAGAGTGTTTCTATGTTTTTCCCTTAAAAGAAGTTATCTAACCACTTGGACACTTTTGAGATCATGTACTATATCCCTTAAATCCTTTAGATAACTTGTTTTAGCTTGGTTAATCTAGTTTCTTCCTCTTCATACATACATAGTCAACTAACTAGGCACTTAGGCATGTCCATAGGTGATCATTAGATATGGAGACCCTTGTAGGTGGTTATTGTGCAATATTATTAACCTTTTTGTATACTTTACTCATTATACTCATGAAAAACATGTAGACTTTCTCCAATTTCCTACACATAGGCTTGTAGTAGTCCTCTCAAGACTTGTAGTTCTCTTTACGCCTAATTTGTACACCATATACTCTACATGTGCAACCTAGTGTCTCATTTAGATGTCTATGTGACTTGATAAGACCATCAAGACCATTTCCAGACTCAAATACCTCATTTAAGGCATTTTAGGGAAAAATTCCTTCATTGAGTCCTTATCAAGGTTTAGGAAGGGTTTTAGTGGCCTACCATCTTAACGATATTTCATAAAGTACATGCCTTAGATTAAAAACTTAGTGTTATAGATGTTGAGCCCATATACCCCCTCAAAAATCCTTAACAATTCATGGTCCCATGCACCTTGTATGATTAGCTCTGATTAGAAGTTGGTAACCTTCGAGTATTCACTAAGCATTTTGGGTGGATTGATAGTGTTAAGAATCATTCATAGAGTTGAGCTCCTAAATGAAACTCTCTTTACCTTGGATAGTAAGTTCATATGGGTCCATAAATTTACCTAACATAATTTGGCCCCATATACATTTCCATGTAAGATATAATCATATAAATTGGTAGCTCAAAATTTTAGACTAGGATGATAGAGCTCAAGAGGGGTAGTTAGGCCAAATTGACCATTCATATACCTTACTCTATCTAAAAAACCTTCCTTAGGACTTGTATCATCATCATACACATATTCATTTCCTTATGTCTTCCATGGGGAGTTTGAGTATGTCACAATGAGGAAGTTTGGGTTTTGAGGCTTAAGGAGGTTTTAAGGCCTTATAGGCCTAAACTGAGCCTCATGACTTTAAACTACTTATAGGTGTATTGGTGACTTTAATTTCATATTATCAATATTTGAGATATAATTTCAACCTCTTTAATTTGTCATCATTTATTCAAGATCTATCTCAATCCCTTTTTCTCTTTTAGGTCTACCATGACCATCCTTGGCCTAGTCTAAGTGTTTGGATCAGTTGGTGTTAGAGACTTGAGTGGTACGTTTCTCTCCTTCCTTAGTATTAGTAGAGTTGGGGGTATGAAGATGGATTACATACATTACCATAGGGTTATCCTTACATATTTTTTCCACTGTCATTCAAATCATTTTGACACCCCAACTGACTAGGTAGACTTGTATATACTTGGTTCATTATATATGTCTGAGTTAACTTGTTCAACTATCCTTTCAAATTCCCTTTACCTCTCAAAGACATAGTCTATATGTTATACCCTTATTCTTGAGATCTCTCTTTCATGTGCATACATCATCTCACATTTGAGGTTGGATGTAGATTCCTTGTGGTCCTGTAGGTGGTGATAAGGAGTATTTGACTACCAACAAAGTTCTTACATAGGTCCATGAGCAAGAAGAGGGTTTTTATACTATGTTAGAGACCCAGTTCACCTCTCTTGAATCTTAATGATTTCCCTAAAGATATTAAATTTCAAAATCATATAGTCCTCTCTTGATTTTTTCTAGGTTCTATCTACACCTAAATTTTTTCGCTTCCTTTATCATCATTAATATTACTATTAGTTGACACTAATTCTACATATCTCATTTATGCCCTCTAATTCGATCCTAATATCACCCCTTTATAAACATTTACCTAATATCCCCATTTATTTTTATTCATTCTCCAATCTTATATTAACCCCACCAATCTATTAATTTCCCTAATCATTTCTTAATCTTATCATAACCCCCACTTATCCATTATTTGGGAATTTCAAATTCCCATTACCCACCTACCAACATACAATAGCATATTCCTAGGCTCTCCTACACCCATATTCCCTCTAATCACCTATCCTAATCCCATACTAATTTGAATTATTCCTTAAGAGAATTATAGAATCCTCCAATTCTAGTATCCTTTCTAACTTGGCCCCTTCTCTATAGAAGCCTTTATTCTAGAGGCTTCCAAGGAATTTTTAATTCCTTGGAAATTCCTCTACCTTTGATCCTCATGGCTCAAGTTTGAATGTGATCTATTGATTCTCCTCCCCTTGGATTATTTGTACAATCCACTCCTCCATGGCCAAACCATCCATTAAACACATAAAATCTCAATGTCAATCTAGAAAATTCATGAATTAATCCATGCCAATCAAAAAATACATGAATCCAAATAATTGAATAAATCCTTATGTCAAAATTATCATTCCAATCTTTGCAATCCACAAGGTAAATTTTTTTAAATATTTTTAAGGGAGGCTAGCTGAAGCAAGGAATTGGTAAGAATTTCTTCATCTATTCTAATTTGCTTCCATTATCTCTCCTATTAGGTAGTTTGACATTTTGGATTTAAATTGCATTTTTAGGTAGTTTAATCCATTTCTCAAAATTTCTACTACATTTTGGAAACCACAGTGGGACATCCCCTCCTAGTTTAACCTATTTGCATCTTAGATGTGTTTTGGTAGCTTGCAAGGTTGATTGGTTGAGGAAGAAGGTCCAGATTTTGACAAAATATCATGCCTAAGTGAATTGTAGTTTTACATTACAAAATTAATAATTTATAGTCATGGAATTATCATTGGGATTTTTGGTTTTACACTGACTACTAGATATTAATTGCTAATGGATAACATTTTTGCATCTTAATCCTCTATTATGAAATCATAGATTCATGAATTGTGATATTACCAATAAAGTTCTGATTTTGCATGAACTTAAGTGATATTATTATAATCTATAATAGTTTACCCTTTTGGTAGATGATTAAATTTTATAAATACTTCTAATTCTTAATAATATGTTTTTTATATGATTTAGTGGTTTTGTCTTTTAACCCATAGTTTTGTAAGACCTAGTATTTTACCAAGTATAATCAGTTTTGCTTTTTTTTTTAATCTTTTATGGGTCCATATCATCTATTTTCATCTTGAAATATATAAATGGTGGTGTTCTATGTGCAAGGAAACAAGACATACCAAACCTAGACTGATTTTTTCATCCTCATGCAAAACCACAACTTAATAGTCATGATAGTGATTTTGTGTTTTTTGTTAAAATTCCTAAGCTGAAATATTGATTGGTTAACTACTTGGTCTCTATTTGTTTAATCATTTTTTGTCTATATGAAATAGGGGGAACTTATCTCATAATAGTTAAAAACACCTTAACACCCCCTCTCAACCACAGGTTGTGAAATCATAAGGATGTAATCATGAATATTTTTGTTGTTTCTTACCAAGCCTTGTTTAATTTTCTATTGTTTTATATATATATATATATATATATATATATATATATATATATATATATATCAATATCATCATAAATTTTTAATCAATTTGTTTATGTAAATAAACCTAAATATAAAATATATATTATTCCTTTTCAAAATACAATATTTCTGATCATGAAATCATAGTTTTGTTATAAAAATCATGATATTGCCTTGGCACTTATGGTTTTGTAGAAAATAGTGCAGTAACCATTATCGATTATCACCTTTCTATAAAACCATGACTTTGCAGTTGTAATATTGTAGAAAATTCATGATATTTAACTTTATAGTTTTGGTATTGAATAATTCTAACTATGCATTTATGGTTTTGTAATCAGTAATAATGATTTTGTTCCTCATTTTTGCCTTCAAAATTGTCATTTTGACTGCATTTTGAGTCATTTTTGGTGAATTTTGAGTCATTTAGAGTCTCCCACAAGGGGATCTACCCATTAACCCCATAAGGGGAGATAACCCTTAACCTTGTAAGGGGTTATACCCCTAGACCCCACTAGGGGATGCCACCCTAGACCCATGGATCATGGCTCACTCACCCAAAGAAGTTATAGAGATAAAATCATGATTTCTTTGGTGGTTATTATTTAGGATTATTAGACTAACATTATGTTTCTTATAGGGTTAAATATAGAAAATATATTGACTTGCTAACATCTTATTTTTTAGGTCATATTTTGATCTAATGTCTTATCCTATAGGTTACCCCTCAAGATTGACAACTAAAACCACTAATCATTTTCTTGTAGACCACCTCTCAAACACATTTTCACATTTTGAAAATCATTTTTGAAACTTTTAATAAATTTCATCACTTTTGTTTAAATTGTGTTGGATATTCTTGTATATTATTTAATATTGTATATATATCACATCTAAGTAATTAGTTAATTAATATATTTTTATCTACTTATCTATCATTCGAGGGCTATGGTGGTGTATGCTCTCCTACTTGCATCCTTGCCATGATTCCTAGAGGATCAAAAATCACTAATAAACCCTCTTTTTTATTTTATAGGGGAAATTTGATGTGTAATTGACATCCAAACACTTTCCATAGTATTATGGGGATAGTGACTATGGATTTCACCACCATGCACTAATCCACACTCTATGTTCTAGTGAAGTATAAATATCATGGACAATTGTGGTTAGGCTAAGTGGTTGACCCCATATATGTCATTCATGAAGGGGAAGAGTTAGTTATCTAAACCAAACATTAGACAACACCTTATATATAATTGGGCCCCATTGTACCTATCATATATTGGGGATGCCCCTAGAGATTCCATTTGGCCTAGATTAAGACCTTGTGTCCATAATAAGAGAATTGCTATCAGAGTTAAGATCATCTCCCAAATGACCATCATGTAAAAATAGGTTTGAGAGGGTTTAGGAGATTGTATAATGGGTCACCAGCCTACAACTTCACCCTCAAAATTGATACATGGTATAGTCATCGAGTTACACACCCATTCATTTACTAATTTTATGCTTGTGGTTTTCTTGATTAGATATGTGTTGTACTTTATCCATGTTATTTGTGAGTTTAGTCATCCTTTAACCCAATCTTATACACCCCTATCTAGGAATTTTTCATTATCTTGTATATCCTTATCATCATCCTCTTGTACATTTTGTCTTTACACATCTATTTATTTGTCTCATCCTATCTCCCATCAACCTCTTATCTTAATCCCATTCTATTCTAGTTGTATCCACCTATAATTGGTCATACCCCTATCACTTACATATCCTAATCAAGTCTTGTCATCCCTCTATCACATCTTATTATAGCCCAACCTCATATTCTTCACTTATCTTTAATATTAATCATCCCTAACATCTTATTTATCTCTTGGTCCACCTTATCTATAACCAATCTTGATCACCTCCTATTTTAGTCTCATCCATACACATCACCTACATATACTAATCACATATTGTCATCCACATCTTTTCCTAAGTCCACCTTATCCATAACTGATCATTTGTCTTGATCTTGTCTAGTCACCTTATCCATATTTTATCAACCTAATATTAATCATAATTCAACCCATATTTCCCAATTTACCCCATTTTCCATATTATTCCTATCATTAAGTCTTTAGTCATACTTTGGTATTAATCCACATTGGCAAAAAATTCTTGTCATATTAGGTTCCTCATAATTATCTTGCTTGTGTCTAATCAAGTTTGAATCATAATCATGTATCCTACCAATCTATTATCACAATCATCTCTCCCTCTTTTAATCCATCATATTAAGTCTTGAGCTATTATTAATCCAATCAATCCTTAGTCAATATTAGTCCCTTAGGCTAGTTTATCCCCTCATCCAATCTTAGAGCTTATCGTAGCTCACATATTCAGATCCAATCATGATCATCATAGCCTATTTCATATCCTAATTTGGTCTACTTAATATTTTCCCATCCCATCAAACATCATATTAAAATTTAAGACCAAGATAAAGTAAGCCTTTCTCCAAATTTGTTCCACATGTCCATCATCATCCTTTAGTATTAACATGCAATTCCCTATACCTACTAATTCGGTATAGTGAATCACATCATTCATACTTTCTCCCATTCTTATCCATGTAATATAAAATAGATTTGGTTAATACAATAATTTATCAATGCCTCATTACTAATAGGGATATTCTCTTTTCATGTCTCCTTGAGCTGAGCACCTATAATCGTACAAAATTTAGCCCTATCTACCTAAAATTACCTCTAGTTCACACCTATACACATTGGTAAAATATGAGCCTTCACACTAACCAATCACATTAGAATCCACCATCCACTTGTCATAGTTGATCATTTACCCCTTTCTAAACTAGAAAAGGGAATCTAATTCTGGCCACCTCATCTATTATTAGTTAATTAACTCAATCATGTCAATAACCATCTGATCCAAAGTCTCATGATTCCACATCTAAGTCAAAAAGTGAAGAGAGTTCTTATACTTATCTTCCCGTATCCTTATAATCCCTCTTATACCAACTTTGTGTTGCCAACATGATGGTTTATCTAGCTAGTTTAATAATTTTGGAAATATTGGTGCATTATTACTAATTTAGTTAAAGGGTTTGAGTAGTGAAATCATTAAATAAATATGTAATAATTAATCTAATAATTTGTGTAATTTTACTATAATTTCAATCTTTCTAAAAATAGTTATAAGGGAGAGAAAATAAGACTTAGCTAGAAACTAATATAGATGGTTATCGTAGGGTTTGAAATTTATTGTGCAAGACTAGGATAGTATCATAAATTAATATTTGGATTTCATTTTATGATTAGATAGGAACACAAAATAGGAAACTAATGGCATTAACAATGTAGTTCATCTCTACCTTTGTTGCCTATGAGACCTAAGCTTTTTGGGTTTTATTCATTGAGTTTATGTGGCCCTACCTATGAAGTTTCAATTATTGGATATCCATAGAACCCATTATAAAAAATAATTTGTCCTTAAACCCTAGACCCTTTATACTTTGACCAACTTTTAGAAAGATGGGGGGGGTTGGTGTGTGTAAGATTCACTGAATGTGTATCGACACCCCTTATGTGGGCATGTTGACTACATACCAATACTCTAAAGAGGGATCAAGACATATGTAGTTATCCCACTTGATGTGCTTTATGAAATAATGTGTATGAATATGCAAAATGATAAACTAGATGTTATCAAGGTGGCTAAGGACTGGTGTAAGGATTTGGATAAGCTTGTATTGGTTGGCTATATGCAGAGAATATGGAAGATTGCTTGAGTAGTCTTGCTTGTATTATTGCTTAATTAGTGATAATTACCAACCTCTTCTTAATGAACTTTGAATAGGATTTTATAGGGATATGTTGGTCATAGGTTAAATGTAATCATACTAAGCTAACACAATGAAGAAGAGAAATTGGAGAAAAATGGTAATCTAGGCTCAAAACATGATTGGATAGGAGTTCTAGAAAGGGGACACCCTAGGGTTAGGTGTTATAGGCCAAGTTGGGTACTATTTTTTGGAGGGTATGAAATCTTAGGGGATGGAATAAGCATGGAAAAAGGGTCTTGACTAAGATGGAATGAGGTATTTTAATACTATATATGATTGAGAATTAATGAAAAGGTACCTAGAAGGGTCATGAAAGTAAGCAAGAGGGACCTATGGGATGGATGTCACATGTCATACTCAAGTTACCAATTTTTTAATTTTATATGACTACATTTACCCCCCCTCCCATTTATTCTAGTGATGTAGTAAAGTGAAATACTAGGATAAAGGAAAAATAAAAACCATACCTAAAATTATCTATAAGGGTGAAGCTCATTAATCTATTATGATGTTGGGTGTGCATAGAGAGAGTACGCAATGAAGTGTGAGTCAAGAGTAATATCATGAATGAAGCTTAGTTCGCAATTCCTTAAGAGTGGCTCAAAAATTTAAAGTTTATCCCTTTAGCTCCATCTTCACTCAATAAGTGAAGCTATGTGATCATGCATGTGTTAATTAGTGTTTGTACTATGTATCTAATCCTTCTAAGTAGTTGGATAAAGAATACAAAGGCTAGTTAGTCCTTTGGATCCATCGTTACCCTATATAGTTAAACCATTAACTAATACTAGTATGAAATGTGTGTTGAACTATATGGCCCATGAATTCTCTATAATCTAACAATTTTGGTGTTGATATATTAATGTATTCTATAAACTAGGCCACACTTGGCCACTCTAAAAGATGGAAATTAGGCTCATTTGAAAGCCACTTTTAAAGTGGTGCATTAGGATTATATGAAAGCCCTTCTGAAATGTGGAAGTTAGGTTTGTATGAAAGCCACTCTAAAATGATGCTAACCACCTATAGATGTAATAAGGCACATAATTGATGAGAATGTTTGGGTAATGCTAAACTCAGAAAGAAAAGAAAAGAAATGTACCACACACATTTCCCCCAACCATTGGTGTTCAAAACATGGATTTTGATATGGAATTTATACGAACTACCATATATAAAATTGAAAGTGAGAGCCATCATACCATGCATGATACCCCCTAAATTTGGATTTTCTGAGCAAAAATGTATTACAAATTACTGATTTTGAACTGGTGTTGTTGTCCTTTGCTGAAAGTAAAAATTGTTATGAAATTATCACTATTTTTCTAGTCTATTATGCCTAGTTTGACCTTTGATTATTATTTTGAGTGTTTCAAAACCAATTTTTAGATTATTAGGAGATTTTATCTCTATAACAAAACCCCTATTTATTAACCCCTCTTTTTAGGGTAGGAATTAAGACCTTACAATGATTTCCCTCAAAATAAAGAGTCATGTAAGTGTGTTATGCTATGAAATACATGATATAGCAATAATAATCAACAAGATATCTCAAGATATAGCATAATATGTAAAGGAGATTATTAGATCAATAGGGGTATGACTAGATCGATATAACAATGTAATAGTATGTGAAATGTAATTAATTGAAACTAGAATTGGAAGTTTGGTTAGTTGTTAGTTGGTAAGGAGTGATGGAGCATGATGCCCATCATAGCATCCAAGATAGAAAGATAATACATGATGTGGATCATGGCATTGTAAATAATGAGAAACAAATGAGCAATAAACACACAAGGTAGGAAGAAAGAAGCATACAAGAGTGTCCAATGGGACAAATAAATAAGGGACATGGTCACATATCACTTAAATTGAAAGGAAAATATATAAGTCTTGTTAAAATTCCACATAGACATACATTTGAAAACAAGCAAGGTTGGTGTCAAAGCCACAATCACATAGAAGATTATAGGTAAAGGACATTGGCAAATGTCCTAAGGCACAATCATTAATAGAATCAAAGGATATTAAAAAGTGTCATAAGGCACATATAGGATATAAAATAGGAACTAAGGAATGTAATAAATCTATCTATGCAAATTAAGAAAGGAAATAATGTAAATACTATAAGTACAATCACACCTAGATAATCAAAGAAAGAAGTGAAAGTATGCAAGACATGTTAGTACAAGACTAGGTATATGCTAAGAAATACTTAAGTGATATATATTAGTGAGTGTTGATAGAGTAATATATGTAATATAGTATGTAATATACATCAACATGATAACTAGAGTGTGTGGTGAAGGTATGACATAACCTAGAACGTGTAGTCATGTAGAATATGCCCATAGTGGGTATGCATATCTATGTATGTCTCGATGTTTAAGTAGGATGCCCCATTAATGGCTAGACTAAAGCAATCAAGGATCTAGATGTCACTGCACACACTCAAAGAAGATCAAGCAAATCATTGTAATGTAGATAAATCAACAAACAATAGCATATAATAGCAAATGTAAGTCTAGCATGAAAGTAGAAATGTACAGCATGGATGATGCATACAATCAAATTTTTTTTCTATTTTGAATTATTTGAATGTTTTTGGAGTTTTGAAATATTTTAATGTTTTTGTATTTTTTTAATAAGATATGTACAATCAATCATAAAGGAGTTTATGTACAAGGAAAACTAAGAATAAACTATACTAATCGATGAGTCTTATGGGAAACTCCCTATTGTGGTGTCCTGTATCAAAGAAAGGAATCATTCATGATTATGAAGCATAAGGG
Organism: Torreya grandis; assembly: GCA_037957365.1. NCBI lineage: Eukaryota > Viridiplantae > Streptophyta > Pinopsida > Cupressales > Taxaceae > Torreya > Torreya grandis. The sequence goes on from JARHVA010009350.1 coordinate 112,159, forward strand.
AATGGATATGAATATGATTATGGATATTCAAATTTATTTTTGATGTCTTGGAGATCATAATAACTTATATTTTTCCACTCATCATTATCAGCTTGATTTTGAACCAATGGAATACTCGTGTTGAATTTTGTTGTATATGGATCTTTTCTTTTGATAAAATGTATATATGAATGGTTTTCATATGATTTTCGATAAATCCCAAACCGTGGTGATAAATATTATCAACTAATAGAATAGGAGTAGTGATGCCTTGAGTCTTCTTGCCCAACCTTTGACCTTGGTAATCAAATAGTTGTAGATATTTTTGACTAAACCCATACTATTTTAAAAGTTGAGCCTTATTTTGAAGAGGTATATTTTCATATTTTTCTTGGTTTACCTATGATTTTAGTACTATTTTTTTCTCTAATTTTTCTTTTTGATCCTTTTATTGTTCTAAGTTATGCTTTGGTAACCACTTTTGTATTGTTTATACATTTGAGCCTTTGTGAATGTGTTCCAATGCTATTGTGGATTTCTTGACCAATTTACACTATATAGGGTCCTTATTATAAATTATTTTATGTATATATTTATTCAATTACAAACATGAATTTGTGTGATGCCCATACATTTTATGATATGTACAATAATATCTATATCTTCTTACTAGATGTACAGGAGGTAGTTTCATAAACTTGGATTTTATCATTTCCCTTAGTACCTCACTTGAACTCTTATTTGATCTTTAACTACTTTTTGAATCACTAGTTGTAGAGTTACTTTATTGTGATTTCTTATTTTGATATGTAACATTGCTTGCAATCAATTGACTAGGTGAAGGTTTATATACATGATTGGCACTAGGATGCCTTTTAGGCTTCTGTATTATAATATGATCTTCTAATGTTGTGATATTTTCATGTAATATCTGATTATATGTTTGTAAATATAAAAATAACTTACTCATACTAGTGATTTTATCCCTTAGAGTCTCACAAGTACAAACCCTAGTTGCTTTTGATTGAACATGTAAGCACATATGTTGAAGAGGTTTTGAAAAAGATATATGCTAAATGTATGCATTAGGAATAATAGTATGGGATACCTCACCTTTTGGAAGGGTGATAACATGGACCTAGTTAGAGGGAAAGTAACTATCACCCTTTTGGGGGAGAGGAAGAGGAGACTATTTCATATGCATAAGATATGACATTGAAACTTGATAGGTGGTTGTTAGCTTATGCAATGTATGCTCTAGGTAGAAACCATGTATGTGGGATAAAATGCATGTAATTAGAGTTATAAGTTGTATAAAAATGTATTTATAAAGAGAATTCCACATGAGAGATATCAAGCTTGGGATAGAAAGAATGAATTCGTGCATGAATGTATAAGAAACTTCGGCATGTGCTATGACATTTCTAATGTGTTTAGCATGATAAACTTGAAAAAATTTCCATATGAGAGATAGAAAATAAGGGATAAAAATAATGAATTTGTGCATGAATGCATAAAAAATTTGTCATGTACTATGACATTTATAACGTGTTTAGCATGATAAAATTGAAAAACATTCCATATGAGAGATACAAAGCAAGAGATAAAACCTTGTATGAGATACAAGTAAACTTTTATTTGAAGGAGAGGTATCTTATTATGTTTAACAATGACTTTCTTAATATCATTCCATATTATGAAAAGTAGGAATGAAAAAAAAAAAGAATGAAGATTTATAATAGAATATGGTAAACTTCATCATTCATGTACATAATAGGACCAATTATGGTCTCCTTATTATTTTCAAGAAATGTAAGAGAAAATTGTAAATATGTGAGATCCACTTTTGAGATCTAATTTTAGAATGTAACGTGATATCTCAAAAGAAATAAGACTTAGTGTATGAAACTAGGGTTTTGAAAAATAATTATTTTTCAAAATCACTATTGAATTTTGATATTTGAAGTGTGTTTCTAATTTAAATATGATATTCAAATTTAGAAAATTATTTAGAAAATACCAGGACCTAGTATGCACAACTAGGGTTTGAAAGAAAATTATTTTAAAATTACTACAAAATTTTAAAATTTAATGCTAATTTTTATTTTATTATGCAATTAAAATATATATATATATATATATATATATATTAAAAATTATTAGGAAATCTACCCTAGGGTTTATATGTGTAAATGAAGTAAGTCAGGTTCACCAATGATTTAACATTTTTGGGAATATTGGTGTATTATTCTTAATTTAGTTAAAGGATCCAAGTAGTGAAATCAATAAATAAATATGCAATAATTAATCTAATATTTTTTTAATTTTATTTTAATTTTAATCTTTCTAAAAATATTAATAAGGGAAAGAAAATAAGACTTAGCTAGAAATTGACTAAGACAACTATTACAGGATCTAAAATTCATTGTGCAAGACTAAGACATTATCACAAATCAGGATCTAGAGTTTGTGTTATGATTCAATAGGAGTCTAGGGTTTAAGGGCAAAATATACTCTATAGGGAGTTCCATGGACATCCAACAATAAAAAATTCATAGGCAGGGTCACACAAACTCAATGAACAAACACTAAAAAGATTATATCTCCTAGACAATAGTGGTAGATGTTCATTGAGTTTGTGCTAGGGACTAGAGTAAGGATTTTTATAAGCTTGTAAGTGTATTGGCTAGTTGTATTTAGAGAATAGGGAATATTTCCTAAGTAGTCTTGTTTGTATTCTTTCTTGCTTAGTGATAATTTCTAACCCATTATAAATGAAATTTAAATGGGATTTTATAGGGATATATTGGTCATGGATTAAATGAAATCATGATAGGTTGACATAAGGAAGAAGAAGAATCAGGAAAAATGGTAATTTGGGCTCAAAATTTGATTAGATATGAGCACTAAAAAGGGGACACCCTAGGGTCTAGCATTATAGTCCAATTTGGGTGTTATTATCTAGAGGGTATGAGACCTAGGGAATGGAATAAGCATGGAAAAGGGTCATAAATAAGCTAGAATGAGGTCTTGAAAGGCTATGGATGATTGGGAATCAATGAAAAGGTACCTAGAAGGGTCATGAAAACAAGAAAGAGGGACTTATGGGATGGATGTCATAAGTCATACTCAAGTTACCAATTTTTACATTTTATATGACTACACCACCTATAAAACATCTTAATCCTACTAATACTATGCCCTCTTGTTATAACATAAATCACTATTATATACATATCACCAAACTTGGGGGCATACCATTAATTGATGTCATAATTTACAAAACTATGTCCAAGACCTCATCGATCGTGGTGACATAGAACTTGAGAATAAATCATATGAGTCTACATCCTTGGGTGAGCAAGAACAGGAATGTCAAGATTCCATTCTCGATCATGATGAATCCCTTCCCTCTCTAATCCAAGGTTAAGACACCACCTACATCTTCCATATCCCCCCATATTTGATAAATACCCCATCAAAAATGAGTCTATTCCCCATGAACCTAGTCCTCATGCTTCCTTCCATGGGATTATCTTTATCAAATCCATTATTACTTCATCACCTTCCTCTCACCCATCATATAAAAGACCCTATGTTGAAAGGTCACTTGTGGACAATGAATATTCTGCTAGAAGAATCATATCGTGTATAGTGGAATCAACATTAGAGTTAATATATGTTTTATTTGCATTAGGATCATGTTCAACAACAATATTTTAATCATATTACTCATTAGAAACATAACCCCTCATATATATTATAGTATATGATGACTATGCCTAACTTTTAAAAGATAATTCTAAGGATAATCAATCACCAATCATATATTTTAATTGAAATGGGGATGATTAAGTTATAATCAAGTTATTTCAAGATTTATCTATAGAATATTACTAGAGTGAATCTAATCTTACATTGGAGGCATGTCTTTCAGCTAGTCTTAGTGATCCTTTTACTGATCTTGAGGATATTTTCTCTAATGTCAAAAATGGTCTCCTAATAACCCCTATGAATACCATGCTTCCCTATCACTCCTCATTGATCTCATCATACCATCTTCACCATCTTTGAATATCATAGATCATTTCCTTCCTATAAATAATCATTTAATCACCTTTATTCATAAGGATGAACATGAGCATACATCATTAGATAGTTCCTAAAGAAACATAAGGTGTGCTACAAATGTAAAAGTCTAAGACCATATTAAAAAATTCAATAATAATAATCAAATCATCTATGATCCCATAATTCAAAGTTAAGAAAATTCAAATCATTGGCCTAATCCAAAAATGTCTTCCCATAGTGAATTCCAATGTCAAGCACTAGGGTATCATCAAATTTGAAAATCAATCTCCTCTAGTGAAGCCCAAAATTAGGCACTAGGGGGTAGTCAAAGTCAAATTAAAAAATCAAAATAATATCAAAAGAATTATTAATATGGTTGATCATCCATCAAATAATTAGATCATAGATAAATAATAAATTCAAAGTATCTTGGATCTCTTGTAATCTTTTTTCAATTGGAACTAATCAAATATATAATGTCTAACATCTTTAATGATGTGTGACTACTAGTCATAATACCCAATCACCCATCACACCATCCTAAAATGGTCATACCATCCATTTAAGTCTATTACACCCCTATCATCATAAAAAATCCATACATCACATCACCTTCCTGGTTAACAAAGATACCTATCCTACATATCTAGAGGGGTCATAATTGAGAATCAATAAATGTCACAAGGACATTAATACATCTAGTGGTAACAACATGATCCTCACATCACATATCTCCAAAAAAGGTGTTGGATAAATATTTCATAAATATATACATCTTGTATCTTGTACCCATATCTATTAAATCAAGATTAAAAATCACCCAAATTTTTTTAAAAATAAATCAAAAAAATAAAAAATAAAATAAGATGATTTTTTTTTCATCTAATGGTGAAAACTAGTCTTATAGTACCTTGGGAAAGTACCATGATGAAAATTGGTTTCTATCATCATGGTAGAATAATATATTATTTGAATTACATATGAACACTTGGGTGCAAAATCTAGTTCATCTCTACAGTCATATCCCATGTTCCTTACCAACGTTATTCATGTCCTAGTCTAAACATCCTTGTCTAACATGTCCATATATCCCTCATCCCTATCTAGTCTATCATTTCTTCCAGTTTTGACCTTCGTAATTGAATGGAAGATGTCTTGAGAAATATTTTGGAATAATCTTGGCATAACCTCCAATGGACACCTAGGAAACTAAACATTTGGTTCCTTCACAATGTGGTCATTGGCAATCCTTAGTCCATTATTCATTGGTCCTCATCTCATTTTTAGCATCACCATCATCCTTCCATCATCCCATCCATCATTCCATCCATATTTATCTTAGTTTTTATTCTTGGTATTCCCTTTTTCTAATAACCCCATTTTTATAGTGTACATACATATCCCAAAAAGACCTAAAAATTGAAATATGTCAAAAACCCAAATACACACACACACACACACACACACACACACACACACACACACACACACACACACACACACACACACACACACACACACACATGTATGTATGTATGTATGTATATAATCCACAAAATCCAAAAATATCCCAATTGCCTTGGCATATGTCATCTTATCCTATGTCCTCAATATCCCCATCTTCCTATCTAATGTATTAGTCATCTTATCATCCTAGTCAATTTGTCCTATTATCTTCTACATCCTTATCCTAATTATAGTCCCCTGTTTAGTCCCCATCCATATCCTTATCCAAATACTTATCTTTATCTAAATAATTAGTGTATTCTTAGTCCCTATCCTTAATCCAACATCACCTCATCACTTAATCAATCATCCCATTAACTATCATCTAGACCATTAGATTAGACACAGTGACACTATATATAGATACTTGTTTGTGCTAATGGTATGCTCGGTGTTGTTTGAGTTATTTTCATCATGTATATATCTTATTTTTATATTTATTTTTTATTTTCGTCTTGCATTATGTCTTTTTTTATCTATTCAAAAATAAATTAAGATGTTATGATGACACCAAAAAGGATATAATAATGCTTTTAAGTTCCATCAATGATGTACAGTTCATTATTTTCCCATGCACTCTAATATACCTTCCCCTTGGTCATACTTATATCATGGGTTAAATTGACAAGTGTTATATTTATCAGATTACTTAGACTATGATAATCCTTATGACAGTTGTGATGGCTTGATCTTCTACACCTTCATCATTTTTTTAATCATCTAATAATCCTTATCCTCTAATCACTAATCTTCTTCATCATCATCATATTCTAATCAGTCAATTATCATTTATCCCCATTTCTAAACTACATTAGCTTGAGGTTTTTTTAGATTATGTATATATCACTCACTCACATGATGTGCCTAAGTTTATATCAACCACTCTCTCGTTTTTTGTCACCATTCATCATCACATATATCTTATCCTTCATCATCCTCCCATCTTACATCAATCAAATCCTTGAGATATAAATCATTAATCAATTGGTATATTGATCAATCGCCATCCTTACAATCATCTCCTTAATATTTTTCATCAGTTGCTTACACTTGTTGATTGGTCCCAACATATCACAACATATATATTTTCTTGCATAATCATTTATTTATTGATTCATCATTTAAAGTTTATGGGTTCCTCACTCAATTAGGGTATGACCAGACCCATAACTTTATCATCATCTATCATTCCCTTGCATGTATGCTTGTTAAGGGCATCATCACTAGTAATCACATTATGGATTATTATTTTATGTAATTTATTCTAATTCTTCCCCTTCATCTTTTGATCACTCGATCATATCATTTATTATCTAACTTATCTTTCATCATATCATTCAACCTTATCTTTGAGCCACAATCATCATTAATCTCATCAAATCATTGTCTTTTCCTAGCCTAAATCTCTCCCTTACATGCATCCTTTCTTAGGACACATAAAAAACTTGTGGAATTTTTTCTTATCATTACCATGCTACATTTGGTTCACCTTAGGATGTGTCAACAACCTTAACACAATCTTTCTCACCCCCTATGTGTAAATTTTTTCTTAGGGCATCATCAATCTATACCTCAATTCTCAAGTTGAATTCATATTATTTATCATCTATCTCAAAATATCACATTCCATTCCCTTATCTATTTGTCACATCCCACCCCTAGTTTCTTATTCTAATTGGACATCCATCTCCTTCCTCCCTTCATGTCCCTTCGAGGGGGCACCATATCCCTTAACATTATCTACTAAGATTCATTAATGAAATAGTTTTTATTTGAAATACCATTACTCAATCCACTTCATCCCTTTGTAATACCCTTTCAAAGTGGGGAAAAATATATACACCTAAATTCATTCACTTCCTTTATTTTCACTAATATTACTATTAGTCAACATTAATTTTACTTATCCCATTTATCCCCTCTAATTTTGTCCTACTATCACCCCTTTATAATCATTTATCTAATATCCCCCTTCATTATTCTTCATCCAACAACCTTATACTAACTCTGCTAATCATTTATTAATCGTATCCTAACCCCCACTTATCCATTATTTGGTAATTTAAAATTCCCATGACCCACCTACGCTAGCCTATTCCTAGACTCTCCTACACCCCTAGTCCTTATACTTACCTATCCTAATCATCTACTAATCTTAATTAGTCCCTAAAAGTATTATAGAATCCTCCAATTCTATAATCCTCTCTAACTTGTCCCCTTCTCTCTATAAGCCTTTATTCTAGAGGCTTCCAAGGAATATTTAATTCTTTTGAAATTCCTCCATCCTTGATCCTCACGGGTCAAGTTTAAATGTGAGCCACTAATTGTCCTCCCCTTGGATTATTTATATAATCCATTCCTCTATGAAAAAACCATCTATTAATCTCATGAAATTTCCATGTCAATCTCACAAATCCATGAATGAATCCATGAATCAATGCCAATCAAACAATCCTTGAATCCAAATCAATGAATCAAGACATCACTATGTCAAAATTTTGAGCCTAATCTTTACAATCCACAAGATAAATCAGTTTAAAAATCTTGGGGGGAGGCTAGATGAAGTAAAGAATTTATAATATATTATTTATTTATTTTTATTTCCTTCCATAATTTCTCTTATTAAGTAGTTTAACATTTTGGGTTTAAATTGCATATTAAATTAGTTGATCAATTTGCTCAAAATTTCTACTACAGTTTTAGTTATAGATGATGGTTTTGGCAAACTCCTTTAAGGATGACATTGAAATTTATTTCCTAGACTCTATCATTGGCATTCAACCATGTTTCTAAACTTGAATGAGCTTTCTTCTTATCACATCCTCTTTGAGATTTCTTCTCATTGTATGACTTTTAACCTTACTCACATGCCTTAAGCTTGGGTGTGAGGGCTTAAACCTATAGGTGGTGTTTATGTAATCATATAAGAGTTATGATTTTTATAACCAAAGCCTCTTAAGAGGTGAAATTAGTTTGATAAGGTTATTACATAATGGATATTTAATGAGAGGGCTCATGTGGACTATTATTTCTCATGAAAGACCACCTGTTAGGACCCTACACACCCCTATCTATGTAATTAAAAAAGTAAGGCACTTGTATTTGGTTAATCAAGAGTATTTAAGGAAAAAAATAAAACCTATGAAATCACAAAAACCTTAAACAATGCTAATAAATCTTAAAACCTAGTAAAAAGGCCTCTGAAAGCATTGGGAACCAGTTCATGGTATTTTTGGTCATGATATCCATAATGAGACATGTTACTTATGAAAGATGGGATCCTCTACATGTTTAAAATACCTCTACATGTTATATAGTGTTCTAATGATCTTCAAAAACCATCAACCATGAAACATTCTACTCCTACTCATAATGGACGTCAAACTACATAGGTAGTTCCCCTTGAAGATAGGGTCTTGAAGGATTTAAAAGTTCATTAATGAATCCATTGTGATAGGGAGGAAAAGAAGCCATTAATGGTCCCAAGAAACCCATCATCTAACCTCAAACCAATACTCATGTCTATATTTATGAATTGAAGGCTCTTCATCATCAATAAACTACTACCTACAACCTATAACATGTGCCAACATGAAGGTTCCTTACTCTTATGATCTCACACATGTGAACTAGTGGTGAGAGGTGAAGTGGTAGGACTATGAAAACTTATATAATACATATACAACCACCATTTTCACCAACAAAGTCATAAATATACTAAATCCATTCAAAGATTGACCCTATATATATGAAGAATACTAGTTTGACTACTAAGTTCTTAACCATTATTCATAAAGAACAAGGCATCTATCTAGAAACTAATTTCAAGGATTGGAAGGACATTATATCCCCTTCCTCTATATAATATCTCAATTCACCATTTTGTCTCTCATATCCATGCTAAGCAAGAACCTAAATAGTTATCTAAGGTTGCCAAGAAGAGTGATGGAGAGAAGGGATCAATTTTTCACTTCTTTGACTCTCAAACTCATGTATTGTCTTCTATAATTCCTATAATTAGTTCCCCATGAATATTCCTAACCTCATTTGATCATGAACATACTGTAAATTTTTGTATAAGCTTGAAAACACCTAGAAAACATTACTTTTCTACATTTTCTTAGGTTTCAAATCTTGAAATGTTATTGGTGGGCAGGAGGAGGGAAATGAGAAGTCAAAATATTTTCAAAATATGGAGTATAGGTGGAGGTAAGGTGAAGAGTTATTGTTTCACACATGTTGGCTTCCCATAGTGGTGAATAAAAACATTTGAATTCCTAAAGAAAACCCCTTTGCATATGAAACTACTCTAGCATGGCATTATAGTGATAATGAGACCCCTTTGAATGTAATCTACCTTTAATATTGATTTAATTGTGTCTTAGGGGCCATAGTAATATTATTCCCATGGTGTGACTACCCTTTAAATTAAATTATGCATGATCTCACATGAAATATCAATTGGAGGTCACCTTGATATTTGCTAAAAGACCTTAAAACATGTCAAGGCTTTAATAAAATTCATCACATTCTATTTATACCAGCTCTAATCATTTGGTTTATCCATATGTTATATGTTCTCAAAATGTTTAGATGTATTCATAATATGCCATGAGTTGTAACCTTTGAATAATCTTCAATATGAGTGGTTTTAGATCACTATGACCACCTAAAGACTTGTTATGGACTCTTATATATAGCTAGCACAAAGTGAACACTTGACATAAGCTCAAACAAGGTGATAAGATGACATCATGGCATTCATTAACATAATTACACCACTTTAACCTATTTCATTTAAATAAATGATAAGTGACCCCTTCTTGAACTGCCCTAACACTTCAAAAGACACAAGAAGGTTACCAAGGCTAAGATTAGGTGTTCATGGGCATAGGTTAACACTTTATAATCCTAAGGGTAGAAATAAGTCAACATCATTAGTGAATCTAAAGGGTTGACCTAATTTTTAGTTAAGAAGACCCAAGATTTCTTGCATAATAGTCATGACTCATTTGAAAGATGTCCTTGACTAGACTAACACTTCATGATTAACACCTTGCAAACCTTGAGGAATAAAACAACCTCACAAGAAACACAATAAGACACAAGTAAAAAAACAAAGACATAAGTAACATAACAAAGACATATAATAAATAACAATATAACTAAACAAGAAACTAATGAATCATGTGCCACAACACTTGGAAGAAAGGAAACCTTAACTACTATGTACAGAGATGAAATGTGTTATTTTAATAACAATACTTAAGGAACACCCCATTTATAGTGATAGGGAGTTCCTCACCATTCACTTTTAATAATTGGACAACATTGTGATCTTTGTAGATGGTCATAATTTAATTTCCACTCTATATGCTATCAGATTTTGAGTGCTTACCTAGTTTAGCTCAACCTTCATCCCACTTGAGCACAATATCACCTTGTTGGAAGGTCCTTGATAAAAATATATTTTCAAATAAACTATTGAATTTATTATTATGGGACCACATGGAATGTATAACATCATCTCTTATCTATTTTATCTATATCAATTCATTCATCCTTGCCTCCATGGCATCACTCTCCATGAATTCAAGTTGATGTGTGAGTTTCAAGGTTGGTAGTTTAAGTGATATGTGTAACCTTACCTCTTTTCCATATAAAATAAGGTATGTTGAATGACCAGTATCTCTCTTGGGAGTGATCCTATCTTCCCACAAAGCTATCCTTAGTTTAATATGCCACTCCCTTAGATTTCCCTCCATAGTTTTCCTTATGTTTCTAATTAGGTTATTGTTGGTGGAATCTACAATTCTATTGCCCTATGGATAGTAGTTAGAGGAAGTGATGAGGTATATATCATGGTTAATATCCCATTCACTCACCATTTCACTACTAAAATATAGTGCATTATTTGATATTATGGTGCAGGGGATCCAAGATCTGGTTACTAGGTTTTCATACAACTCCAAAATTGAGTTCTCATTTGCCTCTTTAAGTGATACTACCTCCAACCACCTAGTGAAGTAGTCTTTAGAATTCAAGACCCACTTGTGTCCAATAAAAGGATGGTGAATCATGCTTACAAAGTATAGGCCCCACTACATGAATGGTTACTCCACTTGGATAGGTTTAAGGGGAAAGACAACTAGTGTTTGCTACCTAGTGAACATGGCACACTTTTAGCACCTCCTAACCCAATCATGGGAGTCCTTGAACAAACCTATTCAAAATTAGATTTCTCTTATGATCCTTATTTCTATATTCTTGGCTAAAAAGTTCCCTCTTATAAGCCCATCATGAAATTGATTTAGGAGCTTGTCAACTTAGTTAGTTTATACACACCTTAAGAGCATGCCATCAAGATCCTTTCAAAAAAAAACTCCATTAACCAAGACATAAGTACTTTATTTCAATCTATAATACTTTCTTCTTGTCATATCTATCCATATAAGACATTTATCTATTTGGATAAATATTATAATGTTTTGGGTCTAGTTAGAAGAGGATTTAGGTTCATCTACTTAGTGATAACTTTTCATTGTCAAAACCCCCTCTTTATTCTCCTTCACATCTGCTACAAAACGTTAACATAGTCCTCTACCCCTTACCAGCTTGGTGACCTTAACTTATATGTCATATTCCATGCATTTGGTCAACCAAACTCCTCTTTTTTCACTCAAGTCCTGGTTAAAAATAAAGTCTTTGATGCTAGGGTGAACCACCATGACATAGATCTTGTTATTAAACACCATGTGTCTAAATTTCTTGAGACCTCTCATGACTTCAAGCACATGTTTCTCCATGTAAGTGTACCTCTCTTTATAACACTCCAATACTTTATTAAATAAGGCTATGGTATACTCAATGCCCTCATTATTTTTATATATAAGCATGAAAGAAATTGTTTCATTAGTTGATAAGGCATACAAAAATAAGTCCCTTGAAAAATTACGGTTGAGTAGACTGAGTGCTTTGGAAATAGCATGTTTTATGGATTCAAATCTTCTATTTCCTTCTTTATGCCATGTAAATTCCCTATGTTTCTTTATCATGAAGGTTAGAGACCCTACCAACTTAGTAAAACTAGGGATAAACCTCCTAATGAAGCTATTATTTCCTAAGAGACTCTAAAATCCTTTCTTGTGTTTAGATAGTGATAGATCAAGGATTTCACTTATCCTCTCAGGGTCTATAAAAAGGCCTTATTTTGACATAATGTCTCCTAAAAGTGTGCCCTCGTAGATTAAAAAAACACAATTTTGGGATTCAAAGAGACCCCATACTACCTACTCCTATCAAATATTATCCTTAGGTCTGTCAAGTGGTCTTTGGCATCCTTGGAAAAGTCTATTATGTCATCAAGGTAGATGAACACCATCTCATTGATGAGTCCTTCTAAGGCTACATTAATTTCCATTTGGAAGGTGGTCCTGATATTGGATAACTCAAATAGAATATTTTATTTAAGTATAAGTGCCCCATTTAGTTATGAAGGTAGTCTTGTATTGGTCCTCTTTCTTCACCAATACTTTTTTATACCTTGAGTATCCATCAAGGAGAAATGTTGTGAACCTACAACCTTTTAGATAATTTAATCCATGGATGGTAAGGGGTAGTGGTCTCTTAATGACACCTTGTTGAGATCCTTAAAGTCTAGACATAACCTTATCTCCCCATTTCTCTTCCTTATAGACACAAGATTAGCCACCCATGAAGAGTTTTTGATGGGGTAGATGATGTTGGACTGAATGAGCTTGGTCAACTCTTTCTTCATGAGGATTTCAATCTTGGGGTTGATCAATCTTTGTTTTTGTATTTAAATGTTAGCACTTGACTCCAATTATATATTATGATGGTAAAAATTAGGGTCAAACCCATTAAAATCATTTTTCTCCAAAGAAAATATGTCTAAAAATTCTTGACACAACTCTATGAAGGTTTCATTTTCTTCCTTTGTGTTCACTTTACCTAGTCTAAGTAGCCTAAGATGGTGACCTTCTCATAGTGATCCTCCTTAGTTGACATGTTAACTTTATGATTACTTAAATAATCATCCTCATTTAATATGTTTTATAAGGTAATTAATCCCTTAGGTAGTTTGTTTTTTATGAATTAGATAATATAGTAACTGTACCATTGTTAAATTCTACCTCTTGTTACAAGAAACATGTTATCTTCTTATCATTTTCAAAGACCTACCAGCTAACCCCATTATCAACGATTGAAATTATATAAGTTATACTTATTTGAGATTGATATTTCATTTTCTTGACCCCACTTGGGATGTCATACTATGCCCCTATAGCTACTAGTTAGTTTGCATGTTGATTGGCCTCACTTAGGGTTCAATAGATGTCAAAGGAATCAAAGTATTCTAAGAGGTCTTAAAACCTATTATTGTATGCCTTAAATAGTGTATTTTTGTTTGATTTGTTACCTCTCACTTGATGTACTAAAAAATCATTGTCGTCCATGGCTTATAGTATCTTAATGCCTCTCTTCCTTTCCCATTGCAACTGAATTAGAATCTCATGTCAAAAAAGTATCTTTTATTAGAAGGAGAGATAAACATGATGACTTCCCCACTTCCATTGTTACATTAAGATCTATTAAATAAAAAACTCCATACCCCCATAATTATCTTGTCTTGGTTTAGTAGGATATGGTATGATTACCTCCTCATCATGCATACAATATATCCCCAAGCTTACTTCTTTAGGGATCTTATATGGATCATAGCCATGGTTATCTTCCCCCCACTCATCAAGAAACAAGCTTGATATGTCATCATGTGGTTAAAATAGCTCTTGATCATTAGGGTGTTCATCTTCATTTATGATAGTATAGTTGACATTAGGTAATTTAGCCATGTAGGGATGTAAATGGAAACTAGAAATAGGCTCAGACCCAAATATAACCTTTGTTACATACCTAGTCTTAAAGACCATATAAGACCAATTAGAAGAGAGATAGCCTCTTATCTTGGTAGTGAAATCCCTAGACAATCACAGTGGAAAATAAGGAGGAAGATCAAATACCACAACATTTTAGGATATAGTAAAATTAAGACAAGTAGCTAAGACAACTGTTAGATCTTTGAGTACATAAATAGCCTTAGTAAGAAATTCACCTAGTTGTAATACTCCTTTAGAATTAGGATCATACCTTAACCCCAACTTATCTTCTATAGACTTAGGCATGATAGATGTCCTAGTCCCATTATCTATCATACAATTGTATACCAAGGAGACTCCTATTATGACATAAATACATAAAGGAGGGGGATTTTTTACTTTTGTTGGTTGAATCACATTAGGTTTATTAGTGTGTATTAGGATTACACCCACCATTTATGTTCGCTTTTATAAGATGTGAATTTTGGACAATATTCTTGGAGGAGATATTTTTGTCTCATAATGAGAAATATTACCCACATTTTTATGGTGATATGAGCCTTCTTAATATCATCCACATTACTAATATGAGAGCTAGTAACCTTTGACTATAACTTAGGAGTAGCAGTACTAGTTGGAGCTTGAGTGAACTAAGGTATGAATATACCTTTGTAATTCTACCCCTTCATATCTTGAACCTTCTAAATTGGTGGAGTTTTAAGGGGATACATTTTGGTCACTAGTATATTTAGATGGTTAAGGTGATGGAGTAAATATTATCCCAACTTATAAGTAATCACCCACTTCTCTCCTTTTGGCCCTTATATGGTCTAAAATAGGACTATCCACCTTGGTTACACCCTAAAGCTGATTGGATACACATTTTTTGAAAACAAATCTTTTTCTTAGAAGTACAAACAAGTAGTTTTTGATTATTTATTTATCCCACTCATTCTTTATTGTTTTAACATTTCAAATTGATTCATGATGGGGGTCCCTCCATGTTATATATAAGGGCCTTATTTATGTTATGTAAAAGACTCATTATATTTCATAAGAGGAGCCTGATTATGTTGCATAAAAGAGGTTTGATAAGCATCTCCACTTGGACTAATTGACATCTCACGGGGCTTCCCCCATTATGTAGACCATTTACCTTCATGATAATTTAGAAGTGTTAGTAAAAGTGGGATTTAAATTATTATAGGGTATTGCTTGAGTGGTTTGCCCTTGAGCTTGAGGATTAAGTTGATATATAAGCATTTTGAATTGGTAATGCTGATAAGGAGATTTATAGGGTAATTTATAATGTATATGAAGTGTAATATGATTCCTCTCTAAGGTCACTATCTTCTTGCTTTGTGCCTTGAGCATCCCTTTAATTTTACCCAATCTATCTTCCTGATTAGAATATGCCTGATCATGATTAGTTGAAATTGGTATGGGAGTAATTATAGGCATAATATGTTGTGTCTATGGTAAAAAAATAATAAGTATCCTTTGGGTAATATTTTCTAATTTTATTAGAAAGATTTATGACCTTATTTCTACTTCATAAGCATTAAGTAGTGTGTTCCCTCCCATGGACTGTATCATGACTGCTACATCAAAATTGAAGGCTCTAAAATAGTATAAAAAGGCATAGTTGGGAGTGGGTTTTAATACCATTGGGATCTTATCCCATGTTTTTTAAAACCTATAGTTAAATCTTACCATAAACTCTTAGGGATCTCTTTTTATTGTGGTTAATTGTTCCACTAGAGATAAGTGGTCACTACTATCCTCAAAATGCTTCCATAGGTGTTCCCCAAACTCATCCCATGTGTTGATATATGTAAGTGTTAAACATATATAGCATTTAAGTGCCTTACCTCTCAATGAAGTAACTAATATCCTCATTTCTACATTTTATTTAATCACATTATGTATTGAGCAAAGGTTGGCTATATATATATAATGTGTTCAACAAGAGTGGTGGACTTTTCTCCTATGAAGTAAAAAAAGGACCTTAAGTGTAGTAGTGGGGATATCATCAAAATGGTTTAGATTTAGAGGGATGCCACCATCAAAGGTCACAAAATCTTGGTTTTTAAGCCTAGCCATTGGAGGTGAAGGGGTTACAATAGTACTTTATTGAGTAGGATTAGGATAATTATGGGGTGTAGGATTAATATTATATCTAGGGTACCTCTTTATCCTAGTAAAATCCAAGGATATTTCAAAAAATATATCTTATTTACCTTTTTATGAAGACCTTGTGACAAATTTTGGCATGAAATTTGACCAAAAATTTGTCACTAGATTTATTGAGGGTCCCTAAGATCACTAAATGTTGTAAGTAGTTTCTCTAAATTTCTTGAATCTTAGTCCCACTGGGCATTATATAAACTTTAATCATTTTAAAATTTACCTTTGAGGTATATGTGTTTCAAATATGACTCATCAATATGATACAATAGGATCACCTCTAGGTGTGGTTAGCCTAGTTAATGAGTTGAACCTCTAAATTTAGGGCTAGCTCACCTAATGCATCATCTATGGCCAAATTTATAAACTTAATAAATTTATAATGAAAATGGATAAAGAGATTTAAGATAAAAAAACCTAATCTAAGGGAGGCGATGCACCAAAAAAATATTCCACTCTAACTGACCCTTCAACAACACTTGTGAATCAAACAAGGACTAATGACTAGATTATTGTCTCCTAAAGATTCCTAAGAATAAATAATTCACATAGAGGCTATGTTAAGTGTATGAAACTTTAATATGATTAATTTAAGGTATAATTTAATGAAACTATCAATCCAACTCTACTTCAAACATAATCACCAACATGTCTACACACCATACGACCTATTTAAGGTAATATCCTAGAAACTAGGTGAGAATAAGGACCTAAAAAGTAAGATAAGACTTAACACTTGTGAAAATAAACAAGTATGAAAAACACTAATATATAAAAAAAAAATATGAATAGTCCTTATATTCATTCAAAATGTTTACAAATTACAATTTGCGAAGATTTTCTTCATACCTAGTCGAGGGATGAATACAAAGAATTTTTAGCCTCAATTTATAGAATAATAAAGGGAAAGGGATGAATAATATAGCATGGAAGTGTGGATAAGAGGATATAATTATCCTCACTTAATAAATAATCAATTATAACCATGATCAGGGACTAGTAATAGCTCCATGTTTGCCCATATGTACTACCTTGACTTCATAATGGCCTTCAATGAGAGTATGGCATAGGAAATGGTCTAGTGGAGGATCCTTAAGTTTTTATTAACCCATTACTAGTGGGATAATGACCACCTAATCAAATACCTCTCATTTTTATAGTTAAAAATGTATAAATGTCATCCATCTTGGCCTCCAATAGGTATTAAGTATCCTAACTCTCTCTTGCATGTCAATAAGGCTTAAAAGACTGTCCCATCCTCCATAATGGACATGAAATGTCTTTGATCACCACCATGAAATAGTTAAAAGGATTTTTATGTCCCTATATTTACTTTCTTATAATCCATATACACCAATAAGCATCTCTTTTAGTTGACCAAATAGGCATATTAGGCAACTAGGCCTAGTCACTTGGTGCTAGCTTCTTCGATGGCCATGAGACTTTCATAAAACCTTAAGAATAGGTAATTGAATATGTTTTAGGTATAATAAATCATCTCACACCATGAAATATGCCTTTAAAATAGTGCACACCTATAACTTTTTCTCATTTAAGTGACTAGGTCACCTCTCACTATCACTTCTAGACTATGTCATTAGTCCAGGCCTATATAAGCATTTTCAATAAGAACTAAGATAGTTTGTGACTTGAGAGGTTTTATTACACTTCATACTATCTTATTTAATTTACTAAAAATATTCATATACTTATATACATTGGATTTATCATAAAGACTTACAAAAATAGGGTTATAGTATATTTGTACAATTATCCATACAAACCAATACCATGAGTAGGACATTCTCAAAGTTCAAAATGTGTTTCAATTGTATTCATGACCAATTCAATAAATTTTAGTTCAAATTTATCTTGATCTTTTCCATTGGGATAGGGTTTTAAAAATGTTTAGGAAGGTTTAGACTCTTAGCAATAGTTCACAAAGGTTAGGCCTTAAACCTATGAACTAATGCCACTAAGTTCAAGTAGACAAGGCCTATCAACCTTACCTGCATGATTAGGATTCCATACAAATACTTCATACAATTATAACCATAAGAAGATGTTCTTCAGGTGATTGTTTTATATTTTATACACTCTTAAGGCAATTTTAGGTACAAAATTACCAATTATAATCTCTCCTCTACAAACCAATTCTTATTTCACATATAAAACTCCATTAGATACACTTTAATGTTGGTTTTATGTGTTATTTATCCCTTTCTTATCCTTTGATTTTAGTCTCTAGGTAGTAATTATTTAATAAGAGTATTAGGCCAGTAGGCCTAATGATAATGTTTCTATGTTTTACCCTTGAGGGAAGTTATTTAAGTACTTGGCCTCTTTTGAGAACATGGAACATATCATCTAGATCACTTATGTTGGCTTGGTTTATCCACTTGTTTCCTCTTCATGCATACATATTCAACTAACTAGGCACTTAAGAATGTTTTTAGGTGATCATGAGATGTGGGTACACATGTAGGTGGTTATTGTATATACTTCTTAACTTTTTTGTATCTTTTAATCCTTAGACTCATGAAAAACATGAAAACTTTTGCCAATTTCCTTCACATAGGCCTATATCAGTCCTCTCTAGTACTATAACTAATCCATACACAATATACTCTATACATGCCAATGAGTGGCTTATTTTGGTGTCTATGTAACTTGAGCAGACCATCAATACCATTTCAAGACTCAAATGCCTCATTTTAAGTCATTTGGGGGTAAATTTCCTTAATTAAGTCCTTATTAGGGTTTAAGATGGGTTTTAATGGCATACCATCTTAATGATGGTTTATAGAGTATAAGACTTAGATTGAAAACTTAGTTCCATGGATGTTGAGACCAGAGACCCCCTCAAAACTCCCTAATATCTCCTAGTCCCATGCACCTTGTATGGTGAACTCTAAGTAGAATTTGGTAGCCTTTGAGTCTTCACTAAGCATTATGGGTGGGTTGACAGTGTTAAGGATCATTCATAGAGTTGAGATCCTAAATGCAAATATCTCTACCATATATAGTAATTGAATATGGTTCCCTAGCTTCTCATAAGATAATCTGGCCCCATATATCTTTTCATGTAAGATATGAGCATGTGAACTAGCAACTCGAAATGTCAAAATAGGGTGATGGAGCTTAAAAGGGGTAGTTAGGTGAAATTGGCCATTCCTCTACCTTTCTCTATCCAAAACACCTTCCTCAAGACTTATATCATCATAATACACATCTTCATGAATTTCGGTCTACTATGGGGAGTTTTAGTATGTCACAAGGATGAATTTGGAGTGTTGACGCTAAAGAAGGGTTTTACACCTTATAGACCTAAACTTAGACTCATGACTTTAAACCATTTGTAGGTGTATTAGTGACTTAAATGTGATATTAACATTCTTTTCCATATAAATTCAACCTCTTTCATATGTCATCAATTGATCATGCTCCATATTTATCTTCTAGGTCTACCATGATGATCCTTGGCCCTATCGGAGTGTTTGGATCAGTTGGTGTTAAAGACTTGATTGGGTTATTTATATCCTTCCTTACTACTGGTATAATTGGGAAAAGGAATGTGGATTCCATACATTACCATGGGGTCACCCTTACATATTTTTTTTACACCTTCATTCAAATTAGTTAGACACCCTGACTAACTAGGCATAATCTTATGCACTTGGCTCATTATATATTTTTGAGTTAGCTTATTCAACTATCCTTTCAAGTTCCCTTTGCCTCTCAATAGCATAGTCTCTATGTTTTACACCTTTAATTGGAATCTCTCTTTAATTTTCATATAGAATCTCACATTTGGGGTTGGAGTAAGACTACTTATCATCCTGTAGGTGGTGATTAGGGGTATTTGAATTCCAAGGGAGTTCTTACATAGGTCCATGATTAAGAAGATGGTTTATATACTATGTTAGAGACCTATTTGACATCTCTTAAATCTCAATACTTTCCCTTAAGATAGTCACTTTATAAATCAATATAGTCCTCTCTTGATTATATCTAGGTTTAGTTATAGATGATGATTTTGGTAAACTCCTTGAAGGTGGAGCTTGAACTTTATTTCATAGACTCTGTCATTGAAATTCAACCATGTGTCTAAAATTGACTAATATTTTTTTCCTCATAGCCTCATTTAAAATTCATGGAATTATGTGACTTTTGACCATTATTCAATGCCATAAGATTGGGTATGAGGGATTAAACCTATAGGTTGTGATTAGATAGTTCTCTAAGAGTTATGAGTTTAAAAACTAAAGCCTGTTGGGAGGTGAAAATGGTTTGATAAGGTCACTACATAATGGATATCTATTGAGAGGTATCATGTGGACTATTATCCCTCCTTCAATACCACCTATTAGGACCCTAGACACCCCTATCTATGTACTCAATAAATCAAGTCACTTGGAGTTGGTTAATCATGCATCTAAAAGGAAAAAGCTGAAACCTAGGATTTCACAAAAAACTCAAACAATGCTAATAAATGTTAAACCCTACTAAAAAGGCCTATGAAAGAATTGGGATCTTATTCATGGTTTTTTTGGTCTTGAGAGCAATAATGATATTTTTTTTCTTATGAAAGAGGGGATCCTCAGCATGTGTACAACTCCTATGCATGTTATATAGTGTTATTATAGTGTTGAAGGTTCATTATAGTTTGCATGTTATATAGTGTTGAATATCATTATAACACTATATAACATGCAGAGGAGTTATACACATGTTGGAGGTTACTTTAAGATTTGTTAAAAGACCTTAAAATATGCTAAGTATTTAAGCAAAGTCATCACATTCTCTTTATACCAAATCTAATACTGTGTTTTTTCATATCTTGTAGGTTCTCAACATGATTATATGGATTCACAAGAGGCCATGAGCTGCAACATTTAATCATATTCAATATGAGTGGTTTTAGATCATTAAGACAAACTCGAGACTTTTTATGGAATCTTATGAATTAGTTTCACAAAGCTAACACTTGAAAAAAGGTCAAAGAAGGTGTGAATATTACCGCCATGACACTCTTTGACATAAGTACACTACTTGAGCCTATTTCCTCTAAATTGATGATAAGTGACCCCTCCTTGAACTGCCCTAAAATTTAAAAAGACACAATAAGGTTACCAATGCAGAGCTTAGGTGCTCATGGGCATAGGTTTACCCTTTATAAGCCCAAGAGTATAAATAATTCAACATCATTTATGACTCTGAAGGGTTGACCTACATTCTAGTGAAGAGGACCTAGGATAGCTTGCATAAAAGTCATGACTTAGTTGAAAGACCTCTGTAACTAGGATGGCACTTCATGATTAACACATTGTAAACCTTGAGGACTACAAAAAATTCATAAGACACATAATAAGACATAAGGAACACAAAAAAGACACAAGGAACATAACAAATACAAACAACAAATAATCAACAAGATAACCAAACAAGCAACTAACAAAGCATGTGCCACAACTCTTGGAAGAAAGGAGACCTAAACTACTATGTAAAAAGATAGAATGTGTTATCTTAATAAAAATACTTAAGTAACACCCCATTGACATGGATAGGGATTTCCTCACCATTCACATTTTACAATTGGAAATAGTTGTGCTCTTTGTAGTTGGTAATAATTTAAGGTCCTCTCCATAGGCTATCAAACTTTGAGTGCTTGCCTAGTTTAGCTCAATCTTCATCCAACTTGAGCATAATATCACCTTTTTAGAAGGTCCTTAATGAATATATATTATCAAATGACCTATATTATTAATTAATATAGGACCACATAGCATGCATAACATCATCTATTATCTCTTGTAGCTCCCTTAATTCATTCATCCTTGCCTCTATGGCATCACTTTTTATGAGTTCAAATTGATGTGTGAGATATAAATATAGTTGTTAAAGTGATATAAGCAGCCTTATATATTTCTCATAGATAATAGGTTATGGTTGATGGCCATTATCTCTCTTGGGAGTGATCCTATCTTCACACAAGTATGTCCTTAGTTTAGTATGCCACTCCCTCTGATTGTCCTCCATAGTTGTCCTTATGATTATGATTAGGTTCTTATTAGTGGAATCTACAACTCCATTACCCTATGGATAGTAGTTTGAGGATGTGTTGAGGTATATTACATGGTTTATATCCCATTAAATCACCCTTACACTACTGAAATCTAGTGAATTATCTGATATGATGGATGAGTGGATCCTAATTCTCATTACTAGGTTGTCATAGAACTCCAAAATTGAGTTCTCGCTTGCCTTTGTAAGTGCTAATGCCTCCACCCACCTAGTGAATTAGTCTATAAAATTCAAGACCTACTTATGTATTACACTAGAAGGAGGGTAAATCATGATTACAATGTCTAAGCCCCACTATATGAAGGGTTGCTCCACTTGGATAGTTTGAGGGGAAAGGCAACTAGTCTTTGCTTCCTAGTGAACATGAGACACTTTTGGAACCTAGTAACCCAATCATGGGATTCATTGAAAAAACTTGGCCAAATTTAGACTATTATTATGATTATTTCTACTATAGTATTATTTTCAAAGTGCCCTCATATAGGTCCATCATGAAACTAATCTAGGAACTTGTCAACTTGGCTAGTTTTTACACACCTTAAGATCATGTCATCAAGATCCTTTTTAAAAAAAACTCCATCAACCAAGACATAAGGGATTGATTTAATCTTATAATAAATTATTCATTTCCTATCTATCCCTATAATACTATTGACCAAATTTGAACTTGTGTCAAATTTGAGTCAACCCCTACATTTCTAAACTTTATAGAAGTTTATCCATGTCCTATATGGGTTTCATTTTGATTTATATGTTCACTTATCCCTAGCCTATCCTTGTCCCAAATTATATCCATTTGTATTAGTAAAGTTAATGAAAGTCAACCCTAGTCAAATAGGGTCAAACTTGGTCAAAGGATAAGTCATCAAATTGAATTTACCATATTCAATATGCAAAAAATGCCTTATGGTCCCACTTTTGAGCTAAGAAAGAGGACTTGTATGGATGGCTAAAGTGGTAAACTTGTCACCAAGTTGTGGCTAATGTGGGAGAGGTTAGAGGATGTCAGATTCAAGTTTGTGATAGTTTAAGATTTAGTTATAGTTAGAAAAGGGGAGTTTCTCCTTATTTTTAGGCTATCTTGGGCACTTGTATGGTCCCCATGATCTGATCTTTAGCTAAAAACGTGTTTGGGGTGCCTTTTCACCTCCCCACACCCATTTCCACATTTCAATTTCAATAAGACTACAAAAATATGCATATGAAACTCATTTTTCTTCTTTTTCCTTTTGGAATGTAAAGGAAGGTCAATTTTAAGCACTTGGTATGAAAGGTATAGGTAGAGTTGGGATGACTGCTTATACAAGTGGATTTTACTCTAAATACACTTCATTTTCATAATAGGATTTTGTGTTTTGGTGCTTCCTCCTATATGAACAATTGTTAAAATTCTAGGTAGCCTTTTATAGAATTACATCCAAGAGGGGTGTATTTATGCATATATTTCTAATTTTTAGAGGTATTTTGAGTTTTTTCATCTTGATTAGGTGTTTTTATACTAGAATAAATCTCTCTCCATGATATGCATATATTTCTAATTTTTAGAGGTATTTTGAGTTTTTTCATCTTGATTAGGTGTTTTTATACTAGAATAAATCTCTCTCCATGATATTTTCAGCATCTAACACTTCACTTTTCTTTGTTTTTGAAGGAGATATCAAATGGTGCTTATTTATTAAAGTTTGAAAAGTTTTATGAATTCTAAAAAGCTAAGTTCAATATAAATAATCCCTATACACTCATAAAATTCTCCAAATGACTCTTTAACAACCTACATTCTTGGGATTATGCACTTATAGCCAGAGGTATTGACGGTGTGAACTCAGTTAGGAGTGAAAGGGGTTTTTGAACTCAAACAAAGCATAAAAGTGGGTTAAATGATATAATATGATGATATAAATTTAGATAAATTATTTTAAATACATTTTAGTCTAAAAAAAAACCTTGTAAACCTATAACCAAGGTAAAATATATAGTTACAAACCTACAAAAATGTGGTGACATAGTCAAGCAATGGGAGCATATAAGGAGTTTGAAGAATTATGAAAATATGATTGAAGGTTTATTTCTATAACATTGATAAAAATACCCTTATAAACTTCATTAACATGATCCTTAACCAATCCTAATATGTTCATTAAAGTTGTACCAGTCCTCAGTAGATAGTGACAAGAAGGAAGGTGAAGGATTGAAATGTTAAGTATGGAGCAAGGAAGGAGATTATGAGATAAAATTGGAATAGAATGAGGGTAAAATAATTTATAAAATTATATTTAAAACTTTATATAACCCCAAAATAGGTGCATCTACAAACGATACCATGTTCACCCTAGAAACCTACAAGTAGGGTCTTAGTTAGAGAAGAACAAGATATGAGTTTGACTTCCTAGGAAGGAAAAAAAGGTTAAAAAAATATAACATAACTCCATATAATAAAATTAATTAAATTTCATTCATATAACACTAAAAAATTTACTAATTACCTTTTCACCCATACAGGGTATGTCTTAGTCTATACAATCAACCAAGAGAACCTTGTTTCAAGGGGTAAGTGGAGGGTTTCATTAGAAAAAAATATTTTAAAAGGATTAAAAAGATAAATAATATTTAAATGAGGGTATGGAACATGTAAAAATATTTTAAAATCGTGTATGAGATTTTTAATTAGCATCCACATGAAGGTTTAGGCAAAAACATGTTAAAAATATGGTTTTTGACCCTTTTTTTAAGGAAATGGAGATGGTTAGACCACTTAGACATGGAATATAACAAATACATACTTAAATTTTTTCATCATGACCTTTTGGAGCTTAAAAAATATTCACTTTTCCCAAACAAATATTCCTAATACCCTCTATTTTATCTCAGAGGTTTGTCACTCCTTGCATGCACAACAATAGCAATTTTTGGGAAAAGTGTTGGATAGTGAACCAAAGGGAAGTATAATAAATTGGTGAGGTTGGAATATATGGGTTACACATATATGGAAAAGATAAAATCGAATATAATTTTTGAATACCAAGGATATGGTTTGAACAAGAAGGTCTATAGGTAGACCTAGTAGAAAAGCATGTAAACCTAACCTCAAATCAGATGTCATTCTAAGTTCCAACATCATCCAGTAACTCTAATGTTTTTATTGATGAATAGGGTGGTAAATATGATGATTTCATGGTATATTAATGATTTTAAATTGAAAACTATCATCTTTTGTTTCACAAAGTGAAAATAGGATTGTTGGCAAGGCATAGGTCTTATCCTAAAATAGGGGTAATATCTATTTTGGGCTCTTGGTGAGATATCCAAAGGATTGGAACATGTTTATATGTAAAACAAAGAGGTGAGGAATCTTTTTTTTGGCAATTAAACTCCATGGTAAGACATATTTAATCCCAAAAATACTAAACCCTCACAAGAAGAATGAAAGCGATACGAAGGTCAACTTCCATCACACATATATTTCATGAATGTTTACATGGGATCCTGAGTCATTTGGATGAGTTAGAAAATACCTTGAAGATCCCTTAGTGCAATTTAGAAGGATTTTTAATGTTTGACCTTTATGAAGAAAGGTTCAGAGGCTAGACCACTCAAAACCCTTGTAAAACCCTTATAAAGACCCAAATGGAGAAAAGAATAAAATGAGGTATCCAAATGAAAGGGAATGACCATGAAACCACCTAGATGATGTAGAGAAATATATAGAGATTATACACATGTGATTCATTTGCATGGAAGTGTATGTAATAGGCTAAAATAGGGCTCATTTTAACCTTTTTGTGTGGTGTGTGGGCTACATGAGGAGTTAGGAGATGAAACAAAGTTTGGGATGAAGATTACACTTGAGATAACTCCAAAAATACTTTTAATTAAAAGTGAAAACTATCATCTTTTGGTTCATAAAGTGTAAATAAGCTTGTTGGAAAGGAATTTATCTTGTCCTAAAATAGGGTTCATCTATATTTTGGTCTCTTGCTGAGATATCCCAAGGATTTGAACATGTTTATAGGTAAAATATAGAGGCGAGGAAGTTTTTTTGGCAAGGAAACTCCATAAGAATCCATCTCTAACCCCAGACATATTGAAACCCTCACAAGAAGCATGAAAGCAATTCAAAGGTCAACTTCCATCACACATATATTTCACGAATGTTTTCATGGGATCCTGAGTCTTTTGGATAATTTATAAAATGTCCTTGAAGAGCCATTAGTGGAATTTATAAGGAGTTTCAATGTTTGACTTTTTTGAACAAAGGTTAAGAGTCTAGGCTGCTCAAAACTCTTGCAAAACCCTTATAAGGACCTGATTGGAGAAGGGAAGAAAACTAGGTATCTATATGCAAGGGAATATCCATGAAACCAAATAAATTATGTAGAGTAATATTTTTATATTCTACACATGTGATTAATTTGTATGGAAGTGTATGGAATAGGCGAAAATAGGGCTCATTTTCACCTTTTTATGTGGTGTGCAAGCTAAAAGATGGGTTAAGAGATGAAAAAAAGTTTGGGATGAATATTTAAAATTTATATAACTCCAAAAATCCATTTAATCTCATGAATCATACCCTAAGTACGCTAAATAGCCTCTCACTTTCAGCCAGTCCAGTGAACCAACTAGTGAACACTTATGGAAAGTGGTGAAAAGTGACTAGGGGAGACTTTTAAAGGTTTATTATTTATAACCTTTTAAAATTTTCATTACCTCTTTTTCATGGATAAATTTTGAAAATTGGGAATTTTTGAATGCCAAGTGTAGAAGGTGCATGGAAAAGAGCCATTTTAAAACTGCCAAAGATTATTTTGAATGTCCACAAGAATAGGTATGGTCAGGGATCAATCCAATTCATGTGGGGAATTTTTTATAACCCATATTTCTAAAAATTACCATTATAATTGACCATATGTATGGATAAGGTAGTTTTGGAAGGTAAATTATGAAGGCAATTTCCTATGCCAAAATTGTAGGTTTTGTGCCACTTTTCACCATTTTTATGACTTGTTTTGGACAAGTAGACCTCAATGACATGATATATCTTTCCACACCTCTCTTAAAAATGAAAATATAAATAATTATTTCAATGAAACACATGCCCAAGTGACCTTTAGACTTCTTTTATTTGCTCATACTCTCAAAGCTATAAATATGCATTCTCTTGGATCTTTTGAGTAGCCTCCATTGGTCGATGGGGAAAATCTATAAAAAATTGAATTTTAAATACTTTTTAATAAAACACAATTTATTTTTCCATTCACATATTTTAATATTGAGTATAGGTCTGAATCTTGTTGATAATGTCTAGTGAAAGAGTTACTTTTCTAGCATGTAAATCTATGGTCACTTATCAATGTGCAAACAAGATGTTATTATAGGTATTTTTTAGTATTATTTACTAGGTTTAAAAGTGTGTTATAAGTGATACAGGTTTTATTATCTTTATGGAATCATTCATCACCCTACCAAGTGTCAAGTACCTTCTTAAATCTAACTTATGAAATATTGATGTGACAATACCTTTTATGTTGTGATTTTGTGTGAAACATCCTTGTTTGTCTTTAAGTAGTGGATTTTTAGTTAAGTTATATAAATATTGGAGCATCAAAATATTTTTTTTAAATATTTTATTTTTATGATCCATTTTCATCTATAATTGATAGTTATAAAAGAACTTCAATGAGTGCATCAAAGAGATATGGCCCCTCATCTAGAGATTCATTTTTGAACATTATCACCCATATAAAGAGAATTTTCTCCATGTTTACACTTGGATGATGAGAATTAGGCATCTTATTAAGGGTAAAAATCCAAGTTTCAATAGTTTTTGGCACGCCTAGTGGGACTTCTAAGTCCTAGAAGATTGTTCAAGATTGGTGTTGGTCTTAGCATAGTTGAAGTTAAAGAAGCTTCTACATTCAGTACCTAGTAACTCCATTGAATAATTAAATTATTTTATTGATTATAAGTCCTTTTTTCCATGCCAAAGGTAGCCACTAGGTCTACTACTAAAGGTATATCTTTTGAGTTTGTGTAACTACCTCCATATTCCACCAAAAGGTTTAGGTTTATAAACATTGATCCTTATAAAAGAAATTTTGTGTTTAAATCTTCTAAGTTTTTGTTACATCTAATTCCTAACATCTATAGTGACCATTTAAATATGGATAAAAGGAAACCTTTTGTGCCTTTCACTAGATCATCTCCTTTGAATCTTGCCCGATATGATCAAATTCTAGGAGCAACCCGTAAGAGTGTTCCATCTTTTAGTGGGGATGGTCCCATTACTACCATTGAACATATTAGAAACATAACAAACCTTTTTAATATACACAACATTACCCAAGATAATGTGTCTATTATATTATTTTATTTGTCCTTCAAAGGTAAAGTTTTGGTTTCATATGGTACTTTAGCCCAAAATTCCATTGGCTCATGGCATGAATTGGGAGATATTTTGACAAATAGGTTTGGGGAGAAGAGTGATTACTTGCCTTTACCTAATAAATTGAAAACTATTAAGAGGGAACCACATTATTTTATTCATTAATTAAATATTATATATTTAAAAACATGGGTTAGAATCCTAGAACTTATGAAGCCTACTCCAAACAATGCATTCTTGTACTACCTAAAGGCATTAAACAATGATGTGTCTATGATGATCTAGTCTATGGGTGGGAATAAACTCATATATACCTATTATATAGCCATAAATTAATAAAATTATCTTGTTTAAGTATGGAAGATTGCTCCTAGACCTCTAATGACATTGTTCCCTAATTTATAGCCCCATAGCCAATTTGTTCCTCCTACATTAGCTCCTTTGCCTAGTAGTGCAAAGTCTGACATGATTCCTTATAATGAGATACACGAGGTTAAAATATTACTACAAAGTGTCACTAATTATTTGGTTTCCCTTAAAATTCAAAAAGCCCAAATTTATAGGCCATATCAGTGTTATAATCAGTTTGGATAAGCCAATAAAGCTCTTTTTCATGGGAATGCCCATAGACAAGGTCAAATTACCTAAGTTAGGCCTTATAAAATCTATAATACCAATGTTACCTCATACTATAAATCCATTTTTCCAACTTAAAATAGTTTAGTTCAATAATAACCATGGTATCCATCTTTTAAACAAGGCCAAGGTAGGTTGCTTATTCCAATGAATGCACAATCAAGTTATGGGAATGCAAGGAGATCAAGTGCTAAAAATTTAAAAAAAAAATTAAATGTAAATACAACATGGAATTGATAATGGTAAAATAAAATCTGATTCCACTCCCATTAATCACTTGGAAGGAGATTTTTGTTCCATAAAACCTATGGCAAATCCAAATAACATCAAAGCTAGTATCTCTTCCAACACTAAATCTAAGAGGAGGGCTATTGAAGAAGCTCAAGGAGATAATAAAGGACCTATTTTTACCCATAAATCATCTCAAATGGTGAATGGGTCCAATACAAATCCTAAATTATAATAAAATTAGAGGTTTCCACACATGAAGCCAGCTCTTACACCTCCACCTACACAAGCTATGTCACAAGTTTTTAATGCTCCTAAAAAATTTCCTAAGGTGAATAATCATCCTATCAATATGGTGGACCAGATGAAGAAGATTAATATGAATATATAATTATGGGACTCCTTGAAAATTATAGGGTAGAAAGATATACTTGAAAAGGAACTACATGAATTGGGTAAGCAAGCTAGCCCATCTAGACATGATAATGTAGTCTTAGTGAATGGAACTCAATCAATTGATGGTCAAGTAAAGAAGAATGATAAGACTCATATTTTTTATCTATCTATAATCATTTATGATTTGTTTTTTCATAATTTCATCATAGATAGTGTGTCTAGTACTTGAGTTATGTCCAAATGTATAGGAGATGAACTAGGCCTAAAGTATGAGCTAATGATTAAGAGAATCTTAAAATTGGATAGATCACCAGTCAAGGATTTGGGGATAGTAAAAAATATGAATTTTATACTTCATGATTGTCTTTATTTTAATATTCCTCATGATGTGGTGGTGGTATATTTACCTCCATACTTTTCCCTTTACTTATCAAGAGATTTTACAGATAATATAGGTGTGTACTTGGTAGTTAATTGGTCCTACATGGTGTTTAGGACAAAGGAAGATTAAATCTGAACCTATTTATATATATTACTTGGAAAAATACTCACCTAAGGTTGAAAATTTTAATTATGTGATCATTGATGAAGAGGAGCTTCACATTGACCAATCTCCATCATCTTCCCTTGAGGGAGTTTTTGATTTGTTCCTAGATGAATGGGGAAATGAACACTATCAGCATGATCCTTACAATTTTATTTAAGAATATATTATTAGGGTGTTATATATGTATGATAAGGATTCCTTCATACCAAATCTAGTGAAGCCAAGTGAAGAAGTGAATGGTCTATGGTAACTCTTCTTTGATGGGTCTAGCAGCAAGATTAGGGTAGGCATTGGAGCAATTTTGGTTTCACCTTCAAAATAAAGGTACTTTTCAAATTTTAGATTCCAATTCTCATGAAATTTTAATGTATCATAATATTAATCCATTATTCATGGCCTTTAATGGGATAATAAAATAGGAATTAGAGAGCTTAAATTATATGGAGATAGTGAACTTGTTGTGAATCAAGTTAGAGGCTAGAATTTGACCAAGAAATCCTTACTCAAGTCCTACAATCATAGGATTTGTGACCTTGTATAATAATTCATGTATTTCAACATCACATCTATTCCAATGGAGAAAAATAATTGTGATAATATGTTATCATTTATTGGTTCTCAATTTGATGTTCCAAAAGGCATAAAAGAAGACAAGAGCCAACCTCATCTAAAGGTGATTTTTAGGCCTTCAATACTAGATATTATCACCAATTGGTAGGCCTTTTAAAGTGACCAAAAAATAGCCATTTTTGTACAAGAGGAGGTTTATTTCTCTACAAAAAATCCGTCCAATCTTCAACAACAATATGGAGGGTAGATTGTCCAATTAAAGTCTAACAAGTGTCCCAAAGGTTTAGTGACTCTTGAAAGCATTTTCACTGATGATGACCAGCTAAAAAAAGATAATTAAATCATGTCTACAAAACAAGATAAATATGAAAAGGTATATATCTTTAAATACAAGCTAATTTCACTTGAAAAGGTATGCACTAGTCAAGAGAAACATGATTTCATTCAATTATGCAAGGAGTTTAGTGATATTTTTGCATGGGAGTATAGTGACTTGAAGGGTTTTGATACAAGATTAGATCAACACACCATAGAAATATATGAAAATTTCAAACCCATCAAGAAAATATAAATGCCAATAAATCCCAAGATTTAACCACTCATGAATAAAGAGTTCACTAAGTTTATTGAGTCTAGAATCATTTTTCTTATCAAGCATTCTTCTTGGTTGGCTAACTTAGTCCCTATTAGAAATAAGAATGGGGAGATCAATTTGTGTGTTTAATTTATAGAATTTAATAGGGTATCTTTGAGAGGTCACTATCCCCTCCCTTATATGGATCAAATTATACAAGTGGTGGTATGTAGTGAGAGGTTTTCTCTCCTAGATGGTTATTCTTTGTACAATTAGATTTTGGTGAAATAAAGTGACCAATAAAAGATAACATTCACCACCAAATTGGGAACATATTCCTATACAAATATGCCATTTATATTATCAAATTATGGATCTAATTTTTAATGTGCAATTGATATGGATTTACAAAGACTAATCAATGACATTAAATTGGTTTATCTTGATGATGTGACAGTTTTCTCCAAGGATGAAAATGATCATTTGAAACACCTAAAGAAAATATTTGAGAGGTGTATAGAGTATGGTATCTCTCTAAACACAATAATTGTTATTTTTCCATCCATGAATAAAACTACTAGGACATATTGTTTCCAAAAAAGGCTTGTCCATTGATTATAAGAGAGTGAATGCCATTTTTGCATTGTCTTTACCTAAGCATAAAAAAGGTTTGAAAAGTTTATTTGGTAAGATAAATTTCATAAGAAGATTCATTCACAAGTTTGATAAATTATTCAATCCTCTAACCTCTATGCTAAGAAAGGATGAAATTTTCACTTGGACAAGAAGGAGAAAGGAAATTTTGGAAGAGATCAAACATGCCATTGCCCAAGCTTCAACACTTGTAAGTCTAGAATTTTCCAAGGATTTCACCTTATATAATTTTGGGAATGAGGAAGTGATATTTGACATGATTACTCAAGAAAATGATGAGAACTTGGAATATCCTATTGCCTTCTTTATCCAAGGTTTAAAAGGATATGAGTTAAGACATACTTATGTTAAGAAACAAGTGTTTTCAATTTTTAGGAGCTTAAATAAATATAGACACAAGATATCAAATACTAATATTAATTTACTTTTTCCTCATTCTAGTGTAAATGAATTTATATTTAGTTGATATTTGAATGAAAAAAGGGTAGGTTGGATCACCAAAGTGATGGAGTATGATGTGGAGATCAAAACAACCAAGCTAATTAAGGGAAAAGGACTATGTAAACATCTTGCTTCAGACTTGAAAGAGTAAAGGGAGGTTTTTTTGGAACTCCATAATGACCCTATAGTAGCTATAGCTTCATCAATGAAGATTTGGACATAAGACATGATTAATTTCCTTTAAACCATTGGGTGTCCACAAGGTCTTGATAGAGATAAAAGAAGGTATTTTAGGTTACAAACCATTCCCTATGTACTTATTGATAGATTGATATTTAGGAAGGACTTTTTATGTGTGTTGTTGAGGGGTATTGATTTGGATAAGATTAACAAAGTTTTGTATGAGTTCCATGATGGACCAGTTGGTCGTCATTTTTCTCTAAGAATTACAACTACTAAGATTATGAGGGATAGTTACTTTTGGTCTAGATTTTTTAAAGACACCCATGCTTGGGTAAGAAAATGACAAAAGTGTGATATTTTTGATGGAAAATAAAAGATAACTACCATACTTCTTTACCCAATCTATGTTGAAAAACCCTTTATGCAATGGGGTTTGGATTTCATAGGCCTAATAAATCCACCTTCTAGTGCTGGCCACAAATAGATGTTGACTACCACTAATTAATTTACGATATGGGTGGAGGTTGTATCTCTTAAAGAGGCAAATGAAAACTCAGTCCTAGACTTTTATGAGTGTATAGTAACTAGGTTTGGAGCTCCCTCAACAATCATCTCATATTGTAGACACCGCAAATGTGTCTGCACCTTGGTTCTCCCCCCTTGTCCACCTCAAACCCCTATCCTAACCCTTGGCCTTAGTCCCCTCCATTCATTTGATTAAAATAACTTAAATATTTTAATTAAGTGGCCCCCTTTCCACCTCACCCTTGCCACCTTGGATCCTCCCTTGAATCCCTCCACCTTCCCCCTAGCATTTATTATGCCAAATCTCCTCATTATCTTTCCCCCCACGCCCATTTAAGCATCTTCATAACCGTTCTTCCCACAACCCCTCGCTCGGTGGCATGCAAGAATGGGCAGAGGCTATTTTAAGTCTCTGTCCCCATTCTACCACTGCTGACGTCGGTGACCCTTTAGTTGACGTTGGTGAAACTGCCAGCATCGGCAGCCTTCAATACCCCTTTCTACATCCGTTGCAGCCCCTGGACCCTTGAGCTCGCAAACATAATCCTCTCAGCACTTTGGCATTCGACTCTCTTCTCTCTGGACCTTGTGCAACAGCAGCAACAGAGGCAGGGACTTTAGTTTCTTTAGTTTTCCTCTTCTAACAAGTCTTCCGTGGCTCCAACAACAGCTCTCCGTTCTTCAGTCAGCAAGCCAAAAGGTAAGCAATTTCATTATGTTATTTCATTCTTTTCTTTAAGTTTTCAGTTATCTACTGTCTTCTACTTGCTGTGTCCTTCCCCTGAGAGGCTGAAAAGCCTTCTCAGACCCTATCCCCTGTCCATTTTCCTCTTTCCTGTCCCCCTTTTAATCTAGTCCTAGACAACTTCCTCGTCCCTCCTGCCAACAAAAGACCCTGCACAGGGCACCCAACCAGACCTAGACCATTCTCCAAACCATCCAAGCACACCCATAAACTCTGTCTCAGACCCATCCATGGACCAAACCCAAACCAGACCCAACCACAAGCCACAACCTCGACCGACACCGGTCACTTCCCCAACCGATGTCGGCAGGATAACCGACGTCGGCAGATCAGCTAACCGACGTCGGCGACATTTCTGACCTCAGCGACTGTCATCAGCCCGACAGCTCCTTCAGGTAATCATTTTGTCTTTTCTTTCCTTTTTAATTTGTTTATCACTTTTGTATTCTGGCATTCTGTATTTCCTTGGTCTTTATCTGTCTGTTATTAGTGGGTTGACCTCCCTTGAGGAAGTTTTCACACTTTCAGGAACAAGCTTTCGCTTGGCAACCCACTATCTATCTATCTAACATTTTCTTGTCCAAGTTCTTTTTCTTTGCAGGTGTCATTCCTCCACAGCCAAAGAGGGGTGCTCACAAGCATCTAGATTACGGTGCGCAGTCTATATCTAGGTACTTCTAGCCTTGTCCATTTTCCTTAGTTTCTTTATTCATCTTTTGAATGTAGAAAGCAAATTAGTGATAGAAACATTCTGGCACGCCTGGTGGGACCCTAGGTTCCTCCTGGGTTCCTTTTTCTTCTTCATTCATTTAGGAGCATTAGGTTCTTACCTTTTCTCCTCCTTCTTTTCTTCTCAATGACACTATAAGCAAGAATTAAAAAGAATCCTTCTTTTCTTTCTTGCACTTTCTAGACTAGTCTAAACATCATACTCTCAAACCCTTTCTCAAACTTGTCTTCATAACAAACATCACATTTCAACTTGGGCATTAAAACACTTTGCATTCATTTTTGCTTGTGCTTGCATCTTCGTAGTCCACATCTAGTAACT
Organism: Torreya grandis; assembly: GCA_037957365.1. NCBI lineage: Eukaryota > Viridiplantae > Streptophyta > Pinopsida > Cupressales > Taxaceae > Torreya > Torreya grandis. The sequence goes on from JARHVA010009350.1 coordinate 147,812, forward strand.
TAAACGCATATTGAATAAATCGTAGACACTTGATGTTACACTACCAAACCACATTCACTAAAACGAACATAAAACTTACTTGAGACAAGGCCCGACTGGGATTTCATCCCCCAGCTGATACCTTACCCGTCCCGGTGACCCTACTTGGATTTCATCACCAAGGGGGAAGCCCACTCCATTCTCTGGTGGAGGATAAACTCTAGGTGAGGTATATCTTGGCTAAGCAAGACCAGCTAACCACTGGAATCGTGAAGTGAGGGGAGCTTGCTCCTTAGCACCAGGCTGCGTACCAGACCCTAACACAGATTTTTGAGCACCTAAAACAAGACCCGAAACTAGCTCTAGACTTCTTCTTCTAGGACCTTCTTGACAGCCAATCTCCCCAAACATTCATCTAAGGCATAAGCCACAGCTTCTAGGGTTAATTCCTAGGATTTATTGCTTAGGCTTGTCTATCTCTCTCTGTTTTTCCTCTTCTCATCTGTTTGTTTGAGTGAGTGAGGACGCTTTCTTCATTATTTTTCCAAGAATCTTCAAATCTTTTGGTTCTCTAGAAAACACAGTCACCGGCATCGGTTCTTCCACCGACGTCGGCTTTCCTCTCTTACCGGCATCAGTTATTTGACCGACGTCGGCCATCTTTCTTACCGACATCGATTTTTTAACCGACGTCGGTCTCTGTCACTGTTCTTTTTTTTCAAAACTAGCAGCCTAAAATCTGTCCCTTCTCTATCAAAAAATCCGTCCTGGTTTTCTGAAACTGAACAACATAGTTTCTGAAGCCTGAACCTTCTTTGCCTTGCATGGTTTTGACTCATAGCCAAGCCAAGGCTCTTGTCAACCATGCTAGCCGTCAACCACTTCCATCCACCCCGTCCGTAACCAGGCCTACAATGGAGTTCAACTCGGAGACCGAATGAACTCCTACCCGTCCAACCCCGCCTCAGACTCCTATTGTCCAAGAAGGGGACCAAGATTTTGAATGATTCTTGGACCTCAACGTCAAGGCCTTGCAACACTATCTAGCGCATAGCCGAACGCGAGACTCCTTGGGCAATCCAATCTACGGAATGCCAACCTCTCTTGTTGCGACTACGGCTGTATCGACAGCACCCGTAGTTCAACCTTCAGACACTCAAGCCATCGCTTCGACCACTGACCAAACTCAGACTTTGACCAATCCTCAGGGTATGGCCTCTCCCTCTATCATTGGGCCCACTTCCACTGGGGTTCTGGCCCCCTGTCAACCTCAATCTGCTCAACCGCTATCCACTCCTTTTTAGAACCTTGTCGTCTCTATTCCACCTACCCTGGCCCCTATCAACACCAGGGTGGCTTCCTACCCCTTGGCCCCTGTTACCACAATCCAACCTCTCGTGGCAACATTGGGCTTAGCTATGCCTTCTACGCAACCACCTTTAGCCTCTTCATCTATTCCTATGGCTAGTTACCCCTACGTTGCACCTTTACAGGGACAACCAACTACGTCGTATGCATCCCCTAGCCTCTTCCAAGCACCCTACAACTTAGGGGGCATGCCATCCATCAATCCATCGGCAGACATCATCAAAATTTTGATGAACAAGATGACCCATCTTGAGACTTCCATTTCTGGCTCGCGCAACGCTCTCTCATACGAGCAAATTTGCAACGAGCCCATTCATCCTTCTATCCCAATCAGGCCATATCCTAGCCAGTGGGAGCTTCTGAAGTTTTCTCACTTTCAAAGCAAGGAAGACCCACAGCAACACTTGCGGGCATTCAGACATGCCTGTTACCTCATTAGCCATGACGATGCGTTACTTTTACGCACGTTTCCTATGTCTCTCTCAAGTGTTGCGCTTGACTGGTACAGCTCCCTTCCCAGCCATTCTCTCTTCTCATTCACACAATTGGCCCAGCTCTTCCTCGATCACTTTTTCATTAACATCACTAAGAAGGTCTCAATCATGGACCTCTATTCTATCAGGCAATTCGAGGATGAGTCCATAGCCGACTTCGTTGCTCGATGGAGAGGCCTCATCAACCAACTCTCCTTTTCCTTACCCCAGGCCGAGCTTATTGAACTCTTTTCCAAAGCATGCACCAGACATATCTCTTCCACCCTGAGGGTTCAAACCTTCTGCACTTTTGACGAAGCCTTCACGATGGCTCACAAACTTGAGTTGCGTGCCATCGAGGAGAATAAAGTCAAGTTGTGGAGCAAGAATCTTGGCTCTAAAACCAATGACTCTTCTTCTGCTAAGCCATCATCATCCAACTCTAAATCCAAGGCTTCAGCCAATGCCGTGGTTGTTAGACCTTCTTCTTCTTCGACCAATCAGCCTGAGCCATCAACATCTTAGAGCGCCACTCGCCAGTTCTAGCAGAGATACGTACAATGACGGTATACTCCTCTCAGAGAATCATACGCGTCTATGCTGGAAAAGCTTGTTAAATAGGGGGTCCTCAATCTCCCTCAAGCCCGACCTCCTCCACAATTTGATCCCTCACACGCCATCCCCGCGTGGTATAGGGAGCATGACTTCTGCAGCTCCCACCGTGTTAAGGGACATGACACAAAAAACTGCAAAACTTTTAAGAACATAATCCAAGATATACTTGAAAAGGGGGATCTCATCTTAGACAATCCAAATGCACCTCCTAATCAGGCCATTGACATCTTCAAGCAGCCATTCCCTAATCATCTGCCAACCCAAAACAACATCCAAACCTTAATTGATGACAACCATGAGCACAACATTCAAACAGTCAATACGGTCTCTCCCTTCATCCCCAATCAACCTTAAGAGGTTAGTCCATCAATTAGTCCATCACATGTGGACGAACCTCTTTCCTCGGCTAGTTCTCCATCGACCTCTCTCATCTTGGAGGATGCCTCGGCTTTACCAGCACCACTGGTCTCGCCATCCTCCTTTCTACTGCCTATGGAGGACCAGACCCTTCCTACTCCTCAGCCGCAAGTGGAGGGCACCATCATCCCTGCCCTTTACCCACTTGAGGAGCCTCGCTTTCTGGATTCTTCTCCACCCAGGGAAGAACCTCTCACCCCTTCGTCTTCATCTAAATATGTCATGACTTCACCACACCATGCGTCTAAGACCACTACACCCATCTCATCTTCAACCTCGCAACCATCAACATCTTCTTCTCAGCCATTTTCCCGGTTAGTGGAGAAAATCGCGCTTCTCCCTCTGAGGAAAGTGATGCCTTAGGTGTTGTGGGAGCGTCTTAAAGCCCTTCAACATACCCGCACCCTCTCATCACATGCTGCTAATCCTCCCAAGGTAGAATCTCGTCAGACTCTTGACAAAGACCGGACTCTCAAACCTCAACCAAACCCATCAAAACCAAAACCTGCATCTATCTCGTCTAAGCCCATCAAATCACTTGGCGTTCGTCCTGTCTCCACCCTCACTCACCCGCAAGTGAAGGTGGACCTAGACCAGACCTCGACCAGTAGTAGTCTTCCAACCAAATCAAAGAAGACTGCCAGACCTCAAAAGTGAATGCCTCCTTCCCCGTCACCATTACCATCCATTTTGGGCCCCCATCCTTCGACCTTGGCTAGCATCCTTCCCACTCCGGCCTCCAATCAAAACTCGTTACCTCCTTTGCTTCCTCTGCCTACCTCTAGCCGTCCCCCTCCCAAAAAGATGGTACCAATCACCAAGAAAGAGTCATCTCCGTCTGTCACCATACCATCAACCCATAAGGTGGTACGGAAACCCCTTCCAACCTCGCCTAAGTAAAAGTCACCAAACTCATGCATATCAACTAGCGCGGACCCTCTAGTGGGCTCATACTCATTGATATTGCGCCAACTTCTGCAGACTTCCAACATAACCCTTCCACCCATTCGACCTTTCCAACCTCTCGAGTCCAAGCCCTCTTGGTTTGACGATATGAAAATTTGCTTATATCATCGTACACCAGGACATGATACCGAGACTTGCTATGCCCTCAAGGCCGTCATCCGCCACCATATGGAGAAGGACACTCTTCTCCTTGAGGACACTCTTGACCAGACCCTGACTCCTTCCCTTTCCAACCTCTTCAACCACGACAACATCTCACCAGCAAAACACGACCCCTTCTTCACCCCCTATTTTTGAAATCAATGCTGTTCGTATAACCACTAGGTCACAAAAGGACAAGACAAAAGAAAAAGCTGCCATTCCTTGGACCTATCCCTTCATCAAGCCACCTCTTGCGCCCAAGCCTAAAATTTCTATCATTGGCACATCCCAGCCTTCTTCGTCTTCCTCTTCTGGGCCAATTCACGACTCCATGCTGAAGCAACTTCATCAGACACCTGTGAAGATGTCCCTCTATGACCTTATCCAAACCTTGCCTCAGCATCGTCAAGCCCTCATCCAAGCCTTGTAGGTAGTGGAGGTCTAACTCAAGGACCCCCAGCCACTCGCTGCCCTCGTCCATTCTTTATCTCCTGTCAACTCCATCACATTTAGCGATTTTGAGATTCCCACATCCAACACGGAAGATCAAGACGCTGCCCTCTTCATCACTGCCTATGTTGATAGGACACGCATCAAACACGTTATGATCGATGGCGATGCTAGCATCAACATTATTTCTACCCATGCCTTCGATCAGCTGTCTCTTCCCAAGAATTGCGTCTCCAAAACTAACGCGATCTTATGCTCTTTCAATGACACCACCACCATGACCATTGGCATAGTCATCCTTCACATTCGCGCTGGTCCATGCACAGTCTCGGAGCTCTTCTATATCATCGAAGGAGAGTTTCAATACAACATCCTATTGGGCCGACCTTGGATCCGTGCCATGGCCTGTATACCCTCCACCCTGCACCGTTGTGTGAAGTTTGAGCATGACGGGCAAGTCCATACCATTCTCGCTGACCCTTCACCCTTTAAGACTTGCAACACAACCTACCATCCTGATGATGTCCTCATTCCCATCAAGCCGTTAACTTCGGCACTGCCTCCATCTGCGGAAGCTTCGACCAATTCGCAATCGGCGATCACCCTCACCTCTCCTCTTCAAGCGCCAACCAAAGACCCCATGGAAGACGTCTTCCAACGGCTATCACTTGGGGAATATCACTTGTTGACCCTAGACATGCTCCAAACTCTGCAAGAGTATGGACGCCTTCACCTCAGTCCCAATTACGACCATCAGATCAGGATGGTCGTACCTTATGGTCCTCCTCACTTCTGAACCAACTTTGTCTATGGGGGGCTTAATCAAGCTCCTACCAACGGCAATTCCCTTTCTTCACCCCAACCTTTCACATCAGATTTCTCATTTCTTGGCAACCCCGCCTTTGCACACACTTACCTTTACAGGTGTGCATGGAAGGGTTTTGGTTTCAGACATTATGAACAGGGCTCTCATCAGCCTATCGAGCCACTCAATGATGACGATGCCAAGAAATGGTATGGCCTGGGATATCATGACCCCACTCAGGCTTCTTTCGACCTTTGTCCCGAGCCAACCATTGACCAATCTCCTCCAAACTCACCCATTTCTCCTTCGTCACCTACGGAGTCGGTGGTTTCCATCCCTCCTAGTTTTTTTTCCATAAACACCATCCGCCTGGAACCCCTGACTTATCAGCTCAATGGGGTGTCTAGGTCTCTCCCTCTCATTTTTCCTAGCATGGTAGAAGATGAGTCAGCAACCATTCACACTGTCCACTGCGTTGACGATGATGCCATCCTTTCCTACATGGGTGCCGATGACTCTTTCATCCAGCATTCCCTCCCTTCCGAGACCCAGGTTATGTTAAATGAATCCACCATTGACATCAACCTCCCTTCTTCTTCTGATGTTCCTCACGTCTTAAAGATTGGCTAATCTTTAGACACTCAGGAGCAGCTTGACTATGCCCAGTTCCTTTCTGACCATAGCAAGGCCTTTGCCTGGACTTACAGTGACATGCCTGGCATCGACCCCACCATTGCTACCCATAACATTGTCACCAAACTAGAGGCTAAGCCTATTAGGCAAAAGCTTCAAAAGATGCATCCTCGCATTGCACTCCTCGTCAAAGAAGAGCTTTAGCATCTCCTTTCTGTCTCCTTCATCCAACCCATCGATTATCCGCAGTGGGTCTCTAACATCATCCCAGTTACTAAAGCAACTGGGGGGATTCGGATCTGCATGGACTATCGTGACCTTAACCTAGCCTGTCCCAAAGACGACTTCCCTCTTCCTAACATTGACTAGCTTGTTGATCTCACAGCTGGCCATGAGATGCTATCTCTCATGGATGGGTTTTCAGGATACAATCAAATCCTGATCGCATCAGAAGATCAGCACAAGACTACCTTTATCACCCCATGGGGGACTTTTTGTTATCGAGTCATGCCTTTCATCTTGAAAAATGTTGGCGCCACATATCAACGCGCCATGACCTACATTTTCCATGATCTCCTCCACAAAATCATGGAGGACTATGTGGATGACCTTCTCAGCAAGTCCAAGCTTCACCGCGACCACTTGACCATTCTCACAATCATCTTCTCTCACCTTATTCAATACAATGTCCGCCTTAACCCCAAGAAGTGTGTCTTTGGGGTCCTCTCAGGCAAGCTTCTCAGCTTCATCGTTTCCTTCTATGGTATCGAGATAGATCCCGCCAAGATCCACGTTATCCTCGAAATGCCACCCCCGACCAATCTCAAGCAGCTTCGCAGTCTCCAAGGGAAGCTCCAGTCTATTTGCCATTTCATCTCGCAGCTTTCAGACCGCTGCCAACCTTTTCATCGTCTCCTTAAGAAGGACGTCTCCTTTAAGTGGGATAAGGACTGCCAAGAGGCTTTTGAAGCCCTCAAAAGCTATCTAGTCTCTCCACCAGTCCTCATTCCACCTAAAGACGACCAACCCTTCTACCTTTATATCTCTACCACCAACCATTCGTTAGGTGCCATGATCGCGCACCGAGATGAGCATCATCGTGAGCAAGCGGTTTACTACATCAACTGAACACTGGTCCACTATGAAACTCGGTATACTCATATTGAGAAACTCTGTTTGGCATTAGTCTTTTCTGCCACCAAGCTCTGCCACTATCTCCTCAACCACAAAACCTTTGTCGTCACTCACACCGACCCGCTCAAGTACATGCACTCCAAGCCATATCAGAATCAACGTATGGCTCAGTGGCTTATGCTGCTCACTGAGTTCGACCTCAAATTCATCCAGCAGAAATCTATCAAGGGGCAAACCATCACAGACCAACTGGCAGATGCCCCTCTTCTCGACAATCAACCTTCACAGTTTGAGTTCCCTGACGAGTCTATCACCACACTCTCCACCGATGACACCGTCTACCAAATGACCATGTTCTTTGACGGCTCCAAATGTCAACTCGGTGGGGGTGTAGGGGTCATCCTCATCCCACTTGAAAGGGAGCCCATGCCTCTATCTTTTAAGCTTGACTTTGATTGTACCAATAATATGGCTGAATATGAGGCATTGATTTTGGGACTTCAAACTGCCCTTTCCCTCCACATCAAGTCTATCAACATCTTCGACGACTTGCAACTCGTCGTCAATCAAGTTAATGGTTCATATCTCTATAAAAACAAAGTTTTATAGAGGTATAAAAATCATGTTGACCTTCTCTTGGCATCTTTCGATCATTACCTCTTGCAGACTGTTCCACGCTCTACGAACAAGTTTTCCAACACCATGGCTTCTCTTACTTCGCATATCCCATCTTCATCATCGTCATCTCGCCTTTTTGTCATAGTGCATCGTGTACCTTTGCCTTCATACAACTCTCCTCACATTGACCATATCAACACTATCAATTCTAGCCCATGAGATGACTGGTATAAGCAACTTGTGGACTACTTGTCTCTTTCTGTCACTCTTCCCAACCTCTCTAGCAATGCACGGCGAGCTTTCATCAAGTGCACAGCTCGCTATACCATGCTAGGAGGTCTTCTCTATAAGCGAGGCTTTGACGGCCTCCTTCTTCACTGTCTAGCCTCCACTGAAGCTTCTCAAGCCATAAAGCAAGTCCACGATGGGATTTGTGGTGGACACTTCAGTGGAAACTCGGTTGCCAAGTGCATCCTTCGCCTGGGTTATTATTGGCCCACCCTTCATCAAGACTGTAGTGACTATGTTTGACGCTGCATCAAGTGTCAGCAACACTCTAACCTGCTTCATCTCCCCAGCCACTCCTTGTAAGTCACTCAAGATTTTTGGCCTTTCTCTCAGTGGGGCTTGGATCTCATCGGTGAGGTTAACCCTCACTCATCTCTTCGTCATTAGTCCATCATCACTGCCACTGAATATTTCACCAAGTGGGTGGAAGCCATTCCTCTTGTCTCCACAAAAGCTGACAAAATTGTCGACTTCATCAGCAACCACATCATCTATCATTTTGGTGTCCCTCACAAAATCATCACCGACAACGGCAAATCCTTCAAAAACAAGACTGTCCAAAAACTATGCGACTCATTTGGCATCAAACTCAGCTTTTCTTCGCCTTACTACCCATAAGCAAATGGGCAAGCTGAGGCTTCCAACAAAATTTTGACTAAAATTCTCATGAAGGTGGTCAACGATACAGGAAGGGATTGGCACATTCATATTCCCTTCGCTTTGTGGGCCTACCGCACTAGCATCCGAACCTCTACGGGTGCTACTCCTTTCTCCCTCGTGTATGGAACAGAGGCTGTCTTACCTCTTGAAGTACAGATCTCGTCTCTCCACATCTCCTTGCATGACATTCTTTCCAATGATGACTTTCATCAAGATCACTTAGCTCAACTTGAGTTACTTGACGAGCGTCGTCTTACTGCCCTCAATCATCTCCATGTCTACCAAAGTCGCATAAAGCGGGCCTACGACAAAAATCTGTGAGAATGAGATTTCAACATCGGAGACCTCATCCTCAAAGAGAATCAGCACGTGACCAATATAGAGTGAAGTAAACGAGGCAAATTTGCCCCCAATTGGCTTGGACCTTTTATCATCATGCACAAGTATGGGTTAGGGACTTATCGTCTGTCCTCCCTTGATGGACGGCCAGAACCTGAGCCTCTTAATGCGTTGCATCTTCAACCATTCTTCTGTTAGTCGAGTACTTGTCTACTTGACACGTAACTTGAGCTCGTCCCTTGAGCAATCCTCATCCTCTTGATCCTCATCCCTTTCAAACCTATTCCCCTTTAACAAGTCCTCTACAACCCTTTTATGACGCACGGATGCTTTGTCCTAATAAAGGGAGTCCTTGAACTTCTACAGTCTTGTCCATGACCCAAAAAAAAAAATGTCAAAACATATCCAAGGTCACAAAATCAAATTCAAAAAGATAGACTGATCCCTTGAAGGATAGCTGTACTATCATTGTTATAGCTAATAGACTGATCCTTCGAAGGACAGCTATTCAAACATTATACAAAGCAAAAATATAGACCACTCCCTCGAAGGATGGCTATGACTAAATCTTGCTACAAACAACAACCTTTCTTAGAAGCTTCCCGCATTGATCAGCTTTGCAACATGACCACTAAATCAAAAGACATCTCTATGTAGGCTTCCCGCATCGATCAGCCTGCACCAAAAAAAAAAAAAAAAAACGGGTCATGGACTTGGCTTGTAGTTGTCTCAGGGTCTCCTATAAAAAGGGGCAAGGTTATTCTTGCTCTTAAACTGGGTTAACCTATCCTCTTCCTCTCACCTACTCAGGGGACTTCAATCTCACTTTAATGTCAAAGTGATTCGATTACCGTTCTAACACAACACTGGCCAATGACGTAATGCATGAACGGGGCTTTTGTTCTAATAACCCCTATCTATGCTTCCTTTCTGGTCCTTGTCAATGAAAGAGCAATTTGCCTTTCATCTTTTCTCTACACTTTGGTCACATTTAACCGCATCAATTGGTGACTCATCTCAAACCAAGCCATTTTTCATCATTTTCAGCTAGCATCATCCTAGTCCATTTCACATAGTTTCCATGGACACCAATACACATGGGAACTACCGACCAGACCCAATTTATGTTAAGCATAAACCAATACTTGCTGAAGCATAAATAGACTTCCATTCATTTTTAGCATACATCCATCATGACTATGGAAACTTGCTAGGGATGAAAGCCTCTCGACCAATATGACATCTGTAGCATCATCTTGCCCTCATCATTTTGACACTTGACCACATCCAATCATCGATCAATCTTTTCACTTCATCCGAACTACATTGGTCTGAGGCCGCATGACCAGGGCTATGTAGGCAGCACTCAGATACCACATCCTCTGAGGTTAGCTCGACCACCCCCATTTGTTCATCTCTTTGATGGACAAACCTTCTCTTCTGCGACCTTGACCTTGACCACGACCAGTCTATCGACAACTTTGACCAAGACCAATCAGTCTCTTTGACCCTTCCTCCCTTTTAGGGAGAACTACATTGGTCTGAGGCCCTATGACCAGGGCTATGTAGGTAGCACTCAGATACCACATCCTCTGAGGTTAGCTCGACCACCCCCATTTGTTCGTCTCTTTGATGGACAAACCTTCTCTTCTGCGACCTTGACCTTGACCACGACCAGTCTATCGACAACTTTGACCAAGACCAATCAGTCTCTTTAACCCTTCCTCCTTTTTAGGGAGAACTACATTGGCCTGAGGCCCTTCACACAAGGGCTATGTAGGCAGCACTCAGATCACATGACATTTTCTGAGGTTAGCTCGGCGACATCCTTTCGTCCATCCATCCCCTTGACCAATGACCATCCTTCGACCTTCGACTACTTCCAAGCCAATGTTGCCTTGGTTGTTTTTGTGCGTATGCTACCTCACGGTTGGTTAGTAAAATTGTCTGTAGACCCTATTTTGACCCTTCGCAAGTATAGGATTGCGAGCCAGTTGATCCCTACTACTTGTGGCTCTTTCGTGTTTCTGGGAGCACTTCCTGAGCCTGGGATACCTGGAACACGATGACCATTTGGAGCTTCAGCTTAGATTGAGTGACCCGATCAGTAGACGACTAAATGTTGGGGCCCGGTTACCTCAATTTTGGCACTCCTTGACCCTCGACATGCAACAATTTGACCCGACTATCTCGTGAAGTGGTATATGCGCAATCACGACTATTGCAGCATTTTCGCTCACACTATTCTATCCATTTCTCTATCAAATCGGCACTCGATCTTTGGTTCCCTTCTCTCAACTATCGCTTTGAGGGGGGAACACCTCATCCTTTTCCTGGGGCAACCAACTCCTATTTTTGTCTTGCAGTTCATCAAGAACAACCAATAAGACAAAAAGGGGCAAATGTAGACACCGCAAATGTGTCTGCACCTTGGTTCTCCCCCCTTGTCCACCTCAAACCCCTATCCTAACCCTTGGCCTTAGTCCCCTCCATTCATTTGATTAAAATAACTTAAATATTTTAATTAAGTGGCCCCCTTTCCACCTCACCCTTGCCACCTTGGATCCTCCCTTGAATCCCTCCACCTTCCCCCTAGCATTTATTATGCCAAATCTCCTCATTATCTTTCCCCCCACGCCCATTTAAGCATCTTCATAACCGTTCTTCCCACAACCCCTCACTCAGCGGTGTGCAAGAATGGGCAAAGGCTATTTTTAGTCTCTATCCCCATTCTGCCACTGCCGACGTCGGTGAAACTGCCAGCGTCGACAGCCTTCAATACCCCTTTCTGCATCCGTTGCAGTCCTTGGACCCTTGAGCTCGCAAACAGAATCCTCTCGGCGCTTTGGCATTTGACTCTCTTCTCTCTAGACCTCGTGCAATAGTAGCAACAGAGGCAGGGACTTTAGTTTCTTTAGTTTTCCTCTTGCAACAAGTCTTCCATGGCTCCAACAACAGCTCCTCCGTTCTTCAGTCAGCAAGCCAAAAGGTAAGCAATTTCATTATGTTATTTCATTCTTTTCTTTAAGTTTTTAGTTATCTACTGTCTTCTACTTGCTGTGTCCTTCCCCTGAGAGGCTGAAAAGCCTTCTCAGACCCTGTCCCCTGTCTATTTTCCTCTTTCCTGTCCCCCTTTTAATCTAGTCCCAGACAACTTCCTCGTCCCTCCTGCCAACAAAAGACCCTGCACAGGGCACCCAACCAGACCTAGACCATTCTCCAAACCATCCAAGCACACCCATAAACTCTGTCTCAGACCCATCCACGGACCAAACCCAAACCAGACCCGACCACAGGCCACAACCCCGACCGACGCCGGTCACTTCCCCAACCGACGTCGGTAGGATAACCGACGTCGGCAGATCAGCTAACTGACGCCGGTGACATTTCTGACCTCGGCGACTGTCATCAGCCCGACAGCTCCTTTAGGTAATCATTTTGTCTTTTCTTTTCTTTTTAATTTGTTTATCACTTCTGTATTCTGGCATTCTATATTTCCTTGGTCTTTATCTATCTGTTATCAGTGGGTTGACCTCCCTTGAGGAAGTTTTCACACTTTTGGGAACAAGCTTTCGCTTGGCAACCCACTGTCTATCTATCTAACATTTTCTTGTCCAAGTTCTTTTTCTTTGCAGGTGTCATTCCTCCACAGCCAAAGAGGGGTGCTCACAAGCATCTGGATTACGGTGCGCAGTCTATATCCAGGTACTTCTAGCCTTGTCCATTTTCTTTAGTTTCTTTATTCATCTTTTGAATGTAGAAAGTGAATTAGCGATAGAAACACATATAATGCATTAGCCTTTATAGGAATAAAGACAAGTGAATGGGATTTGAATCATGGCATCTACCTTAACACCTCCTCTAACTATTATCCCCAATGAAATGGACTAGTTGAGTCCACAAATAAGAATATAATCAAGAATGGAGGAAAATCAAAGGACTTGGCACTCCAAGTTAAAGGCAGCCCTTTGGGCTAATTAAATCACCTCAAAGAGAGCGATTGGTAACTCACCATACACACTTGTGTATTGAATGGATGATAGGATTCCTATCTCACTTGAGTTAACAACTCTAGACCTCACCTATTAGCTACAATTGATGGAAAATGAGAGAATTGAAGTTAGGTTGTGTGAGTTAATGGAGCTTGAGGAAATAAGAGATCAAGATATGAAAACTATGACCACTCATCAAGAACAAAAAAATAATTATTTTGACAAGAATTTCATGCCAAGAAGTTTTAAGGAAGGAGATGTTTTCCTAAAATGGGATGAAGATAGGGCCAAACCTAGAAGACACATAAAGTTTGATGCTTTGTGGAGTGGTCCATATGTGATCACTTAATGCAAGTCACATAATGCTTTCCAAATTTCAAATTTAGATGGAGAGGAGCTTCATATCCCAGTAAATGGGATACACATAAATCATTATTACTAAGGTTCTCCACTTCCCTTGTACATAGTTTCTTGATTTTCTTGTGTTCTCTAAGTGCTTATGAACAAGTGTGAGTTTGTCATTGTCTTGTATTGTGTTTTCTTTACTTGGTATCATTATGTTATGTGGTGTGTTTGATTTATGTTTTTTTTGGCATGTCCTTGTTAGTCATCTTCAAGAATCCATTGACTCTATTGGCCCTTGGTTGGATAAGGCTAATAGCTTCTAACATAGAAAAGCATATTTCCCCTAGGAGTTGCCAAAAGTGTTGACCAAATTTGACCTTTGGTCAAATTGAGTCAACCCCTACAATTATAATTTTTTTATAAATTTATCCATGTCTTATTTTGGTTTCATTTTGATCTATATGTTCACTTATCCCTAGCCTAGCCTTGGTCTAAAGTCTAGTCGTTTGTACTAGTCAGGTCAATGAAAGTCAACCCTAGTCAAATTGGGTAAAACTTGGTCAAAGGCATAAAATATCCTTTTATATTCCTAATATGGGTTTTAATGTGATTTAATATCTTTATAAGTAATCAAAATGCATTTACCATATTCAATATGCAAAAAATGCCTTATGGGCTCACTTTTGAGCTAAGAAAGAGGACTTATACATATGGATAAAGTGAAAAAATTGTCACTAAGATATGGATAATGTTTCAGAGGTTAGATTATGTCATATTAATTTTTTTGATAGTTTAAGATTCAGTTATAGTCAAAAAAGGGGAGTTTCTCCTTGATTTTAGGTCCTCTTGGGAACTTTTATGGTCTCCATGATCTGATCTTTAGATAAAAACATGAGTGGAGTGTCTCTTCACCTCCACACAACCATTTACACATTTTAACTTCAAGGATAATGAAAAAATAATCATCTGCAACTCATTTTTATTCCTTTTCCTTTTGGCATGCAAAAGAAGGTCAGCTTCAAGTACTCGATACAAAAGGTACAGGTAGATTTGGGGAGAGTGCTTATATATGTGGATTTTAATCTTAATAAAATTAATTTTCATATTATGAGTTTTTTTTTTTGTGCCTCCTCTTTTATGAACAATTGTTAACAATCTAGGAAACCTTTTATAGAATTGCATCCAAGAGGGGTATATTTATGCATCTATTTTTAATTTTTAGAGGTCCTTGGAGATATTTGATCTTGATGACATTTTTTTATATTATAATAAATATATATACATGATATTTTAAACATATAACACTTCACTTCTCTTTGTTTTTGAAGGAGATCTCAAATGGTGCTTATTTCTTGAAGTTTACAAAGTTGGGTGTAGACCCTATGTTTTTCCAACATCTAAGGAGCTTAATGGTGGTGGTAATGTGTTTTATGTTCATTTATTAATATTTATTTCATGTATTCATCTTTTGTGAATTCCAACTAGCGCCCTTCTAAATCCAAATTGCCCATCTTTACTTTGTTTATTACCTTATCACTTTCAGTCAAGTTTATGCTTGGTTCAAGAAATTGTATGGAGGTGAGAGAGTCTAAATTACATGGTGGGATCCATTTTTGGTTTTAACATCCCCCAAGAGTCATGATTTTTATGACATGAAGACCTAGTATGGTATATGAGCAAGTCTTCACTTCAAGAAAGGTTACCTCTATTTTGGGCTCTCATTCCCCAAGTGTAGAAAATAGAGATCATGTAGCTTTTGTGGATTAATATTTAACACGTGGGAATAATATTTCATCACTTTTATTTATTTTCCTTATATCCATTTTAATCTAGTACAACTATTCCAAATTTGGGAGCCAAAGGGTAAGTGGAAGTTGGATTTTGAACTCCTCCAAGTTGTTAATAAACCACTAAAAGTAGGCAATGTTATCTACATGATTCTCAATGAGTGTTCACCCTAAAATGAATTTGAAAATTCCTAAACCTAATATTTTAATAGGAAACAATTCCAAATAACTCAATAATAAATCTTGATCACTTAGGTCATGAATAAGAGTTATATTTCATGAAATGACCTTCTGGGCCTATCCCTTGTCCATACATAGGGTAGAGCATACATTGAAGGCAATATTTCAATGAGTGGCATAAAGAAATGATATTTAGGGTTTTTTAAAATTAAATAGGTCCTATTATTAATTATAAAAATATAAATTCAATATAAATAATCCCTATAAATTCCTAACATTCTCTAAATGACTCTTGAACAACCTACAGATCTAGGATTATGCACCTACAGGTAGAGGAATTAAGGGTGTAAACTCAGTCAAGAGTGAAAGGGGTTTTTGAACTCAATAATAGAATAAAAGTGTTTTAAATTATATAATATTATTATATAAAGTTATATAAATTATTTTACATACCTTTGAGTCTAGAAACATACCTTGGAAACATACCGCCAAGGTAAAATATACACTTATAGTCTTGTAGGGAAATGTTGACACAATCAAGTAATGGGATCATATAAGCAGTTTTAGGACTTTTTAAAAGATTATTTAAGGTTTATATCTCTCCAATGGATAAAATTAACCTTATAAACTTCATTTTCATGATCCTTAACTAAGCCTAATGTGCTCGTTAAGGCTATATCAGTCCTCAACATACAGTGACAAGAAGAAAGGTGAAGGATTGAAATGTTACGTATGGAGCAAGGAAGGAGGTGATGAGATAAAATTAGAATATAATTAGGGTTAAATAATCTATAAAATTATCTTGAAAACTTTATATCACCCCAAAATAGTTGCATCTATAGAAGATACCCTATTCACCATGGAAACCTACAGACAGGGTCCTAGTTAGAGAAGAACAAGATATGAGTTTGACTTCTTAAGTATGAAAGGAAGGTTAGTATAAAATGAATAAATAGAATAAATTTAATTAATTTTAATTATTAAAACACACACAACATTCCTAATCACCTTTACACCCATACAAGCTATGTCTCGATCCATACATTCAACCAAGAGAACCTTGTTTCAAGGGGTAGTGGAGGGTTTCACTAGCAAGAAATATTTTCGAAGGCTTCCAAAGCTCCATAAGATGTAAATTAGAGTTTTTAAAATTTATAAATATTTTATAATCATATAATATATCTATAATTAGCATCCACATGAAGGTTTAGGCAAAAGCATGCAAAAAGGGGGGTTTTAACCCCTTTTTAGGAAATGGAGATGGTTATACCACTTACGAATGGAATATGACAAATAAATATGGTATATTTGGTCATCAAGACATTTTTTATCTTTAAAAATATTCATTTTTCCCAAAAAAATAGGCCTAATTCCCTTTATTTTATCTTAGGGGTAGGTCACTCCTTGTATGCACAAGAATGGTAGTTTTTGGGAAAAATGTTGGATAGTGAACCAAAGGAAATTATAATAAATTAGTGAGGTTGTAATATATTGGGGACACATATAGGTACATGATAAACTATAATATAGTTTTATAATACCAAGGAGATGGTCTAAAAAAGAAGGTCTACAGGCAGACCTAGTAGGAAGCACGCAAACCCAACCCTGAATCAAATGTCATTCTAAGTTATAACCTCTTCCAAGAACTCTAATGTTTTTAATGATGCATAGGGGGTAAATATGAATTTTTTAATGTTTTATGAATTCATTAAAATTTAAAAATATCATATTTTATTTCATGAAGTGAAAATAGGCTTGTTGGCAAGGCATAGGTCTTGTCCTAAAGTAGGGGTAATCTCTATTTTGGGCTCTTGGTGAGATATCCTAAGGATTGGAACATGTTTATATGTAAAATAAAGAGGTGAGGAAGATTTTTGTTGTAAATTAAACTCCATAGGAATCCATCTCTAACCCCATACATATTGAAACCATCACAAGAAGCATGTAAGCAATTCAAAGGTCAACTTCCATCACACATATATTTCATGAATGTGTTCATGGGACCCTGAGTCATCTAGATAAGTTAGAAAAGATCCTTGAAGAGCCCTCAATGGAATTTAGGAGTTTAAATTTTTTAAATTTATGAACAAATTTTAAGATTTCAAACCACTCAAAACCCTTGAAAAACCCTTATAAAGACCCAATTGGAGAAAGGAAGAAAAAATGTGAAGGGATAAGGCAATTTTGGAAGGTAAATTATGAAGGCAGTTTACTATGCCAAAATTGTAGGTTTTGTGCCACTTTTCACCATTATTTTGACTTGTTTTGTACAATTATACCTCTATGACATGGCATAACTCACCCCACCTCTCTTCCACATGCAAATGTAACTAATTCTTTCAAGGTGACACATGTCTAAGTGACCTTTAGACGTCTTTTATTTACTCCTCTCTTAGCTACAAATATGCATTCTCCTAGCTCTTTTAAGTAGCCTCCATTGGTTGATGGGGAAACTCTAGCCAAATTTGTATTTTAAAGACTCTTTAATAAATACACATGTGATTTTTCCAATCACATATGGTACTATTGAGTACAGGTCTAATTCTTGTTGATAATGTCTAGTGAAAGAGTTACTTTTCTAGCATGTCAATCTATGGTCACTTACCAATGTGAAAAAGGGATGTTGTTATAGGTCCTTATTATTATTCTTTACTAAGTGCAAAAGTGTATTAGAAGTGGTATAGGTTGTATTCTCTTTATGAAATCATTCATCACCCTACTAAGTATCAAGTACCTTCTTGAATCTAACTTATGCAATACGAATGTGGAAATACCATTTATGTTGTGATTTTGTGTGAAACATCCTTGTTTGTCTTTAAATAGTAGATTTTAAGTTAATCAAGAGGTTAATACATATTGGTGTATCATCATCTTTTGTTTAAATAGTTACTTTTTCTAATCCCTTTTCATCTACAATTGATAGGTATAAAAGAACTTCAAAGAGTACATTAAGGAGAGATAACCCCTCATCTAGAGATTCATTTCTTAATATTGTCACCCATATCAAGAGAAATGTCTCCATGGTGCCACTTGGATAAGGATAATTAGGCATCTCCTTAGAGGTGCAAATCCAATTGTCAACAAGTACATTATCCTATTTAGAGGAATCTTACCATGTTTTGGGTCTAGTTGGAATAGGATTTAGGTATAGCTTGTTGGTGATCACTTTGTATTATAAAAACCACGTCTTTTTCCTCCTTTATATCTTCTAATAAGTGTTTACATAGTCCTCTATCCATTACCAACTTGATAAACTCCACTTATATGTCATATTCCATGCATTTAGTCACCCAACCTACTCTTTTTTCACTGAAGTCTTGATTAAGAATGAAGTTCTCGATGATAAGGTTAACCACCATAACATAGATATTATTATTAGACATAATCTATATAAATTTTTTGAGACCTCTCATGACTTATATCACATGTTTTTCCTTATATGTGTAGCTATATTTATAACCCTCTAATTATTTACTAAATAAGGCTATGGGTTGCTCAAGGTCCTCACTATTTTATTGAATAAGCATGGAAGAAATGGTTTCATTGGTTGATAAGGCATAAAAAAATAATTCCCTTGAAAAATAAGGGTTGAGGAGAGTGGGTGCTTGGGTAATGTCTTTTTTCATGGCTTCAAAGATTTTTTTCCCTCTTTAGTCCATGTAAAGTCCTTATGTTTCTTGAGCATGAAGTTTGGAGACCTTAACAACTTATCAAACCTAGGGATAAACCTCCTAGTGATTTTAATCTTGCCTAAGAAACTCTACAATCCTTTTTTGTGCTTTGGTAGTGATAGAGAAAAGATTTCACTTATCCTCTTAGTTTATATAAAAAGGCCTTATTTTGACTTATTGTGTCCTAAAAAAATTCCCTCATGGACTATAAAAATACATTTTTTAGGATTAAAAGAGACCCCATACTACCTAAACCTATCAAATATCAGCCTTAAGTGTGTCAAGTGGTCTTTGGCATCCTTGGAAAATATTATGATGTCATCAAGGTAGAAGATCACCATCTCATTGACGAGTCCTCAGAAGGCTACAACCATTACCCTTTGGAAGCTGCCCCCTGCATTGGAAAACTCAAATGGCATCTTCTTGTAAGCATAAGTGCCCCCAATTAATTATTAAGTTTGTCTTGTGTTCATCCAACTCCTTCACCAATACTTTATTTTACGCTGAGCATTTATAAAGCAAGCATAAACATTATGAACCTATAACCTTTTGGAGAATCTTATTCATGGATGGAAAGGGATAGTGGTCTCTCAATGACACCTTTTTGAGATACTTAAAGTCTAAAAATAACCTTATCTCCCCATTATTATTCCTAAAAGACATAATATTAGCCACCCATGAAGAGTTTTTGATGGGGAATATGATGTTGGACTCAATGAGCTTGGTCAAATCTTTCTTCATGAGGTGTTTAATCTTGAGGTTGACTAGTCTTTGTTTTTGCCTTACAGGCTTATCACTTGCCTCTAATTATATAGTATGATGAACCAAAGTTGGGTCAAAATGATTCAAATCATTATACTCTCAAAAAAATATATCTACAAATTCTTGACACAACTCTATAGAGGCTTAGTTTTCTTCCTTTGTGTTCACTTTACCTAGTTTGAGTAGCCTACCCTTAAATATAGTGACTTTCTCATAGTGATCCTACTTGGTAGACATGATAAATTTATCCTTAATTAACTAATCATCCTCATTTAATATGTTTTCTAAGGTCACTAATCCCTTAGGTAATTTGTTTGTTCTAAATTTAATAATCTAGTTAGTGTACCATTATTGAAATCTACTTTGGGAAGAATTCTACCTTTTGCTATAATAAACATGTTATTTGATTATCATTTTCAAAGACATGCTAGATAACCCCATTTTTAGGAACTAAAGGTCTATAAGATACATTGATTTGAGATTGATCTTTCATGTCCTTGAACCCACTTAGGATGTCATATTGTGTTCCTATAATTACTAATCGATCTGCTTGTTGTTTGGCCTCGCTTGGGATTGAGCAGATGCTAAAGGCCTCAAAGTCTTCTAATAGATCCCAAACCTTGTGCTTGTATGAATTAAATATTATATTCTTGGTTTAATGATTCCCTCTCACTTGATTTACTACCAACTAATTATCTTCCATATCTTTTAGTAGCTTAATACCTCTCTTCCTTTCCCATTATGACCCATGAATGAGGGCCTCATACTTTATTCTGTTACATGTGTATCTAAATTATAACCTCATCGTAGAAAAATTTCTTTACTTATAAGAAGATAAAATCATGACACCTACCCAACTTCCATTCTTGAACCTAGAGCCATCAAAGAAAAATCTCTAGACGTCATCATTATCTTGGTTTGGTTTGGTTTAGTAATAGATGGTATGACTACCTCCTCCTCATGCATATAGTATATACCAATATTTGTTCTTCAATTCTCTTATATGGTTATCTACCCCCCACTCATTAAAATCCAAGTATGATCTACCCTCAAGTCGTTCAAATGGCTCTTGACCATTGGGGTGTTCATCTTCATCTATGATAATATAGTTGACATTAGAAAAATTAGGCATGTAGGTCTCTAAATAGAACCTAGAGATAGACTCATAGCTATAGGTCTCTAAATATAACCTAGAGATAGGCTCATACCTAATGGTAAATTTAGTTCCATTTTTGGTCCAAAAGACCATATAAGACCAATCAGAAGAGACATATCCTCCTATCATGGTATTGAAATCCATAGACAAACATAGGGTAAAGGAGGAAGATCAACTACCACAACATCTCAGGATATAGTAAAATTAGGATAAGTAACTAAAATAATTTCTAAGTCTTTAAGTATACCAACATTCTTAGTAGCAGACCCATATAGTTGTAAGACTCCCTTAAAATTAGGATTTTACCTTAATTCCAACTTATCTTTTATAGACTTAGGAATGATAGATGTACTAGCCCAAATATCTATCATACAATTGTGTAATAAGGAGTCTCCTATTATGATAAAAGTATAGGAAGGAAGGGGATTGTTTGCCTTGGATAGTTAGGGATCATTAGGTTGATTGGTGTTTTTTAGGAGTGCACCCACCTTTTTGACTTGCTTATACAAGATGTGAAGTTTGGAAAATTCATCTTGGAGGAGATATTTTTATCATGGAATGAGAAAAGTGTCACACATTGGTATGGTGACATGAGCCTTTTTAATTTGATCCAAAAAATTGATATAAGAGATAGAAGCCTTTGACTATAACTTAAGAGTAACAGTACTAGTTACATCTTAAGTGAACTAGTGTATGAATGGACCTTTGTAATTCTACCCCTTCCCATCTTGAACCTTATACATTGGTGGATTTGTAGGGGATACAATTTTTCCACTAGTCTATTGATATGGTTGAGATGATGGAGGAGTTTCTCTCCCAACTCATAAGTCATCACCCACCACTCTCCTTTTGGCCTTTCTATGGGTTGTAATAGGAATATCCACCTTGGCCACACCCCCAACATGATTGGTTTCACATTTTTTAAAATAATTTTATCCCTATTGGAAGTTAACAAAAGTAGTTTTTGATTGTGTCTTTCTCCCACTCATTCCTTGTTGGTTTGACATTTTATATTGAGCCATAAAGGCAGTCTCTTGGTATTATATAGAAGGGCCTTCTTTATGTTGTGTAAGAGACTAACTATATTGCATAAGAAGAACCTAATTATAATAAATAAAATAGGTTTGACAAGAACCTCCAATTGGACTAATTGGAATCTCATGAAGCTTCTCCCATTTTGTATACCATTTACCTTTTTGAGCATAGTTATTTTGAGTTGTAACTAATTCTCAAGAAGTGTTAGTGGAATTGGGATTGAAACTATTATAGGGCCTTGCTTGAGTGATCTTCCCTTATCCTTGAGAATTTGATTGATATGGAGGCATGCTAAATTGGTAAGGTTGTATTCTTATATTAGATAGTTTTTTGCCCTTACTACTACTTCATAAGCATCATGATACATGTTCCCTCTCATAGAATGTATCATGACTACTACATCAAAATTGAGGGCTCTAAAATAGTAAAAAAAGTCATAGTTAGGAGTGGGTTTGAGTACCATTGAGATCCTATCCCAAGTTTTATAAATCATATAGTTAAAGTATACCATAAGCTCTTGGGGATCCCTTTTGATTGTGGTCAGTTATTCCACTAGAGACAAGTGGTCACTTATATCTTCAAAATGATTACATAGGTATTACCCAAACTCATCCCAAGTGTTGATAGATGTAGGTGATAAACCTATACACTATTGAAGTACCTTAACTATAAATCAAGTAGTGAATAGCCTCATTGCTATATTTCATTTTAATTACATTGTGTACTGAGTAGAGGTTGGTTATGTCTGCAATGTGTTCAGCATGAGTGGAAGATTTTTATCCTATGAGGTACATAAGGCTACTAAGTGAAATAAAAAGTATATAATAAAATTAGTCTAGGTTTAAAGGGCTACCACCATTAAAGGGCACAAAATCTTGGATTTTATGCCTTGACATTAGAGGTGTAAGGGTTATTGTAGCAATTTAGTGAGCATGATTAAGAGAATTAGGGAGTGTAAGATTAGGATTAGATCTACGGTACCTATTTCTCCTAGAAAAATCCAAGGATAATTAAAAAAAACTCAACTACCTTACCTTTTGATAACAACTTTTTGACCAATTTTGGCATGAAATTTGATTGAAAATATTCCACTAGAGTCTTTGAAGCATTCTAAGATTACCAAATGTTGTAAGTAGTTTTTATAATTTTCTTGAATCCTAGTCCCACTAGGCATGCCAAAAAAATTTATTAGTTTAGATTACACCCTTAAGGTAGAGGTGTTCAAACCTACCTCATCTAGCTGATACAATGGCAACACCTCTAGGTGTGGTTAGCCTAGTTAATGAGGTGAACCTCTAGCTTTAGGGCTAGCTCCCCTGATGCATCATCTATGGATTAATTACTAATACTAACAAATTGATGATGAAAAGGGATAAAGAGATGCATTAAACAAAAAATAAGCTAATGGAGGTGATGCACCAACAATGTTTTGTCCATTCTAACTGACCCTTCAACAACACTTATGAATCAGACCAAGATTAGTGATTAGATTACTATCTCCTAGAGATTATTAAGCATTAATGCTTCACATGGAGGATATATTAAGTGGATGAAACTTTAGGATGATGAGTGGAAGATATTATTTGATGACACTATCAATCAAATTATACTTCAAACATAGTCATCAACACGTCTACACACCATATGACCTATTTAAGATAATCTAATAGCAACTTGGTGAGAACAAGGACCTATAAGGGAAGATAATACTCAACACTTATGAAAATAAATAATTATGATACACACTAAGATATCATAGAGAATTAAAATAGTCCTTATATTCATTTAAAAGGTTTACAAGGTAAAATTTGGGTAGATTTTCTTCATACCTAGTTGAGGGATGTACATAATGGTGTTTTTTCCTTAATTTATAAAATAATAGAAGGAAAGGGAGGAATAATATATAATTAAATTGTGTATAAGAGGCCATAATTATCCTCATTTACTCAAAAATCAGTTATAACCATGAGTAAGGACTACTAACAGCTCCATGATTCCCAATATCTATTTCCTTGACTTCATAATGGCCTTCAATGAGAGTATGGTATAGGAAATCATCTAGTGGAGGATCCTTCAATGTTGTTTGACCCCATTAAATTTTTGATAACACTAACCTATTAAACTAAATATTTTTTATAGTAAAAAAGGTATAAGTGTGATCCATATTGGCCTCCATGAATTATTAAGTGGCCTACCTCTCTCTTACATGTCAATAAGGCTTGAAAAACTACCCCATCCTCCATAATGGACATGAAATGTGTCTAATAACCTCCATGAATCAGTTAAAAATATTTTTATGACCCTAATTTTACTCTCTTAACATCCTTCTATGCCAATAAGCATCTCCTTTAGTTAACCAGATAGGCCTATTAGGTGACTAGGCCTAGTCGCTTGATGCTAGTTACTTGGATGGCCATGAGACTTGCATAAAAACTTAAGAATAGGTAAGTGAATATGTTTTAGTTCTAATAAATCACCTCACACCATGACATATTCCTTTGAAATAGTTCACACTGATAACTCTTAATCATTTTAGTGATTAGGTCACTTCTCACTAGCATTTATAGACTACCTCATTAGTTAAGGCATGTAGGAGCATTTTCAAGAGGAAATAAGATATTTTGTGACTTGAGAGGTTGGGAAACACTTCACACTATCTTATTTAATGATATTCAACTATTCATCTAGTTCTATACCTTGGATTTATAACTAAAACTTGTAAAAAATAGGGTTCTATTACATTTGTATATTCATCTATACAAACCAATACCATGATTAGAACCTTCATAGAGTGAATAATTTGTTTAAATTATATTAAATATAAATTAAATGTATTTTAGTGAAGTTTTATCAATATCTTTTCCATCAGGCTTTAATTAGGGTTTTAGAGAGGAGGTTTAGACTCTTAATAATAGTTCATAAAGGCTAGGCATTTAAAATATGAAATAATGCCACTAAATTATATTATACAAGGACCCTCAACCTTCCCCACATGCTTAAAACTCCATACATATCCTCTATATAGTTTTGAGCATAAGAAGTTGATCCTCAAGTGACTATTTTGCATTCTATACACTCTTAAGTCAATTTTAGGCCAAAAATGGCCAATTTTTAACTATCCTCTTCAAACCAATGATTCTTACACATATAAAATTCCCTTAGATATAATTACATGTTGGTTTTATTTCTTATGCAACCCTTTCCTATCCTTTGACTTTAATCTCTAAGTAGTAATGCTTTAAGAAGGGTATTAGTCTAATTGACCTAATGCTAATATTTTTATGTTTTGCCATTGAAGGAAGTTATCTAAGAACTTTTCCACCTATTATATCATATAACCTATCCCCTATATCCCTTGGATCACTTATGTTGTTTTGGTTAAGCCACTTAATTCCTCTTCATGCATACACAATCAACTAACTAGGCACTTAGGCATGTATATATGTGATCATAAAATGTGTGATCCATATAGGTGGTTATTATGTAGTATTATTAACCTTTTGGTATCCTTTACTCCTTATAATCATGTAAAACATGCATAGTTTATCCAATTCCCTACACATAGGCCTATAGGAGTCCTCTCTAGACCTGTAGTAGTTATCTCAAGGCTTGATTCATACACCATATACTCTTCACATGCCAACAAATGGATAATTTGGGTGTCCATGTGATGTAAGAAGACCATCAAGACCATTTCAAAAATCAAATTAATTTGAAGGCATTTGAGGGGAAAATTTCTTCATTAGTTCCTTATCATGGTTTAAGAAGGGTTTTTGTGGCCTACCATCTTAACGATGGTTCATAGAGTAAAGGATTTAGATTAAAAACTTAGTGTTATGGATGTTGAACCCATAGAACCCATAAAAAATCCATAACATCTCCTAATCACATGCATCTTTTATGGTGATATTTATGTACAATTTGGCATCCTTCGAGTCTTCACTAAGCATTATGGGTGGGTTGACAGTGTTAAGGATAGTTCATAG
The DNA here is from genome assembly GCA_037957365.1 of Torreya grandis. Classification (NCBI taxonomy): domain Eukaryota; kingdom Viridiplantae; phylum Streptophyta; class Pinopsida; order Cupressales; family Taxaceae; genus Torreya; species Torreya grandis. Next base: position 173,612 of record JARHVA010009350.1, read on the forward strand.
AGTTGAGATCCTAAATGAAAATGTCTCTAGCCTAGATAGTAACTATATAAGGTTCCCAAAATTCCCCTAAGATAAATAGGCCCCATGTATCTATCCATGTAATATATGAGCATACAAACATGTAGCTTGAAATGGTAGAGTTGGGTGATGGAGCTTGAGAGTGATAATTAGGCCAAATTGACCATTTATATACCTTTATTTATGTAAAAAACCTTCCTTAGGACCTATAAAATCATCATAATCACCTTTATGACCTTAATTTTTCCATGGGGATTTTAATTATGTCACAACGAGTAATTTGGGGTTTTGAGGCTTACATAATGTTTTAGGCTTTATAGGCCTAAACTAAGCCTCATGACTTTAAAACTCCTGTAGGTGTATTAGTGACTTAAATATCATATTATAACTCTTTTCCATATAAATTCAGCCTCTTACATATATCATCATTTTCATAAGCTCTATCTCTATCCATTTTTGACTTATAGGTCTACCATGACCATCCTTGGCCCAGTCTAAATGTTTGGATTAGTTGGTATTAGAGACTTGAGTGGTATATTTCTCTCCTTCCTTAATAATGGTAGAGTTTGGAAGATGAATATGGATTACATACATTACCACAAGGTCACCCTTATATATTTTATTTCCACTATCATTGAAATCAATTAGACATCCCAACTAACTAGGTAAATATGTATGCACTTGGCTCACAATATATATTTGAGTCATCTTATTTATCTATCCTTTCAAGTTAGCTTTACCTCTCAATAACACAGTATTTGTGTTTTTTCCCTCTACTTAATCTCTCTCTTTCATGTAAATATAACATCTCACATTTTATGTTGAAGGAAGACTTACTGTGGTCCTATATATGGTGATTATGGGTATTTGAATACCAAGAAAATGCTTACATAGGTCCATGAGAAAGATGAGGGTTTATATACTACGTTAGAGACCCAGTTGACATCTCTTGAATCTCAATACTTTCCCTTAAGATAATAAATTTAAAAATCATACAGACCTCTCTTGATTCTATCTAGGTTTAGTTATAGATGATGGTTTTGGGAAACTCCTTGAAGGCTAAGATTGAACATGATTTCCTAGAATCTATCATTAACATTCAACCATGTGTTTAAACTTGACTGATCTTTTTTCTCCTCATAGCCCCATTGACCTTTCATGGCTTTGTGAAAAATTTGACCTTACATCCATGCCTTAATCATAGGTATGAGGGATTAAATCTATAGGTGGTTGTTATAAAATCCTCTAATATTTATGAGTTTGAAAACCAAAGCCTTTTAAAAAGTTAAAATGGTCTGATAAGGTCACTACATATTATATATCTACTAAGATAGCTCATGTGGACTATTATCCTTCATTAAAAACCACTTATTAGGACCCTATACACCCATATATATATACTCAATAAGTAGAATCACTTGGATTTTGTTAATCATACATCTTTAAGGAAAAAACTAAAACCTAGGATTTCTAAAAAAATGTAAGCAATGCTAATAAAACCTTAAACGCTACTAAAAAAGCCTTTAAAAACATTGGGATCTAGTTCATGTTGTTTTGGTCCTTAGAGACATAATGATACTTTTTACTTATAAAATAGGGAATATTACACATGTGTACAACACTTCTAAATGTTTCATAGTGTTTTAATGATCTTCAACAACCATAAAAAATGAAACACCTTGCTCTCTCTCATAATGGAGGCCAAACTACACAGCTAGTCCCACTTAAAGATAAGATCTTGAAGGAGTTGAAGGTTAAATGATGACTCCATTATTATAGTGAGGAAAATAATACCCGAATGGTCCCAAGAAAACCATCATCCAACCTCAAACCACTACTCACTTCCATATTTATGCATTGAAGGCTCTTCATCATCAAAAAACTATTATATGCAACCTAAAACTTGTGATAACATGAAGTTTCCTTACTATTATGACCTCAAAAATGTGAAATAGTGGTGAGAGTTTAGTTTTTAATACTTTTAATACTTTTATAAGATAAATACAACTAGTATTATCACCAACCAAGTCAAAAATGCAATGAAACCATTCAAAGATTGACCCTATATAAATGCAAATGATTAATTTGACTACCTAGGTTATTAACCATTCTTCATATATCATTTGAAATAAATATGGAAAATAATTACAAGGATTGTAAAGACATTATAACCTCTTCCTCTATCCAAGATCTCAATTCACCATTTTCTCTCTCTCTTATCCACATTGTGCAAGAACCTAAATAGTTATCCAAGGCTGCCAAGAAGAGTGATGGAGAGAAGGGACCACTTTTTGATTTATTTTACTCTAAAAATCATGGATTATATTATTTTATTTTTTCAATGAGTTCCCCTTAATATTCATAACCTCTTTTGACCATGACCATATTGTATAGGTCTATACAAGCATGAAAACACCTACAAAACATTAATTTTTGGTATTTTCTTAGGTTTTAGATCTTGAAATTCTATTGGTAGGTAGGAGGGAAATGAGGAGTCAAAATATGTTAAAAATAGGTATTAAGGGTTTAGGGAAGGTGAATATTCATTATTTCACATGTTTGGTTCCCCTTAGTGGTGAATAAAATCATTTGACTTATAAAATAAGACCGTTTTGCATATGAAACCACTCTATCATGGCATTACAATGATAATGAGACCAATTTGAATCTATTTTACATTTAATAATGATTTAATGGTGTCCTAAGTGCCACAATATTACTATTTTCATGGTGTGAATACCCTTTGAAGGAAATTATGCATGATCTCAAGTGAAATTTCAATGGGGGGTTACCTTAATATTTGATAAAAAACCTTAAAACATGCTAAGTATTTAATCAAGGGTCCAAATTCTCTCTATAAACTACTCTAATCCTTTTATTTTTCTATATCTTGCATGTTCTCAACATGATTAGATGGACACACAACAGGCCATGAGTTACAATATTTTAATCATCTTCAATATGAGTGGTTTTATATCACTAGGACCACCTCAAGACTTTTTATGGACTCTTATACATATCTATCACAAAGTGAACACTTAACACAAGCTCAAACAAGGTGAGAAGATGACCACCATTACATTTTTTGACATAAGTACATTACTTGAACCTATTGCCTTTGAATTGATGATAAGTGACCCCTCTTTAAACTACCCTAACACTTCAAAAGATACAAGAAGGTTACCAAGTCTAATCTTAAGTGCTCATGGGCATAGGTTGATCCTTTATAATCCCAAGGGTATAAAGAAGTTAACGCTATATAAATATAGTTTTTAGGTAAGTGAATTTTAAGCTATGTCTCTCATATTAAAAGGGGGAATCATAATTGGCTTGTCTTGAGAAGTCAAGTCCTCATGAGTAAATTCCATATTTATGACACTATATAGTTTTCAAAATTGTAGAATTATTCAAAAAATTAGAATATGGGTGCATGTGATATGTATGTGCACTGATTCCTATGGTTAAAAGTCATATTTTTCAAATAGTTATAAGTTCAAATGGCATTCAATATCAATATAGTATAGTAAATGTGGTATGATATTCATTCATGTTCAAGTTACTATATGTCAATTTAAAATTTTCTCAAGTTTCAAAGTTTCAAAGTTAAAATGTTTCAAATAAAATCTAAATCTATCTATAGTGGTGTGATTCATTTTCATGTTGTAAGTGGGTCATGTTAGAGTATGGTGATACCCAACATCTATGGTTGAATTTTTTCTATGTAACAAGCAACATTGGTGGCTTTACCCCTTTAATAGTTTTATAGAGTACTCTACTCAGTCAAATGAGATTTATAGCATACAATCTTTACAACTTAATAGCTTTCAATGGTTTTCAAATTGAGATTTGATCACTCTAAATTCACCACAAGTTTAACATTTATCCAAAATACCTCAATATGGGGGAAATAACTTATCCAAATTCAAGTTACATGGAAATTAAATTACATACTCTTGTTTCATATTAAGGCATCTTACATGATCAAGATTTGCATCAAAATACAAAGTGTGTATACACACCTAGGTTTGCATTTAATTTACTCTAATCATTTCACTTTATTACACCACTAAAATAAATTTAGATAAAATATAGACACTTAAATTTAATCATTAAGTTTTTGCTAATGTTTAAACTTGACATCCTTACCTTGCATGGTTTATTCATCATTTTTTTGACCCATGATCTCTATGGTATCATTCAATATTCTAAATATATATATATATTAAAAACATTCATAACACCATTTAGACATCCCTAAACTACTTTTAGGCACCTATCAGACCTTTTTTAGTAGTCCTTATCCTTTTGGGATAGGTCACTCTAGTTAAGATAGGGTCATATTGTGTAATCACCTAAAAGTGGTATTTGAGTGTTAAGAGTGCTACATGAGACTACCTATCCCTAGCTTAGCCTTAGACTTATACTAGACCTATTATCACACTTATATAGCCTTCATGTGGGTCAAAACCATCCTTAATTAGCCTAAATGTAGTCTTAAACCCTTATTTCCCAGTCTTGACCCTTTATGCCTAGTGTTCTACTAGCTAGATAGTATCACCATAATAAGGACACTAGAGCCACATGACACTAGTGTACCTAAAATTACACTTATGTATTTTACCCTAAATTTCCTAAATGAATACATTTTCAAAATCAAAATCCTCCTAATCTCAACCTAAGCTTCTTTTATTATCTACAAAAGCAACAAAATGCTATAAATACATGACTTTTGGCCCTATATCTACTAAATGTAGATAAAATTCAAAATATATATTCAAACATGAAACAAGTTGACCAAAATTAAGGTTATCAATCACTATTCTACCTTACATCTGCATACTACCATATATAATAGCCCTAAGCTCAGATTTTCCATATTTCCAATCTTAAGAACACTCAAGGAACTCAAAGCCACTATCATACTAACACCACTTGAACTGGAATTGATACTTAGGTAGGGAGAACTACATTAGGCTTGATCCCTCCTTAGAGTATTGGTATGTAGGCAACTCTATTCACATTGAGGTGTTGAGGATGCCCAACCTACCCTACTAATAAACATACTTTTCATATCATACCTTAATTACATGGAGGATTAATATTTGCACCATAAATCATTCATTATATGCACAATATAGAGTTACAAAATTTATTTGCATAGGAATAGACATAGGTGTACCTAGAAGTTTGAGATAGTCCTACATAAAGAACACTAGTGCCAATATCAGGACACTAGAGCCATAATGCACTATTATCTAATTATGGTGTTATTTTCCTATGGGGTTATAACATAGGGATATATTTGAAAACACTCAAACCAACTTTTATTTCATTTTCTAGCACTCAGGTCATCTATATCAGGTGTTTTCTAGATAAGTCTTTATTTGCACTATTTATTTCTATTTTTATAAAAGTCAAAGCTAGTCAATTTTATAACAAATTAGTGGCTATATTTTATGAATATTATTTCCATGATTAGTTTACTCAACCATTTAATTAAACATAGGATTTACATAAGCTAAACCTTAAGAGGTTAAAACATTTGGTGAGCCTGACTTACTTCAAACATGACTCAAACTCTAAACCTACATGCTGTTAGGTTTTTTATCCTTTTTTATCTAAGCTCAGATTTTAGTTTAAATTTTTTAAATTTGTTTTGATATTTGGTTGTTTTCAATCTTTCTTAGATTAAAATTCTTTAAAGGTTCAAAATATACAACCATTTATTTTCCTACTTCCCAAACTATAATGGTATAATTTAACAATTGATTTGATTAAAATGCTCAGATTGCGGGCATCATGCATGGCATGACCATTCCCGTATTTAGTATAAATATCTAGATATAATTTATATAAACTCAATCCAAAATCCATATACTTAGATATTATATTTGGGGGCATGTGCATGACACATTATTTTTGTATGCTCAGATACACACTAGATGATTAGATAGAATGAAAAATGTTGTCACTATCTATGTTATATACACACAACATCATATCCCAGGTTATCACTAGTTTCATGCCTTATTCTATCTAAAGTGGTTGTAAATCATGAGTGGCCCATAGTCACTTAATGTACCCAAATGGTCATAAAGTTGACATACATAGTTGTATATACTTAGACATTTTTAGATACATCTATTAGACATGGGTGGGTAATGATGGAATCATAGCCTAATTGAGTTATTGATCCACCCACATGAGAGGCTTGGACACACTATCAATCTAATTAAAGATATTCACAAGTCATGATCCACTAAGTATGGGTTGGCAATGATGGAGTCAAAACAAAATTGAGTTCTTGACCCACACACACATGAGGATTGAGAAAGATATCAACTTAGTCTAAGCTATTCATTGATTGGTCACTACATACATGCACACATATAAGTTATCACTAGGTTTGTGTATTGGTTCACATATCCAATGAAGTGTATTCATTCCTTACCTTTTTCCCATCTCTTTACTTAGTTTTACTTGATCATTTATTTACTTAGCATAGTCTTTTGATTTTTATATCTATCAAGTAAGGATTTATTTATACATGTTTCATTTATAGGTCATGCATTGGATCATGTTTCACATATTTAAACCTAGTTTCACATACTCATATCTATCTTTATGAGATTCACTTCCTAAGTAAGTCTAAATACTCTTATTTTTACTATATCCTAGTCAATTATCTTTGTTAAATTTCTATCATAAATTTGGGGGGGGGGGGGGGGGGGGGGGGGGGGGGGGGGGGGGGGGGGGCGGGCGGGGGGATAAATTTAATCACCTAAAAGTGGTATTTTAATACTAAGAGTTCTACTTGAGATTACCTATCCATAGCTTAGCCCTAGGCCTATCCTAGAGCCTATTATCACATTTATCTAGCCTTCATGTAAGCCACATGCATCCCTAATCATTTCAAATGTAATACCAAAGACTCATTTCTTGATCTTGGCCCTTTATTCCTAGTGTTCTTCTAACTAGATAGTAGTGTCATAATAAGGACATTATAACCATGTGGTGTTAGTGTCCCCAAAATGGTACCTATGACCTTTAACCTAAGTTTCTTGAATGAATATATTTTCAAAATGAAAATCCTCCTAATTCTTTCCTAGACATATTTTATTACCCACAGAAGCAACCTAATGCTATAAATACATTACTTTTATCCCTATATCCACTAGATGGAAATCAGATGCAAAATACTTGTTCAAACATGAAATAAGCTAAAAAAATTAAGGTTGTCAATTTGTATTCTACCATAATTTTGCATACTAACATCTACATCATCCCTAAGATCACGTTTTCCATATTTCCAATTTCAATCACACTCAAGTCACTCAAGGCCATTATCATACTAGCATCACTTGCACTTGTACCAACACTTAGGTGGGGAGAACTACATTTTAGGCCATGTAGGCATCACTAAGATTATACCAAGTTATATAAGGGTAACTCAGATATTACCCTAAACCTATTCCTCATGTTTTTCATTTCACCTCTATTGTGTTTATTTTACAAGAGTTAAGGTTATGTGTTTTTCAAGTCCACACAATAAATCAGCACATAGAAAACTAGTAAACCCTTGCAAAGATATGCATAGACATAGATCAAAAAATTAATCACATAATCGATTAGGATATATATATATATATATATATATATATCTGTGTGTGTGTATATTAAAAATACAATGTCATAATGTGGCTTTATGCTCATAATGTGTCTTTTTTCCAATGTATTTTAAATTTCTATTTTTATACATACCCAATTTGCAAAACGTTTTAGGTAGTTTCTTTATCACATTTAGCCTACACAGTTAGCATAAGATTTATTTGAGAGAGGTTTTCATGTTTATTTATTTAATTTATTTCAAATTTTCAATTCCATAAATTATGTATTTTAATTTCAAATCTATATATTTTTTGTGCATCAAATTCAATAATTTAAATCTATTATTTTGATTCATTCAATTCAAAATAGATTAAAACATGTGCTACTATTTATAAACTCTAAAAATGTGTATGCATGAACCAAATTCATGCCTCATATTTTAAATTACTCGATGATAGTATGATATGGAATTTTATGCATCTATGTGTCATTTTTGTCTCATATCTTAAAAAAATTAACTCATGTCCTATGCAATGTATTCATGTGCCCCCAAATGTATCTAAAATTTATATATAATTATCCCAATATAATAATTGAACCACTATGAAATATTTGTAAATAGTGCTAATTTTTTTAATATCTAATCCTAGATGCTTAAATATATATGGAAATCCCACTAATACTACCCCATCTTGAGGTGACTGACATAACCTATAAGTTACTCATCTCAAAATGAGGAGTTAACTATATCATGTTATGTATAAATATGAAATAATGTATAATCATGTCAACTTGTAGATACTATGTCATCATAACATAGAATATGTCATAAAGGAATGTATAAATCATATGTAAATCAAGGGTATATAAGTGTCATGTCAATACATATTTAGTAATTAGGAATATAGTAGGAATCATCATTGATAATTGTACTCAATAAGACTATGCAATAAAGATGCATAATATGGATCACAACATTACATACAAGGGGGAGGTACATCATATGGACCAAGACACTTACAAAATCAGAAATCATAAAGAGATTAATAAATAATTCCACACAATAATAATTACATGCTATAGCAAACAATGTCACACATAAGGCCAAGGGGATTCGTACAAGGGATAATGAATGTTAAAAAAACAATACTAAGGAGCCAAAATCAAGGGGAAATAAATGCCACATATAATAGGATAAGGAGACACAAATAGGCCTAAGGGAAACATATAATATACAAGCGATTAATAGCATATTATAAAGTAAATAAAATCAAAGAAGTTTTTTTCATGAAATTTGATTCAATAATGAATTAACCCTAATTAAGATAAACTAAATAGAATAAATTAGAGTGTTGTAAATGTACTTTTGACAAGTATAATGGAAGCAAATAACTAAATTTGACAAATTAAAAATGATTTCAACAAAGATATATATGAAAATGAATGACAAACTTAGGTTTTTGGTTTGCATAAAGACTATGTTAATTGATAGAGAGAAAAATAGGAAAAGAGAGGCTATATATGTAAATGCCTAGAAACTAGATATGAGATTAAATGAGTAAAATAATGGTAGGTAAGGAAAGGATCGGCTCCCATTAATATCCATTTTGGATAATTTTATAGTTTTTTATATAACTATAAAATAGGGCATGATCACTTGTAATGATTGGATTTAGTTTTGCAAATGTAGATTTGACCTATAGATGTGTGAAAGACCTATAAATAGATTTTGAAAATTCAAAGCCCTAATGTGATTGTAATGATTGAAATATATAAAATTAAAAAAAGGTAGAGTGTAATTGGGCTGAACTAACCTTGATCACCCCCACAATAATTGAACACTACCTATGTATCCAATACTCTAAGGAGGGAAATCAATCCCATGTAGTTCTCCCACTTATATTGCTTTGCATAATTGTAATCCTTTGAATACATGAAGACATATAAAATGAGCTTGAATACTTAATCATAATTTACTTAAGAATGGATAATATAAACTTGTGACTTGGTTGAGGACTATTTAAAATTCTTAGAATCTGAATTAGGAAAAATAGGGAACTTTTACTCAGTGTGTAATAATGTAAATATGTCTTTGTATTGAAATTTCAAAAGTGTAACAATAATATATTAGAGTGTGACTTTATATAAATATAAAAATGGTAATCACATGCTAGGAATCCTAAAATCATGGAAGACAAGTTAAGGGAGGGTTCAATTTTAAAAGGTGATTTTTTAGGAGCTTAATATAGAAAATTCCCATAGGGATAGGAATTTCTCCCACTAATATACATATTATATGTTGTTGTCCCTTAAGGAAATATGTGGATTTTTGGATCTTGATATGGCCATACATATGCTTAAAGGAAATGTTAACATTTAGATTATTTTTTTAGGTGAAAGATAATGGTTTGGAATGAAAATAGGTCCTATTAGGTGCTTAGGACAGGATGAAGTATTAAAATAGGTACTAATTAAATTTTCAATCTAATTAAAGATAAAAGGGGTAAAACTAACATGATCAAGTATTTGTGATTATATTTGGGTTACGAAATTTCCCCCCCTTTAGTAAATAATTGAAATTATTAGATTAAAGGAAATATATACCTTAGTGTGTAAGACATACTTTCCATTTGAGATAGTAATTCAATTATTTAAGGAACCATATTCTTTGGAAAACCTTAAAAAACATGTTAAGTATTTACTTTCTTCTTTTGAAAATTGAAAATTGAAAATCTTAAATTTCAAATGTGAATCTTCACATTTGAAAATATATGAATTTGAAAATTGCTTGAACTTGAATTTTGAGAATGATTGAATTTGAAATGTAGACAAGGGAATAATACACTTTGTATGTGTGAAACCAATGTTTATTTTTGTGACCTTTCTTGGAGATGATGGTTCCCATGAAGCATTGGAGAATTGATGCTTCCCATAATGAACTTTGATAATATTGGTTCTTTAATTGAACCAATAGATAATTTAAGGGTGATCAAGACCCAAAAAGAATTTTCGCTTGTAAAATATAAATAACACCCATTAAGGGAAGTAGAAACCTCAATTTAAATCAACAGGTATTTTCAACCCCAAGATGTGAAATGGGTTGAGATCCAAATGGATTCATATACATAATTCTAGAGGACACTAAACCTCAAAGTCATACATTATTCACTTAGAATAAATCAACCACTATAGATTAAAACCATGTTCCTAAATATGTGATGAAAATAGAATGGAGTACATCCATGCTCCTACCATGTCCATAACTTAGCAAATAATATCTTAAAATTTTGAAAAAATATCATTGTGTCCATAAATATGTATCATGGCCCCATTATAATGTATAATATGTAACTGTATGTAGATGGAAATAGTGAATTTTAATTGAAATTTGTACATAAACTTATATCATGTACTCAAAACTATGTAATTTTTTAATTTAAATCTAAAATATGAGTTAATATCTTGTGTATAAGAAACTCACGAAAATTCCCCCCTTTTAAGTTTAGGGAATTGATACAAAAATCTACTTATATCAAAATAATAGTTAATTACAACATGCATAGTAAGATGCAATCATTTAAAAATGTATTATATGTGAAAATTATGTTAGCATAGTAATATTTGAATCATTTAAATTTTTCATGTAACATATGAAGCAAGGCGTATATAAATGTGTCCATGAAGCTCATAGTAAAAAATGTAGAATTAGTATATTATGTTTTATTAGTGCATGATATGGATCATGGAAATCATAAAACTTAATAAGCTCAACAAACACACAAACACAACAATAATAATGTCAAACCATAAGGCCAAATAACACATACAAATGACATGTTCAAATGTTGTAAAGTATTTATTATACATATAATGGACATGGATAATGTCACAAACAAAGGACAGGTTTAAATATCACACATAAAATAGGACACAGGGATAAAAATCAAATATAATGTTCAAATGTCACACATACCAAACAATATCTCATAAATATGTTCAAACAATTTTTACACACAACGGCCAAGCACCACATACAATAGAGAATCAAGATCTAATATATTATGTAGAAGTAATAGTATCAATGGAATATAAAACTATAAATTTAGCCTAAACCATGCTTATTTAATGTGATCATATCATAGTAAATAATATATTCATGTTCACATTGTAATCTATGTGTTATCAAAACATTTTAACTAGTATAGATAAATAGTATTGGAGTAATAGAATGATAATGTGTGTGTGTGTGTGTGTGTGTGTGTGTGTGTGTGTGTGTTATCATTCTATTACTCCACATATATTCATTTGCAGATAAGATGCCCCTAGTTTAACAAGGCTAATGGGTAGAGATAAGTCCAACATCATGATCCCTATAAAAAAAATTCATGTCACTTATAACACTCATGAATATTAGTGAAATTCATGTGTGATAAAACATAATATGGTATTTACTAATCATGAGATAAATAACATATTTTAAATATGTAAACTGGATGTCTAATCATGCTCAGTCTTGATTTTAGATTTGTTTAGAATAGGTTTAATGTTTTTATAATTTTAAATATTTGAAATTTTTTCATAAATTTTTAGTATATTTGATAATAAGACATGCTAACCAATGATTTCATAAGTTTTGGAATCGTATCAATATTTGAGAAGTGATAAATTGATAACTTTTCATGAACAATTTCTCTTTGTATGAATATTAGTTAAATATATGTTTTCTTTTTTTTAGTCTTTTTTAATCATTTTGTATTCTCTTAAAATTTTAACATTTAATTTTCATGCTCAAATGTAACATAGTCATATCTTTACCCAATGTTTTTCCCATGGCTCTCATCCATGATAATCCTAGTTTTGAATTAGATTCATTCAATGTAGGGTCAACATGAAATATGCCTAAGATTTTTTTTATTCAAGTGTGACTGGTACCTCAATAGATCAAATACAAAATTTAGGCCTTATAATGTTACCTAATTATTCATGATCATACCCAATATATTAAATAAGTGTTATACTAAAAATATTGGCTTCACAAAAGGATGCAATCTCAACATTAGTGTGTTTATTTCCATATATGATGGGGTTAATAACAAAGGTTATATACATTATAAATTAGTTTTATTTACGTCCTTTGAAACCTCATTTGTAAACTTAGATTTTGTAGGTGTATCTTGCTTTATAAAATATTTTATTAGGAAAGCTATCTTAAAAATGCCTTTATGTTTGTCTTGAAATTGATTTTATAACTTCTCTTTTAATAATTATCCTTTTCTTATTATTGGTAAATTTGGGGTTTTAAATAAGGACCCCACCCTATTATATAAGACTAGAAAACCACCCAAAATAGATAATATGAAACTAACATTCTACCCAATAAAGATACAATAGTAAAAAAATAGTTCAATAGAAACTAAGACACCACTAAATAGCTAAAAAACCAAGGAATAATAACCGAAAAACCATGAAATAATTATAAGTCCCACTAAGGGAAACATTCCAATAATCTTTCGTGTTATTTATCACTATTTCTAGGTGCACCATACCTTTAGCTTCCATGTATTCTTCCTTACTTTTGGCAGAAACTTGGCCTTCTTGTTTGATTTGCTTAGCCTAGTTTCCTCTTGTTTCCTCTTTATGTATATTTAAGTTTGATAAAGATATTAAATTAATTATTGATTTCTACCTTACTAAACTGAATGGAGCTCCCTATTTTATTTTTAACATTTCATTATCCTTTTCTAAAATAATGTATTTCTCCTCTAGTCTCTTAAAATCTATCTTGGACTCCTTCAATTATTATTTTTTATCCCCAAATTGCATCTTTAGGGAATTAATTGGTTCTTTTATAATTTTATTATCCTTCTTGAGCCATCTGAGGATACCCTTATGAAGTTCTAAGTCACCAATTATTGAACACATCTTATCATGGCTATTACCATCCACCTCAAACTCCTAAAACTCATTGATCACCTTCTTTTTTCCTTTAGACTTAGCCTCTCCTTAGCCTTTTTTATTTATTTTTGGGTTCATACCTTTCATAAATCTAATACCTATTACTACTTCATCTAATTCTCTACAAAGGATTTGTAATTTTCCTTGACTCTATCCAAGATTTTAACAACCCTTTTTTTTTACCTTTTACTTCATTTCCTCATCCCTTATGGTGTTAGTCACTTGGGACTATTTCAATTTGTCCCCACTTCTAAATCCCACTTTTTTGGCATTATTACCATCTATAAGTGATAAATTAATGCTTGGAATAGGTCCCCCTTTCTAAGACTTAGCTAAATTAAATATAAATGAGATAAATACCTAATGTAGAGGAAAATACCTTTAGCCCATTTGAATTTCTTTGACATAATTTTCTAGTGAAAGTAAAATGTAAAAGGTAAAACTCATGAAAACATGGTGTTTCAAGTGATTTAAAAGAAAAAAGTGGTAAGAAAACACAATTTTATGCCTACCTTCAAATGTAATTGATTTCATTACTTTCTTCATCACTTCATTAAATGGATGAGGAAATGAGTCTTAAAGATATGCCCCTAGAAATCAATGAGTTTCTCCTCTCCCTCTAAAAAATTAGCCTTATCCTCCTTTTCCATATCTATTTATTTCTCTTGTAAATATTCTTTATGTGGTCTTGTTTGTGCTTCTTGTAATGTTTGAAGTTCCTTTTTCACCTTTTCTTAAATCTTTTTCAATTTATTAATTTATTTTTTGTTTGGTATAGTTATTATTTATCCATGTGTAATTTAATTGACCCACTTTTTTATTTTTAGTAATTAACTCTCCAATTTCATATGTGAATTTTTGGTCTAAAATAATAAATTGAGGAGGAGGAACAATAGCTAGATCATCCAATTGTGATTGAGATGGTTAAATTTTACAAAATCAAAAAGGGTGATCTTTTGAAACAAACTCGTATAAGTATCTTTCACGTATGCAATATTGATGGTATAGTTTTCATCATGCATATCCATGGTCTTCCCAAAAGGATATTATAAAGTAATTGATTAGGTATAAAATGAAATAGTGTAGACACCATTTTCTATCCCAATGTTACATCCAAACAAATCATTCCAAGTAATTTTCTTGGAGAATCATCAAATATTTAAAAATTTTGATCTATTTGTTAAATACTATCAATGCTACCACCCAATTTTTGTAAAAATATAACTATAAATGTTTGCTCTTGATCTAACATCAATAAATACATGACTGGTTCCTTTATTTTGCATTGTAACTTGAATAAATTGTGTAATATTTTGTATAATTACATCTTATGGGGTAATTATTCATATTTAAAGATAATAATATTTTTATTATCTTTAAATGTGTTCATTATAGAAGAAAAAGTATCAGGTTGCATATCATTATAAATAATATTACCCCTTAATTCAACATAAACTGATGAACTCTTTAACAAGTCCAAAATTGTAATTTTTTCATTGTTATTTTTTATTTTGTATATGATATCATACCATTTTATTATTTTATCTATCTTAAAAGAGGTGTAAGGGAACAAGGAAGAACATGTTGACTACCTCTATGATGTGGCGGTCTACCTCAATGGGGATTAACATCATGGACCATTGAATATAATATACACCATGGGAAAATAATGGGAGTGGGATGGTGATTGTTATATGTTGAGTTCTAGGAGTAGGAGTAATAAAAGGATCATACATGCCATTTGTCTTCTAGTTGTAACCTTTAAAAATTTAGAATGAATATTGAAGCAATGAGAATTGATTTGCACTTGAGATTGCCTATATTAAAGATATATAACATTATGAATGTATAACTACTCTTTTTCATATATTATGCTTGACTAAACAAAATTTTCATTAATGTTACTTGTATCTTATCTTTTGATTGAGTTATGTTGTAAAAAACTTGAAGCAAGCAATGTTTATCTAATATAGACTTATATTTTTGGAAAAGCAAGAAATAAAAAAACTACAATGTGAAATCCTAAATGGAAGGATATTGTAAACAT
Source organism: Torreya grandis (assembly GCA_037957365.1). NCBI lineage: Eukaryota > Viridiplantae > Streptophyta > Pinopsida > Cupressales > Taxaceae > Torreya > Torreya grandis. The sequence continues at coordinate 189,240 of JARHVA010009350.1, forward strand.
TGACATGGAAGAAATGTTATAAATAATAACAAAAATGAAATGCTAAAAACAAAAAATGAATTTTGAAACTCTAGGACAAAAATATTGAAACCCTAGAAGGTTGGAAAAGTAGGATTTTTCAATGCTCAATGATTGACTAGGTTCACATATATGTTTTAATGAAGTTTGGATTAAATAGTGAATTAAAATTAATTAAGATAAATTGAGTAGAATAAATCATAGTGTTGTAAATGTATTTTAGACAAGAAGAATAGAAGTATATAAATTAGTTAAAAAAAGATAAAATTACTAAAAATAAGATAGCTATGAAAATGAATGACAAAATTAGTTGTTTTCGTTTGATTTTTTACTGTGTTGACTTATAGAGAGTAAAAATAGGAAAATAGAGACATATCTACAAATTCCCATAAATTGAATCTAAGACTGAATGAGGATAGGAAATAAATATAAGGATAGGATTACCTCCCACTAGTATCCCTATTGGGAAATTATGTAGTTTCATATAAAAATATAAACTAGGATGTTATCACTTGTGAAAGTTAGATTAAGGTCTATAAGCATAGATTTAACCTTTGGAGATGTACATAAGACCTACAAATAGATTTCAAAAATTTTAAACCCTAATAGGGATAGAAATGATTAAAAGACCTAAAAATATAAAAATTTAAAGTGTAACTAAGCTGAACTAACCCCAATCACCCCCATGATGATTGAATATTACCTACATGTTCAATACTCTAAGGAGGGAAATCACACGTAGTTTTCCCATTTGGAGTGCTTTGTGTGAGTATGATCCTTTGAATATATGAATGCATATATAATTATCTTGAATACTTAATGATAATTTTATAAAGGATAAATAATATAAACTTGTGACTTGGCTTAGGATTGTTTGAAATTATTTGAATTAGAATGAGGAAGAATAGGGAACTTATGCTCAATGTGAAATAATGTAAATATGCCTTTGAATTTAAATTTATAGGTGTAGAATTAGTAACTCGAGTGTACCTTTATAGCAATCCAAAAGGTTAATCACACACTATAAATCATAAAATCATGTAATACAAGCTAAGGGAGTGTTTAATTTTAAAAAAATGATTGTTAGACTGCTTAAGACAAAAACATCCCATAAGTACATAAACTCCTCCCACTAATGTCCTTATTAGATGTTTTTTCCCTTAGGGAAACATGTGGATTTTAAGATCTAGGTATGGCCATAAAATATTGAAAAGATATTTTTTTATAAATGAGAGCATTTCTATAGGTTATAAATAACAGTTTGGAATAAAACTAGGTCCTCCTAGGCACTTAGGATAAGGTGAAGTGGCAAATAGGTACTAATTAAATTCACAAGTTAATTAAGGATCAAAGGGTTAAAAATAACTTGATCAAGTATTCATGACCATATTTAGGTTACTACATAATAATATAACATAAAATGTATTCTACACCATCTAAGTACACAAATGTCACAACATAGTGTAATAACATATCCATTTAACATTTTATAAAGTATGATAAATATCAAGGAAAGTGTAATAAATCAAGATAAATCAACATGGAAAATATAAAGGTCATATAAATATATAACATTTAGTAGTTTAACCTTGGAATTAGATGACTCAAGCTTTCAAATGGCCTCTAGGTATAGAAAAATTTGAGCATATACACATCCATATATCATGTGCATCTATATATCATGCACATCACTCATGTATACAAAAAAATTCATGTGTATATATAAATGATATGTAATCTACCAAACATGTGATAAATAACATGTAAAAGTGATGTAAACTAAAAATCATATAATGTTGAGGTCTTGATTTTTTATTTTTTAGAATATATATATATATATATATATTAAAAAAATTGTAATATGTGCTCAAGAGAGATGTTAACCAATTAACCAATATAATGGATGGTTATGGGGAGGTCCAGTATCAAATATTGGAAGGTTCACCTTGTAGGAACTAGTGGTGTGATGTGGAATTAGATATGAATTTGAATTTGAATTTAAAAATGATCTCATGTTATGTTATAGCCCTCATCATCATTACTCATGGTGTAACTTGATGATGTAACATATCCATAAAAGATATTATAAAGTAAAATAATCATGTACTTGTGTTTGTTATGGAACATAAGGAATAGTCATTGACTATAATTAAGGATGTAGAATGAATACTATTTGTCACAAATCGTAAATGCCCCTCATATGTAATGGTAAATGCAATATTATTCATGTATTAAATTCCACTACTCTCATTTGAATGGTATGTATAAAATTAACTAAGTCAGATATATAAATAATGATGTAGAAGGAATCAATATGTTTTGGATAACTACATTGATAAAATAACCTTGAGAGATTTTGAATTATTGAATGAGAAGGATAACCATTATGGGGTTCTAGTTGGAGCTTCAAATCCAAGGAATGGTAATCATGATTAGATAAATTTAATTTATATGAAATAAGAAAAGGTATTTATCCTCCACATCCTAAATTTAGTGATGGAAAGTGTTTCTACTGACATGAAGCTATCCCTTCTAGTTAGATTTCATGTATTTCAATTGAATATCAAAATTTTATGAAAGTGCGTCAATAGTAAATTGAGCAGGAATGATAAGGTAGATGTAATATCTATGGTTAATAAAAAAATTCTTTTTAAGTTTTTAAATGAATATTATTTTTTCAATTCCCTCATAGAAGGTCCCTATTTTATGGGGAAATCTTGTCTATTCATAACCAAATGGAAACTAAGAATTGACTTATTCAAGGAAACACTAGTAGAACACCTGATATGGATCAACTTTCCTAAACTACGTTTGGAATATTGGCATGAGGAGGTTATTTTAGGGATTTAAAAGGCTATTTCAAAACCTCTCAAATTTTATCTAGTCTCACTTTCCAATAAATGTTTGGTTATTACTAGGGTTTGTGTCTTGATTAAACTAGGAAAATCAGTTATGAGATCTACTCCCATAAGATCTTGCTTTGGTAAATGGGTTCAAGAAATTATTTATGATAATAAGACTGGTATCTATAGGAGATGTGTTATTTTTGGACATAACTATCTAAATTTTCCTAATCATTGTAAAGAGGGGAGGCCTTCTCCTTCAAACCAAAAGTAGATATTGAATGTTCCCCATCCTTGAAAAATATAAAATAGAACAAGTCAAAAACATCATATATCTCAAGGATTAATTGATCAAGAACAAAGGGATTTTTAATGAAATTTCCAAACACTCTAGGTAACCTAAACTTTCTATATCAAAAATAAATGGAGCTAAATCAAATTTTGGGAAGCCATTCTTGGGTTTTAACACTTCCAAAGGAAAAAGTAGTAATGTCATTGTTCAGTATGAGTACAATTTTTTTGATTGTATAAAATGCCTCACTCATCATAAGGGACACATGGGATTTATATGGGAACTAACTCTACTAATTTAAATTATTATAAATAGATCCTTGATATCAAAAACCCTTCCCCAGGCCTTAATCAAAATGTGGAAATAAGAGCAAATACAAATGGAGGTCTTTTGCTTATGATAATCTTAGGTCAAGGTAGGTTTCTTATTCACTCTTTTTCATTAACATTATTTAATGGAATTTAAGTGGAATTAATAACCCCAAAAAATATATACTAGTTAAGAACCTTAAATTAAATCAAAAACCTAGTTTTCTTCTACTTCATAAAACCAAGATTCCTCTATAATCTTTGGAGAACTTAAAAAACTCAATTTGGAAACAAGGTAGTTATGATGGCTTAGGGGACACTAGATAATATAGATTAATTTTCATAATCTATGACCAACAAGAATTTTAAGGGAGCCTAATATTGAATAAGCAAGGTCATGTGGTGATTGGTGTTATTTGCCTAGCCTCCAATAAAAAATTGATTTTATCTAATATCTATGCCCAAAATTCTAAAAATGGAAGGGGTATTTTATTGAAATATCTCTCCCATTTTATATCTCGCTCCTCCTTGTGGGACTAGATGGTTCTAGGGTATTTTAACCCACCTTTGTGTCCTATGGAAAAAGGGGGTAATCTCCAATATAGTGATAATATGGCTGATTTTGATGACTTCATTGCTAGTAACAACCTTCTAGAAGTGGTGTTATGTTGAGATTATTAAACTTGGTCTAACAAAAAAATAAGGGAGGATATTCAAGTTAGACTAGATAAATTTATTTTAAACTCATATTAGGATCTAGGAAGTTGTTATAGAATCTCAGTTCTCCCTAAACTTGGTTTATATCATAATCCAGTAGTCTTCTTGGTAGAAGTCCCAAAGAGAAAATGAGTGCCTTTCAAATTTTAAAAAAATGTGGTTGAATCAACTAGAGTTGTGGGAAATAATTAAGGAATGGTGGGAGGAGAAGATTGAGGGTAAGGATATGTTGTTTTATCTTCTAAAGTCAAAATGGTGAAAATGTAACTCAAAATTTGGAACAAGAAAGTCTTTAGAAATATTTTTGGGAAAAATAAGGAAATATCTAAGTTTATTATGGATTATAAAAATACATCCAAGATAATGGAATGAACCAAAAAACTTATTGGAATGAAATTGAACTATTAATCACCTTTAAGAATTTAGAAGCTAAGGAAGAAACATTTTAGAGATAGAGGTCTAGAAACACATGGTTAAAAGGAGATATAAATTCTAAATTATTTTTCCAAACTATCTATAGGAATATAAATTCCCTAAAAAAAATGAATTGAGTAAATAATATGGTTCTAGATGTATTAATGAAGGGGGGATAAAATTAGACACTATTAACTTCTTCTAGAACATTATTTCAATAAATGCATCTCATCCTCAAGGCCTCGAGGAAAAATTTCTTAGAATTTATGATAGAATTCTTGATTTTAATGACAATGCACATATTATGAAGAAACCTATCCATAAATAATTAAAAATGATCATGTTTTCAATGGAAGGGTAAAAATAACTTGAACCTAATGGATTCCCTCCCTCCTTTTTTAGCATTTTTTGGGCATTATCTAACATGAAGTGGTGGTAGTGGTTTTATAATTCTTTAGAATAGGTGAAATTATAAAGTATATAAATAACACATTTTTTGTTCTTATTCCAAAAAAATAGGGAGCCACTCATTTAAAAAAAATAGACCAATAATTCTATGTAATAATTTTTATAATATTTGTATCAAGACCCTAGTGTTAAGGATACAACCCTTTTTACCAAGGATCATTTCAACTCAACAAAGTTTTTTTAGCTAGTAGATAAATTTATGATAATATATGTAAGTAATCATAAATGCATCATGTCTATAAATCAATCTTGGCTCAGAGAAGATAGATCATACCTATAATTCTAATTGGGAATACATTTGTTAAGTAGGAGCATGACTAATATGTGCATCTACTAGATTTTATTAGGGGATCACTTATCAAAATATGCCATACTAGAAAGGGTTCCAAAGCCTACAATCTAACACAATCATGCAATAACCCTAAAAGAGTCCTAGGTTTAATGTTTCACTTATGTCTAATAAATAATAAACTAAATCTAATCTAGTGCTCACCAAATCTTGTGGTACAAAGTGGGGGTTAAAAATAAAACTAACTAAACTAAACATGCATATAAGGCATATACTCACATCAATGTATACAAAATCTAAATGCATTGTAGAGAATCACAATTGAATTATCTATCTACCCTTACAAAGGAGAAATAAAGTTAGGAATACTTACATTAAAAATGAACTCATTGAGCCTTAATCTCTCCCTTGGCCAAGGTGATTTGTAAGGGATTGTTGTGGTATGTAAGGATAATAAATACAAATCACATATAGGCTACACAAGCTATCAATGCATCCAAAAAACTTGTCCACAAGACATGATCTGTATCTCCAAAGAAAGTATAAAACCCTAAGATTTATTCCTCAAGTAAAATGTTCAATAAGTAGATGTTATTTTATGATTATTATTATTTACTTATCTATATTAAAATGGTTGTAAATGAACTTGTATATATAGGTGGATCTAACCCTAAATCCTTCCAAATATATCAATTGTACGGGGCCAACCTAGTCAACCTTGTATGTTTTCAAGAGATAAATCACTAGGTCCTAAGCTAGGTCGGCCAAAGGGATAGTAAAGATATCAAGTGTAAATAATAAAAAATAGTATAGGGTCAACCTAGTCAACACTATACGATTTCTAGAAAAAAAATATAAAGGGTCGACCTCATTGACCTAGTAAGTCAATTAGTGAAAGGGGGTTAAGGCAAGAAAAAGAGGATAATGATATGAAAAATATTTATAATGGGTAAAATAGATAAGAATAATCTAAATGGTTTTATGAGACAAGTGTTTAGATGGAAAGTTGAAAAAGGGACAATAATCTTATGAAGCACCAATGGTCTGCCCACCCCTTTCATAGTGCACCCTTAAGGCATGCACTCAGAGAGATTGAGACTCAATGGGTTCCTGTAAGATAAAAATGTTAGTAAGTGATATAATTTTGAAAATATTATGTGTATACATATACCCCACTCAAATCTCATCATGTGTCATGTAAGTGCATCTTAGGATGGTGCTTCAAGAATAAAACATGATAACACATAATGTTGATGCTAAGTAAAGTGTAGAAAATAAGATAAAGGAAAGGACAAAATTGAAAATCACATACCTTTACTTACATTAGTGTTGTAGATAAATAAGTATATTATAAGATATGTGAAGGTGTCTAATGTGAATAACATTAGGTGAACCTGTAGAAGTTAGTATGAAAATAGCCAAAAATTAAAAAAATGGAAAATAGGAATATATTAGTTGCAAATATTCTCTACATCATCATGAATCTAATGCATTTTATGTTTTTAAAAATAGATTAGTAGAAAAAAAAATATAAATAAAACTAGGAATCAATTGGAAAATAATTGAAAGATTTGAATTTTCAAAAGGTGTTTTTAAATAGGGGGAAAGACAAGTCATTTGGTTATTTTGACTTATGAAGGAGAGAAAAGAGCTCTAAGAGACCAAATGAGCTATGATGGTGATGAGATGATAGGCTAGATGAGGAGGAGAGATGGGGGTCCCTTATGATGGGATCACTCCATGACATCCTTGATGAGGCTCTATAGTCATATGACCCTACTACTTTAGAGGAACTTAATGTACCATCTTCCCCAGCTCAAGTGAGTTGGTTCAGATTAGTTAGAGAGGTAGTGAAGAAGATATGAGCACAAAGAGAGAGGATGCATCCATCAACAAATATGGGTATCAAATATATATGGGTATGATAGGCCTTGGTAGAGGAGAACTTGTGCATTTGACTACAGTGACATAGATGACCTAGGCACATAAAATGACCCTAACCTATCTAGCATAGGCTTAGGTGCAAGTAGTGCACCTATAGGGATAGGTAGAGGAACTAATATCTTAGATAGCCCCTTTATATAATACTCTTAGGAGTCAAACTGAGGCTTTGGTAGGAAGCATGGCTAGGCCATGAGATAGATAAGATGGATCTTATCCATACAGCTAGAGCATTGTATATGGTTGTACTTATTATATCAAAAAATCATGATATATGGATCCTATCCAAAGACTTAGAAAATTGTATATGGTTTTAATTATTATATCAAAAACTCATGATGTGTGTGTGTGTGGGGGGGGGGGGGTGTGTGTGGGTGGGTGGGTGGGTGGGTGTGTGTGTGTGTGTGTGTGTGTGTGTGTGTGTGTGTGTGTGTGTGTGTGTGTGTGTGTGTGTGTGTGTGTGTGTGTGTGTGTGTGTGTTTGTGTGTGTGCGTGTGTGTGTTCATGTGCGTGCGCACGTGTGCACACGCACGTGTGTCTATGTGATGTATCATTTTGGCATATTGATGTTGATTTTGTATGTTGTCATCATTATGGTTATGGTTTTGGATGTTTTGGATATATTCCTTTCTTTTTGCATGTATTTTTCTATTGTTTTATATGATATAGGAAATATATTATATAAGGTTTCTTTTTTAGTGTTATGTAGAACACATGCATGGGTGTGTGTGTGTGTCTGTCTATATATATATATATATATATATAGACACACACACACACCCATGCATGTATATATATATATATATATATATATATATGATGTATCATTTTAGCATATTGATGTTGATTGTGTATGTTATCATCATTATGGTTATGTTTTTGGATGCTTTGGATATATTTCTTTCTAGCACATCTATTTATTTATTGTTATATATGCTATAGGAAATATATGAGATGTGATTTCTTTTCTATTATTATGTAGAATACATGCATGGGTAAAAATAAATAGGCAAACAATACTTGGTAAAATATAATCAAACAAAAATGTACTACACACTATTTCAATTTGGGAAATGTGTAATAACAAGAAAATGATTAAGTATAAAGAACCAAGGGATGGTAAAACAAGATGTTAAAAAAAGAAATTTATTTTTAAACCAAAGTGAAATATTTTTTCACCAAATTAAAATAAGTAAAATCACATTAAATCACATTGGGAAGTATGAAAAAGATGTAATAAAATGGAAGGTATGTAAAAGGGAAAAAATGGTATAAAACATTAATTAATTTAATAAATTATACTAAATCACATGGAGAAGTATAAGAAAAAAATTAGTAAAAGATTGGTCTTAATTTATCACACTAATTCAAGCTAGGAAGTATGAAAAATTCAATAAATGGTTGTATTCTTACATGCACACTAAAAATAAGAAGATAAAAGTGACATAGAAATGAAGATTAAAACAAACTAAATAAATTTTGGAAGCATGTTAATGATGCGTAACTTCATAATAAATCACATCCTATCTCATATTTAACACATATAATTTTTTTTGTGACTAGTATTATTAGAAAATTTTGTGAAGAATGTCAAGTCCTATCCACGGTCTTACGAATCAACTCACAAATATAATAACACTATGTTTGAATAAACAAAAAAAATAAGGTAATAAATGATGTCAGTAATAGGAAGGAAAAAGGTGGTAATTTGTGAGGAGCATTTGGTCCTATCTAGAGTCTTATAAAGTAACTCATAAATGAAATCCCAAGGGGAGTGATCAGTTATAGAATAATATTTCTTAAGAGGAAATTTGAGAGATATAGGTAATTAAAAAGGAAGTGTAAAAATCATAATCTAGGCATCTTATGAGAAGATCTTAGGAGACAAGAGGCATACTAAGGACATGAGAAGACACTAAGTGACTAGTGACCATCAATGTGCAAAGGAAACCTGTTCACTATAGACACAAAGATTCATATGCATATAAGTGTACTACTAATATTAAATCATTAAGGTATATTAGTACAAGAAAAGGTAAAATGGACATAGCTTCCTATGATTAATTCCTCATTCCTCAGGACCCCTTATAGAGCTGTCAGTCTATTACAAATATTGGGTACTTACATGAGAAAGTAGGTAGCACTAAAAGGTTTTTTTATTTTCCTTGTTTAATCTATTGGCATACCACACCCTAAAGGACCTTGTCTCTATCATGAGGCCAGATATGGAGCTTGATCTTAGAATATAAGAAGGAGATGTGGTTTAAATTATGTCTTTTAATGTCATCTAACTTTTACGAATATTTTTAGATTTTATATCATTTCCTTTTTAAAAATGATTTGGCTTTTAACTTTTTATGGATTTTTAAGATTCATCCTCCATATGTATTTTTAATGAAAAATCATGATAAATATAGTGATACACACAAATTAGCTTTAGGATAAAGCTAAAGGAAGATAAGTAACCAAAGATAAAGACTAACTAGGACACTTAGGATTAAAAATGAACTAACATGTGATCTCAAGTCTCAACTATGTATATTCTTATTTTTCAAAAAATAAATAAGGTTAAAATGATATCCAAAGGTGGTTAGTGAAAGGATAGTATAATGATATGGATTATTTACTAACTGATCACATGGTAAAAAGAGACAAGGACCAAAGGGAATAGGGTTTGTATAACCAAGTCATAATGATAATTAATTGTGAAAATAGAGACAAGAAAGTAAACAATCATAAAGACATAAGAAGAGAGTTTTGAGATAAACTCAAGAAATAAAGAGAATATAATGATAAATAAATAAAATTATATGCAAATATAAATGACATTATAAGAAAGATATAGTACAAAAGGTAAAATCACTATATAATAAAAATATGAATTTGACATAGCATCAAATTATATAATAGATAGATAAAAATTAACATTAAATAAAACATTTAATAAAAATTTAAATGTAAAATCACCATGAATGTGCTCATAAATATTGATAAATCTACCCACACACATTATCCAATACATTAGATAAATCTCTATGAAGTTAGATATGAACTTCAACTAATGTCTCGCCAATCTTCAATGAAAACTAGGAAAATAATTCTATTTTAATATCCTCAACTAAAAAAGTAGGAATACTTAATGGATCATGCTAAGGTTGGAAATTAGGCAATGGATATTCAGTATAATGTGTGGGAGTGGGCTCTATGGGAGATGAAAGAATCACTAGTGGAGAAGGATCCATGGGTGAGGGAAAGTCCATAGGTGAAGGAATCATGGGTGGAGGCATAGAAGGTGATGAAAGGACCACAGGAGGGGATGGAACCACTAGAGGTAGAGCCATGGGAGAAGAAGGATAAACCTTCTTATGGGGATGACCTATGGGAGGAATTAAATAATGTTCAATAATAACTACAAGGTGATCCTTAAGGTGTTGTTGAAGGATGCATAAATAATCAGTGTGATGGATGCCATATTAGTGTCATAAATAATACACCTCACCATACTTAGGTATATATTCAATAATAACCTTTGGGGGAGGTAAGGCTTTGTTTGGGGAAGGAGAGGAAGGATGCAAAGTATCAATATATTATCACAACTTGTGATAATGGGTATAATAATGATTATTTATCCCATGAAAGTAATAGATATGCTTGTGAGTGATCCTGAGAGACAAACTCATAGAAGGATATGTAACAAGAGTGGAAAAATCTAGAGAAGACTCATTAACCCATTTGGTGGAAAATGGAGCCATCTTAGGTAAGGGAATTAAACCATCACTAAGGGAAGGTGGTGGTAGAGAATGAATATAATTAGGCTCAATGGAAGGAGCAATGGGATAAGAAGTATGGGTAGGCTTAGTGAGAGCAGGATCAAGAACAATCTCAACTATAGCAGGAGAAAAAATGGGATCAACTATAGTGGGAGTGGGAATGGGCTCTAATAAGGGCTCTATTGAGGGAGAAGTGGGATCTAAAAAAGGTCTAATAATGGTCACACTAATCTCAAGAGTAAACCAAATATAGTGATCATGGTACCTAGAAAAATGGTAAGGCCTGGTCATAACATGATTCATGAGCATACTCCTATGAGGATCCTCATAAACTAGATGTTTTGGCACCATATTTACCCTATGATAAAGAGTAAAAATACTAAAATTAGGAATTATAAATGAAATAATATAAGAAGATATGTAAAAAGACTCAAGTAAAGAATAATAATAATGAACAATCTTGGCATCAAAGACATGTATAAGACTACCTAATAATGGATCATCTAGGGAATAATCATTATTTTAATCTAGGTGTGAAGATCAATGACACAAGTAGGGATGAAATTTTCATCTGAGGAAGTGTGATAAATATAATTTCAAGTCTTGGTTAATATTATGAGAATATCATCACAAGGAGGCTTGTGAGAATGAGGTTGTAAAGAAGCAAGAAGTTGTTCCCAAAATTTGTCACTTGTTTTTATGGATAACATGTCGACCATTTCGGTATTATATGCCAAAATGGTCTCTTTATTTCTCAAAATGTTTTTATTAGTTAAGTTATTCAATTTCACAAGCCTTTTCAGCTAAGGAAATCATAGGTTCAAAAGGTGGGCTTTTGTAAGGAAAAGTCTCAAAACTCTTAAGGAATTTCCTAAAAAATTATAAGGATGGTTCAATGCCAAGGTTCAATCAAAGGTTCAATGGTGGGGTTCAATAATATGGAATGAACCATTGAACCATTAAACTCTACCTCTAAAAGGTTCAAAGAGTTCAAAGGTTCAACGAGTTCAAAGTTTTAACGCGTTGAAAGGGTTTAAAGATTCAAAGTTCAAAGTTTGAGTGAATGGTTCAAATAAAAAATAATAGTAAAAGGTTCAACCAAATGGTTTAACCTAATGGTTCAAACAATTGGTTTAACACTACATTGAACTCCTAAAGAAGACTAAGTGAATGCAACTCTTTACAAAACACTGAACCGCCGAACTGTTGAACCATTGAACCATTGAACTGGTGTACTCTGAAAGGTTCAAAGGTTCAAGGTTTAAAATGGTTCAAGAAACCAATGACATCCCCTTGGATGTCAAATTTAGGGTAATGAAATAACCATTGATTTTCAAATAATATAGACCCGAGGACAAACTCAATGACCAACTAAGGAAGGATCTGAAGGAGCCAGTAGAAAGCGAGAAGATATCCCTAAGAGCTCAAATCAGTAGGAAGAGATAAAATATAGCAAAGAGGGAATTAAATATAGAATCTAGAAATATTTGTAGGATAGTTATTCTAGTAGGTGGAGTAGTCCACCAGATGGACCTCAAAGAGCATAAGCATTCAATGGCATGGCCTATTTTTCTTCATTGAGTAAAGGTGAATGAACATCCGTGTAAACATCATAAAGAAGACCAGCCAACCCATGCTTCGAAGAATACATTTGAGATGATTTAGAATGCCAAAAGTTAAGGTTGATAACCTGTTCTAGCATGGCCCCTTCATAGAATTCCCAATGCATTCAATGTAGCATGGGCCATTTCATGAAAACAAGCACCAAAGTCTTTCTTTAGATGCTATATATTGTAATCTCTTAGTTTGTAGAAAAGAGGGATCTCTTTATTATTAGAAGCAAAACTCTACCCAAATTGAAAGGCATTTTTGAGACTTTGAGCTCAGACTGTTAATCATATTTTATCAAGTGAATGAGAAATCAAGTGATATTTTAGAATTTGTGTTGAAATAGCTTGTGTTATCTAAGAAATCATTCTTATGTCTTTTTCCTAAATACAGTCTTGTCCATTTAATTAAATAAGTAGAACAAGTGGAAATAATCTGAAAGATGTCCTAAAGTTGACTGTGGGAGACTTTGTACTGCCATAATTTTGTTTAGTCTATGTGTTTTATGTTTCAAGATATTAGAGAGGCTTTGAGCTCCCCTTATCCTTCATAATCTTTTACTTTGTTGTAGTTTTTAGTGGAGACTTTGTGCTGCAGTTCATTATACTATGTTATTTTATCCTAAATTAGCACAAGAAACAATAGAAGACTTTATGCTTTCATAGGTTTCTCATGGATCTAGTTACTACCTAGGAAGAATCCCTACTATTTATTGAACATCATTTCTAAAAGAAGATAAATGCCTTCAGTAATTACATAAGAATTCTCCTTTATTTTGTGAACATCATCTCTAAAAAAAAAGAGATGGATGGTATGATTTCACCCCTAAGTCTATTTTTAGTTTATATTAGTATATTATAGTTTATATGGAACCTCCCCTTGTTGAGAGGAGATATTTATCTCATTATGCTATGGTATCCATACCCATTTTTCCATATAAATCTCATTGTGCTATGGTTGATATACCCATTTTTTCCATCAATTAGTTGATGACAAAATATTCACCAAATAGCTGCAAGATGAGGTGAGGTGAGAGATCAAAAGTTTTAATATTTAGGTTAATCTCATTATGTTCATCATCATAAAAATTTAAGACATTAGAGGGATGATGAATTAAGGATTCCCATTATAACCTTGATTTGAATTAATGGGAGAATTAAGATGCTAAGACTCATAGAATGGAATGTTAGGCAAAGGTGCAAGAGTAGGAATCTTAAAGACATGACGTTCTTGGAAATTTTCAAAATTACAAGGGTTAGTGTCGCCCTAAATCCTACAAATGGCTCCATTATAATGTAATTTAATGCATTGGTAGGTGGAAGAAGCAACGGATCTCATACAGTAATTCCATGGCCTACCAAGTAAGATGTTATAAGAAAGGGGAAAGTTAAATATTATCACCTTCACATGAATAATAATAGGTGGGATAGTAATGAGAAGACACACACAACCTATAGGAGGTATTTTCCTTCTATCATATCCTTGGTAGGTGTTTCATGTAGAATTGAGATTTCATTATAAATATCAAAGGGTATTAGTGAATTCTAGAGAGGCAACGTAGGTACCATATCTCTCTTTAATCAATGCACACTTAACTTGGATATCACCTATTTAGACACTAATAAATAAGGGAGGATCATTTACATGAAGTAAAATCTCATCAAGAATCATAGAAGCTATAGTAAATTTTAATGAAAGAGAAGTATCCATATTTTCATCAATGTTGATATTCATCTCTTTACATTATTGTAATATACTATCCTTAGATATAAATAAGGCTACCTTGCATCCTACTAAGGGAGGATTAGGGACATTCATTTCAAATAGTAGTTGCATAAGATGATTTATATGACATGTAGAATTCCTCATAAGCTTAAGGAATGGAATCTAGGATGGGAGATTAGTGAGTTATGCTATGGGATCCCACTCATCATAACCCATAATAAGGTTTTTATATATAGGTGCATAATGATTAAGAAAGTCCTCCAAAGGAGGAGTCAAAGTGCATTAGAATTTATGTTGATAAAAATAATAAAAAGGTGTATAACAAGGTTTTAAATTATGTTGTGATGATGATGTAGCTATTTCAAGTTGATTTTTAGAATTGGTATAAGAAGTGTTAGTAGAAATTTGAGTATCATTAGTGTTAAAAGATGATAAAAGAGTGGTAAAAATAGAAGAAAAAGTGTTATACAAGGGAGAATTAGAAATTGGATAAATAAAAATAATAAGGTCATCTAACCCCAACTCATTTAAATGAGTTGTGGTAGAATCTTGGATAACATGATATGTTTGAGATGGAGTGTAGATAGGCTGGAAATACATAAAATTAACCACCCTTTACATATTATTATTTTTAACCATATTCTCTTTGGAAGTGGGTTCAACAAGGCTTTATACATTATTGGTGGAAAGGGTGGCTTTGTCTTGATTATCTTGGATAGGTTAATGATTAGGAAGAGAGTCTTTGTAGATAGCCAAATGAGCATTGTCTTGGTTTAAGGCTTGAGTTTTATCATGTGATTTATAATCCTTGAAAGTAATTTCATAAGCTTGATGATTCTTTCAAATGATAGAATTGTGATCAAAATTAGGACCAAGAAGAAAGTCCATAGCTAAATTTTGAATTTGTCTACATGTCTCATGAGAATGACCCCAACTCACATGAAACTAACATAACTTGTTAATATCATACAAGGATTTGATAGGATGGGTATGGTCAAGTTCTTGTGGAAAAGGCCTAGGTAGACACTTAAACAATTCAACTAAGGATAAAGTTTTATGAATAAGTGAGGATTGGTATATTATTGATAAGGAGGAGTTGGTTTTTATAAAAGGGTAAGAATTATAGCTTAAACATTATGAATGGTGTCATAATAATCTATAGCACTATCATTGGTAACATTGTGATTTTTGTTCTTAAGTAAGAGATGAGGACTTGGATAAGGTTGGGGAGGCTCAAATTGATGCATAAGGAAATCTTATCATTTATCTTGGTTAATATCCTTCTCTAATGTATGTGGAGAGAGAGTGTAGACCCAATATTGAAGTTTAGGAAAAAGGTCATTAGTAAAGAGATGGAAAAGATTATCATCAACCATGTTATGTTCACGTTTGTTTGACAATTTTTTTCACATTTTAACAAAGGCTTGAGCTATTTCATTTTTAAGTTGTTTAAAATTTATGAAGTAGGTCAAATTATTTTTAGGAAGATCATTAGTTTGGAGTTATTAAACTAAAGCATTCACTAAATCCTCCAAACTAGAAATGGAATGACTTCTAAGTTGGTTGTACCAATCCAAGGCATCACCTGTGAGAGTTTTGGGTAAGATTTTGGTAGTGGTAAAGGTGTTCAATTTGACCCAATCCTTATAAAGATCTCCAAAAAAATTTAGATGAAGGATGGGATCAGTTTATCCATTATAAAAAATTGTAGGTGTGATACCTCCTATATCAATGTTATCAATTTGAGTAGTGAGAGGTTCATTTTGGAGATGCTTAATTGTTTTATTGACCAATGGAGGTTGAGGAATAATACTACCTTGAGAATCACAAAAAGAAAGATGGGGAACATTTTGGTTATGTGTGACCCAAGCCATTTGTTGATGATGAGTTTGAAGATGGATAAGGTGGTTTTTCATTATCATCACTTGATTTGTGTTATGAGCTTGAAAGGTATTCATTTGATTGAGTGTTTGTAACAATAGTTGATGTGTTTGATTATAATTATTAGAAGAATTAGAGGTGGTATTAGTGGCTTAGGTACCACTATTTGTGTTGATAGGAGCTTGAGAGGAATTATGAGAATGTGAGGCACTAGTGGCAAAATTTAATTATGTAGCAAAAGATGGACTATTGAATGGTTGAAAAGAAGAATCATTAGTAACATGATTACCTTGGGTAATAAATGATACACTAGTGGAAGGATTAAGGATAGTGAATCTTATGAGAGGCCCACTAGATGTAGAACCTACTAGGTTAGTGATTATACTAGGCATGGAGGTGGAAGAAGTTAGAAAAGAAGAGTTCATGGTATGAAAAGGGGTAATAATCAAAGGAAGAGGATGAGAATAAAATAGAGTGGTACCCTCAAATCCATTTGAGAATGTAGGAATAGGTGAATGAGACTCTTTGTATTAACCACTAATCATAAGATTGTAAATAGTAGAAAGATATTTTCCTTGATGTTGAGTAAATTCAAAGATAAAGAAGAGCATTTTGGGGGTATACTCTAATTTAGGTTACTCTTCTAATGAGAAGATAATATTACACTATAAAGAGGTGTTAGGATGGGTCCTATAGTTCATTGTGCCAATACAATATGAACATTACTAGCATCCAAGAGAGGATCCCTAATCTATTTGTGGGAGACCCTATGACGGTTGGTAAACTTCATCATCTCTATTGGTTATAACTTGATATTCTCATTAAGAGGAAATTCCATGATGAATGGAAAGAAAGATAGATGAGAAAGAAATGAAAAAGGAAATGACAAAAATAGTATAGTGTCAACTAGGTTGACCTAACATAAAAATAGGGTTTTTAAATAGTATAGGGTTGACTGGGCTGATCTAGCACAGTAAATAAAGGATATAAAAAGAGTAAATAGGGTTTAAAAATAGTATAGGGTCAACTAGGTTGATCTAGTATAGTGAATAGAGGCCTAAAAAATATATAAGATTAACTGGGTCGACCTAGTATAAAAAATAGGGAAAATTAAGAAGTCTATAATAGATTGTGAACTAAAATAAGATAATTTTTGCAAGTAATTTGAAAATTAGTAATTTAAGGGGAAAAAATAGTCAATTTGATTAATCCCACATAACACAAAACCTTGCACCAATGCTAGATAATATAAGTTTTTACAATACAAAATATAATTGAGCAAAGAGTAAGCAATCAACTTGGAAATTAAATAGCTACTAGTTGGTCAACCTAAATTTTTGTTAGATTATTAGAATATGTTTTAAAATGTGATGGAAAGTTGTCTATAATTAAGGAACTAGAAGTCAATCTAAGGATGGTTTCAGGTAGTTTGGGCTGAAAAGGGTTTGTAGTGGTAATGATATAATTTTAGTATTGGGGCCTACATCACTACTTCACACACCACAATGATAAGGGTGTCGAGTGCTTAGATAGAATATACCATTAACCATGCTTTATACTTGACCATAACATCTAGTTAGCTTCCCCCTTGGTGATGAAATATAATTAGGTTAGCCTTTGGTAGTCAAATATTAAAATGTTTGTTTATATTTTTTTATTTGGTCATGTGATCTATTCTAAGAATGTAAGCAACAATAAATGAAATTGTGAATTCATTTACATCATATAAGGTTAATCTTAACTTTAAAACAAGGTACAATTTTGATATAGTCAATAGTGTATGCAAAAAATATAGAGCATGGTCGATAGCTTCGATCCTATACTATGAAATCAAGGTCTAAAAATGAAAAAGGTTAGTAGAGTCAACCTAGTTATCTAAATACCATATAAAACACAAAACTAGATCGATAGGGTTGATTTAGTTGACTATGTAGGGGCAATTTTAAGGACTTCAAACTATGAAAGGAAATACTATAAATAAAGAGATAGAGAGGTAGAAATGAACCTTGGTGGATCAAAGATGAATATAATGAAGATTATTATTAAAGAACCTTGATATATACTTGAAAATTTTACTAAATGAGTCAACAAGGTTGATCAATCTTTGTAAAAACTTGTTGTTGAGTGCTTGGAATGTATAGGGTTGATTAGGTTGACCTAGTATGATAAACAAGAACCTAAAAATGTACAAGGTCAATTGGGTCAACCTATTAGTTTAAACTAGTTTTCTAAAAAGTTAAAAACCTATATTGGGTCATATTAGTCAATCTAATAGCCTGTACTTAAGAACTTGCACATAGAAATTAGAGCTAGGACGATGCAAGTGACCTAGTATAGTAAATATATGATAAAAATAATGATGAAAAGAATGAAATAAAGTGAAAAAATCCTCTAAGAGTTATTTCACATCAAGTTCACCATAATTTATGAAATTATAAATTCATTATGTCTATAAATCAATCTTGGATCAGAGAAGATAGAGCACACCTACACTTGTGATCAAGAATACATTTGTTAAGTAGGAGCATGACCAATATGGGGATCCACTAGACCTGATTAGGGGATCACTTGTCACAATACACCATATTAGGAAGGGTTTCAAATCCTATCTTATAACACAATCATGCAACAACCCTAAAAGAGTCATAGGTTTAATGTTTCACTTATGTCTAATAAACAAGAAAGTAAATATAATCTAGTGCTCACCAAAGATTGTGGCACAAAGTGGGGGTTAGAAATAAAACAAACTAAACTAAACATGCAGATAAGATATATACTCATGTAAATTTATATGGAATCCTAATTCATGAGAGAGAAGCACAACTTCATTATCTATACACTCTTACAAAGGAGAAATAAAGTTTGGAATACTTACCTTGAAGACAAACCCACAAAGCCTCAATCTTTCCCTTAGACAAGGTGCTTTACAAGAGATTATTATGGTATGTGAGGATAACAAATATAAATCAACTCTAGGCTACATAACCTATCTATGTATCCAAAAAACTTCTCCACAAGATAAGATCTGTATCTCTAAGGAAAGTATGGAACTTTAAGTTTTATTCCTTAAGTAGAATGCTCAATAAGATGTTTATTAGCACTTATTATTCTTTACTTATATATATTTAAATGGTTGGAAATTAACTTGAATATATAGGTGGATATTACCCTAAATCATTATGAATATGTTGGTTGTATGGGGTCAACCCAGTTGACCCTATATGTATTTAGGATATAAATCACTAGGTCCTAAGCTAGGTCAGCTAAAGGGCTAATAAAACTCTCAAGTGAAAATAATCCAAAATAGTAAAATTTTTACCCATTCAATCTTTAATATTAATCAAAGGATGAAAATTTTATAGGGTTGACCCAATCGACCTAGTACAGTCAACTGGTGAAAAGGGGTAAAGGCAAGAAAAAGTAGGATAATGATATGACAAATGTTTGGAATGGGTACAATAGAGAAGAATTAGATCAGGGTAAATGGTTTTAGGTGATAAGTGTGTATATTTAATGTGGAAAAATAGACAATAATCTTATGAATCACTAATGGTTTGTTCACCCCTTTCCTGATGTACCCCTTAAGACATGCACTCAGAGAGATTGAGACTCAATGGGTTCCTACAAGATACAAAGTGTCAATAAGTGATAAAAGTTATAAAATATTATGTGTATAAAATATCATCTTAATCCATGAAGATATAAAACAATTGTAGTAATCTAAAATAGAAGGTACGTTTCTTAAACTATATATTCAAAAAGCATATGATAGATATCCTTGTAGGTCCCTCATGCTCATCCATAAAAAGTTTGAGTTTAACAAGTTTTTTAAGAAACATATCTTTAATTGTATTTCTACCCTAAACTTCTATATTCTCATCAACAATAGCCCTAAATATTTATTTTAAGTAATAATGGGAATCTAATAGGGAGATCCCCTCTCTCTTTACCTTTTCATTATTTTGGTCAAGGCCCTTGGATGAATGTCGTAGAAGGATAGAGAGGATGATATTATTAAGGGAGTTTGAATTACCCAAAGGTCAAATATGATCATGCAGCAATACTTTTTTGATGATACTTTTATTCTAGATACCTACTTTGTAAGGGAAGATAAATATTTTATAAATATGTTGGAAGACTATGAAACTGTTTCTAGGCAATGTACCAACTTTTCTAAAAGTTCCCTATTCTTCATGTGTATTATGCCCAAACTTTAGATTCATCTCTCTAACATCCTAAAGTACCAAATTCATTCCCTTCCTACTTATTATCTAGGAATATCACTTGTTATGGATAGTCTGAGCTTGGAGGATTAGAACCCCGTATTGAAAAAAAATTAGAAAAATTTAGATGGATGGAAAGCTAACTATCTTTCACAAGATGAAAAAAAGCTCATGGTTAAAATTTCTCTCCAAATTAGTCAATTTATTGGATATCCATTTTCACCATGCCTTCTAAGATAGTGGAGTGAATTAAATAAATTGATATAATGTTTTTATAGATAGGAAAGGAGAAAATATCAAGAATTCTACTTATTTCGTGGGACAAGGTTTACAAACCTATGAATTATGGGGGCCTAGGATTGAGATGGATAAAAATTATGAATCGATCCCTCTTAAAAAATAATCTTGGAGGATCTTAAAATATAATAATAGTTAGATCAAATTTATCAAAGGTAAATATCTCACTAATAGATCTACTGATTGTTTCCTTAAATAAGAGGTTCTTAGTCAAGGTTCCAATTTTTGGAATGTAGTGATCAATATAAGAGATCTCATATGTAAAGGATACAAATGGATTGTGGGTCATGGTAGAAATATTGTTTTTTGGGAGGACCCCTAGATCTTTAATTTTCCTTTCTTGATAATTGGGGACTATGATGCATTAATTCATTACTTTGAAAACTTAATTAGATGCAAAGTAAAGGACTATCGGTCTGAGAATAACTTATAAATAGGTTGGAAGTGGCTTTATTTTCCTAAAGAAACCATGGACCAATCTATATTTATTAAAAAAATTATCTCTAAACTCTTAATAATTCATATCAGCATTTTCCCCAAGGAATATCAAATCATTTGGCACTCACACTCATCTAGTTAATATAAGGTTAAGTTGGGATATATTTTTGATTAATATCTTCTAGATCTTGACCCTATCTAGTTTAAGTTTTAAGAAAAAACTTGATACATAAAATTGGGTTATTCAACTAGTTGGCTTTCTAGAATATAATTATCACCATTGATAATATGAAACTCAAAGGTTTACAAATACCTAGTAGATGTTATCTCTGTTAGAAAGCAGAGTAATCCATTTATCACCTATTTTTGGATTTCCCATATTCCTCCTTGATTTGGGCCTCACTATTGGGACTCTTAAATATTGCATGGGCCCATCCTAGATCTATCTAGGATATTTTTCTCTAATTGATCCCACCATGGAAGCATAAATATCTGAAACTTCTATGGAAACTTACTCTATTGCATGTCCTCTAAGGCATCTAGAAGGAAAAGAATCATAGAATTTTTAAGAATAAAAGTACAATGTGGGGAATAACTAGAGATAACATATTCAAGGATATTAAGGAAAATTGGGATTCTAGGTCATCTAAGAAGGATGTTCCCCTAGATGGTGAGGAATCAATAATTTTGAAGTCTTGAGATATTAAGCCCCTCTAGGATTTAGGTCCTTGTATTAATTCTTCTTGAGCCTTAACTATATAGACTCCCTCAGTGGAGGGATGGTTTAAACTTAATTTTTATGGGGATTCTAAGGGTAAATCAAGCCTATCAAGAGGGGTAATTATAATAGACAGTCATAGAAACTTTGTGACCACTTAAGCAAGAAAAATGGGTGAGAAATAAAAACATGTTGATGAAGCCAGGGTGGCTCTCTAAGGTATCAAGGTTACATGTGATAAATAAATTTCTAAGTTGACTATTAAAGGTGACTCTCTTAACATCACTAACTATCTAAAAAAAGAGTTTATAACCTCTTAGACTATTGAAAAAGATATTTTAGATTTTAGGATCCTTTTGGATTCTTTCCAAGATTTCTCTATGAGTCATGTTTTTAGAGAAGGAAATAATTGTGTGGATTTAATGGCCCATTTGGGGGTCTCCTTTGACTTCATAATCTAGGAATTGTGAATTAATCCATCCTTCTATTTCAACATTATGAATCATGTACTTTTGGTTAAAATAAGAAAGATTTATCCTTCCTAGTTAGAAGCAAACATAGATCCTCTCAGTCCTTAGATGAATTCCAGGTTCATAATGAATTTTTATTCTTAATCAGTTAAGCTTTTACACCATGATAGATTTATATTTTAAGGCTCTACTGACTCCTACTTGACTCTAGACTCTTACTATTTTATTACTTCTATATTGGTCATCATGCTTTTTCTTTCTCCTTTGAAATTTTTATAATCTTTTAGGCTCTACCTTTAGGTTCAATTGTTGGTTTGATGGGGGACCCAAGCATTCTGTATGTGCTTAGGCTGGATCCCACAATAGTCAAAAGTGGGATTACCTTAACCAAAACTAACTCTATAGGTTGATCTTTAATATGTTTATTAATTATATCTAAATAATACTATTAAATAGGTGTAATAACTAGTTATGTTAGTGGTAGGGATGGAGGATAAAATGTCTGACATAAGGGGGTATTCATATGGAATACTTGAAACTATAACCACCTCCTTTCAATGTATATACTTAACAAATTAGTTAATTAATGATGGTATTGAATAAATAATGTGTATATAAGAACATCTAATAACATATTAAAGACCCCCATCCTTAGTAATACTAAGAATGGTGTAACAAATTTATACAATGCCTACTTAAAATGTAGAAAAATGTGTCCCAAAGTGTTATGTTGGTGTCCATAAAATAATTTAAATATTTTGGTATTTTTTGTCAAATCCTTGTGTGTGTATTTTAGAGAATGAAAAAATCCATTGTATAAGCACTCTCACTCAAACTAGTATCTATCGTGACACTATGAATGGGTTTTGAATCCACATAAGCTCATATAAATAAATAATTAATATCATAAGAATCCTCCACAATCTCACTATCCTAAAATGTAATATTATGTCTCTATGTTATAACATTGATTAATGTATCAATAATACTATTCAAGGGATGACCATATATGATGAGAAAGATATGCATTACTTTTCAAATGTAACTAATTAGTGTCATGGGTTTTTGTTGCTTTGAAATTCATAACGGGATCATTAAATATTTTTAAATTTTAATTCCCATAAATTTATGGTCTTGAATTTCTTTTGGGTATATTGATCTCAATTTTATTTTTATCAATGAAATCTTGTATCTTATGCCTCAAAGTAAGAACTATTCATAATTGTCATATACCTTCAGTAATGGTTGGCTCATATAAAACTCATATGGAGGAAGAGATATGAGGTTACACTCTAGTAATTTTGAAAATAGTAAATGAAGAGATCGAGGTAACCATGAAAATTTCATATTAGGTGGCGTGGATAAGATAAGTCAATTTGTAGGCTATGATACTACATTAATTATAGTCTTGGCTTCATTCTTATTATCATTTGATTTAGTATTGTGTTAAAATTCTCATACCCAGGCTCATTTTTTAACCAATTTTTGTTCTTATTATAGAATTTTTTTGTCTAAGGCTTCTTTACATTATT
Source organism: Torreya grandis (assembly GCA_037957365.1). Lineage (NCBI taxonomy): Eukaryota > Viridiplantae > Streptophyta > Pinopsida > Cupressales > Taxaceae > Torreya > Torreya grandis. The sequence continues at coordinate 213,192 of JARHVA010009350.1, forward strand.
ATAATGTCAATGGGATAAATTTAAAATGATGGATTTAAACAATGGGCAAACCCATTATTTAAATAAGTAAGCTTGTATGATAAAAAAGAGTTCATGTTTTTTTAAAAAATAGGCCATGCATGAAAAATACAAGTTAAGTGAAGAATTGAAAAGTATATCAATCCCATTATTTAAATAACTTATCTAATAAAAGGGATCCCATTGTTTCATTTAATTTCAATCATTCCTTAGTTTTGGAAAGTAAAGTAATGACACTAGTAGTAGGGTGTGTAGAAGAATACCTAATAAAGTACGCATGTGAATCTAAATGATAGTGGGAACTCCTCTTTAGCTTGGAAGGAATCACCTATAGATAATAAAGATACTAGAAAATGGGGTTCCTAGATGGATGGCTAAGTGGACTACCTAGTGTGAGCTACATCCAATAAGCATATTGCTTGCTAGGAGGCTATCAATCAACTATTATAAAAATTAAGTCGATATAAATAAAAAGAGAAGGTACTTGTATTCACTAATATGAATAATAAATAAATGCAAGAAAGAGAAGGTAATTGCTTATTTAAAGAAAACAACTAAAATAGAAAAAAGTGGACCAATACTTATGCTAAAATGGTTAAGGTCTAGTCTAAAAAATCAAAAAAGGTACTGTAATCAATCAAAAAAAGAAATTTATGTTTGGATAGGGCCAAGGGGCTAAAAATAACTTGCTAGTTTTTTATGCCATAGTGACCATCAGTGATTAGTTGAATCGACAATGGTTTAGGTTGACTATCAATGGTTGGGTAACTATCGATGGTTGAGGTGACCATTGATGGTTGTTCTAACCATCAATAGTTACATGTGGAAATATAGGAATGATTATAATAAAAGGTGTTGATTGTGTATTTGGGAAAATAGACGTCTGTTATGAGGCTAAGGGGTGGAAAATAAGATGTTGATGGGTTTTATAGGGCCAAAAGGTTAAAAATAAGATAAATCAATGAAAACAAGTAAAATATACCTAAAACCTAATGGTGGAATGTTGAAGTAATTTAGCGAAAATGATAGTACTTTAGTTTCCAAAAGTGATTTTGATAGAGCTTCAAGTATTTGATAATGTTGCTTATTTACTAAAGGGATACTAGATACCGATATGTAAAAGAGCTTCGATGTAAGATTATAGATTGTGGATCTATTTCACTTCCTCCTCTTATCCTTTTATAGGATGGATTTTCGAATCTGATAGGGGGATAGAATTACAAATTCATGATGTTTTAAAATCAAGTTTCTATTTAGGGAGATGCTTATCTCGCATAAAGTTGTCATTGCTTTAATATTTTAAAATAGGTTTGGGGATCTAATTTTTGATGGTTAGGCCAACCATCAATGGTTAAGATAATCATAAATGATCAAGGGGATAGAATAAAATAGGTTAAAGAAAGTTGAATTAAATAGTTTAGTTAAACATGTTAAGTTAGGGGTTAATTTAGTAAATGACTTTAATTGACTAGGTGGTCAACTAGATGTGAGGTCGAATGAGGGTCAAAATATAGTTTAACATCAAAAGTTATGTGTAGGTTTTGAGTGTCTACATTTTCCCCCTTTTTATTGCATGGCTTTCATATAACAAGTTACAAAACAAAAATAGATGGCCATTCAAGGTCTTATTACCTCAAGTATAGGAGGAGGTGTTTCCCCTCAAATTGGGAGTCAATGAGGTGAGAGAAAAATTGGGTTAGAGTTTGATAAATGGTAAACTAGTAATCACAAGGTGGGTGAAAAAAATTTTGGGCATGTAAGATGAAAACATGTGTACAAAATGTGACTAAGGGTGATAATCAAGATCATTTAAAGACTAAAGTTACCAATTTTGGTAAAAATAAGGTCGAGTCTAGAGGGACAGGTGATAGAGGTGACTAGTCCATAGCATTGGTCATAGTTAATTAGGTTAAGCCTATCAAGCCACCTAGACATGGTTGGTATTACTTACAAGTATCTAGAGTAGGAAGTTATCCTATAGAATAATAAATAGGTTAGGTCATGCATGAGGTGGTTCAAAGTTCAAAATTTCAACATGGAAAGGTTGGTCAGTGTGATCAAAATAACCAAGAAAATTCATCACAAATTATGTGAATAGTTTGGGTCAAAATTGCCAATGTCAAGGTGGACATGGTGTAATAGTTGGTTATGTAGGTATGGGTTATAAATGGTCAAGCTAACTCCATATACATGAGGAAAGTGGATGTTACCTACATAGTTCCATGGACATGATATCCAAAAAGAACTTCAGGCCAAATTTAATTATCCTAAAAGGTCAGATTATAAGTGGGGGTATTACTAAGGAAGTGCATAAAAGAGTAAAGGACCCAACTATAAATAGTCATGATTACTCTTAGGATTAACTATCAATGGTTACCCTAACGATCAATGGTTAGTCAAATCCTAAAAAGCTGAAATGTAAAAAGGAAAATGGTAAGTCATTTTTACCATTTAACTTTTGTTTCTTAGTTCATAGAAGTGGAGCATTTTTTTGTTTAATCATTTGGCATGGATTATGCTAAGGTGAAGAATTATGGGTGGGTGATTGAGTACTCTAGTCATGATTGAGTGTGATTTGATGGAGGTTGGATGAGGACATGCTCAGGTAGTGGCATAAGGACTCTGACCATGCCAACAATCTTGGAATGTGGTAGGGGTTATTTATAAATTGATGGTATAGTTAAATTGGTGAGGGAGAGTTGTATTGAGTATGTTAGAGTTAAGGTAGATAGGGTTTATAAAAATGTCCCTAAGCCCTGATGCCCTAGTTTTGGGTATGGATAAAATTGGTTAATGGATTGTGTGAAAGTGAAATTGGAATGATGTTGTAGGTTGATAATGGTATATAAGATAGTGTTAGGTTTTTTTAATTTATTTTTTAGATGAGTTTTGTAGTATTTAGGGGGGAAGATGGTGGTAGGGTTTCACTACTAGCGATCACACATAGTGATCATCGGTAGCTTGACCCAACTACTAGTGATTAAACACTAGGGTATAAAGACCCTATGAGACCATCGATAGTTTAAAGAACCATAAATAATCAAGGGATTATGAGAGGAGGAAGGAAAGAAGAGAGTATAACATGGTTTTGAAAAAATGTTTAAAGTGGATAAAAATTTAAATGTGAAAGATATTTAAAGGGTTTGTTAAGATGTTTAAATGTTTTAAGGTGTGTTAATGGTTTAGGGTTTTAAGTTTTTAGTGATTTTTAAAGTGTGAAAAGTGGGTTAAAAGTTTGTGAATTGTTTAAAGTTTTTAAAGGATTTGGAAGTTTGAAAATGTTGGTAAGGTTTGTTAAAAGTGATAGGAAAGGTTGATTTTGGAAAAGTTTGGAAAAAGTGTTTAGAAAGTTGTTAGAAAAATTTAGATGTGAATGTTTTTAAATTTTATTAAAAATGAGGAATTAGGGTCAATGTTGGGTAGGTAAATGAAATCTATGCAGAAGAGGGCCAGTGTTGGAAATATAAGTATTTAGGTGTTCAAATTTGTGTAGATAAAGGCAAAGGTGTGTGTTGAGTGTTAGAGTTAAGATGGTCAATGTGATGGGTTAGAGTAGAATAGGGTGAAAATGGTAGGTTTAGGTTAATAGTGAGTGTGGTTTGGAAAACAAAGTCTTTATGCTAATGTGATTATTGTGCAGGCTCAAAATTAGATTCAAATGAGGGATTAAGTCCCTAGGATCTTTACCAAGGTTTGTGATGTGATGATTAGAGGTACATGGAGATTGTTAGTCTAGGGGATATGATACATTATCAGTACTTACCATAAGATGCTGCCATGTTCATCATGTTCATCAAGAGATGGGACTTAGTGATGAACACCTTTATATTTCCTACTAGAAAGATAACCATCCTATTGGAGGATGTGATAAGAATCACATGACTACCCATTTAGGGGGAGCCTATCTATCATATTGAGAGAAAATAGTGGGACTACCATATGGATATCATATATAGAGTAGATTAAGATCAAGCCAGGTGGTATGTAGTGGTGTTTGGGATTAAGCCAATGTATTAGAGGGATCAAAAGGATAGATGTTTGTTATTAATGATGATGGTAGTGACTATTTTCCATTTTTAGATTCTATCCATGGTTAATTTCCATATTTACTACTAGGGGTATTGGTGGAGATGCTACTAGGGAAGATAGTGTTTAGATGGGCCCCAGTGTTACTAATCTAGATTTATAAGGAGATCTAGGTCTTTTAAACACATAAACAATATGGGATTAGTGTCAATTTTATACTCCACTATTGGGCATATGAGCATATTTAGGTATTTAGACCATTAGGGGTACCATGGCAGGGATTCACCTAGGTAGCCTTTCTAGTTAGTTTCATGTGATAAAGGTATATTGATGCATTGATAGGGGTAGGTGGAGGAGCTAGAGACATAGAGTGGTTCAGAGATGTGTTATAGGGCTTAGTAGTAGGTTATGTAGTACAGAGTCCATATGTGGATTGCCCTAGTTGGCTTGGTCATAGGTACTATACATTATCCTTATAGAGATGACATTAGATTTATGGGAGGAGAGATGGGGAGATTGAGTTGATCCCCTTTGATTGAGTTTGGAGACAATTTGGACTAGTGTAGGAGATCCCCCACTCAATTTTACTTTATATAAGTGGAAGGATGTGGAGTTTTTTACCTCTGAAGAGCCATAGCCATAGGATGTCATACTAGACTATGAGGAACTATTAGTGAGAGCTACCATTGATGATGTAAAGATTATACATGGTTATACATCATGGTTCTAGGCCTAATATGTAGTAGTTGAGTTTAGATGGGGTTATAAGGGGTAACAACCTATGGATGTGGACCCTATAGGGGTACTAGCGTAAGATGGTTAGGTGGAAATGACACTAGCTATACCACATGCCTAGATTACTAGGTTATAGGGATATGTGGCCACTTTATAGGCACATATTATCACCTTATAGGGGAAAGTTACCACTTTGACTGATAAGCATGATACGATGAAGACCTCCATGGATTTTGTGACTCAAGAGATAGATTAATTAAGATAGAGGGTATAAGTAGCCATAGCAGCAATAAGAGGAATACTTGACATAGTTCTAAGGATATGGTATCTAGCCACCATCAAGGAGTTAAGATATTACCAGGTGATAGTGTTAGCTTAGCTACCATCAAAGATGAGATATGGAGAATATATGGCAAGTTTAGTAGGTTATCCATCTATATCTAATATATGATAGTGGGTCTTGATAGTGGGATAAACAAATATATCATGGGGACACCACCAAATGGTAGTGCAGGTGCAAGTGTAGATGGGGCTAGTGGTAGTGGTGTATCAGGGGCCTGATAGATAGATTATGTATATGATTTTTATTTTTATACCATCTTACACGTCCATGATGTGATATGAATATGAGTGAGAGAGACATGGATACATTATTTCATGTATCTTTTTATTGATATATGATGACTATGTTTTAATGATGATGATTATATTGTTTTCATTTGATTACATTAGATGATTATATTAACATATGATGATTATGTTCTTATGTTTATTATTTATTGATGATGTATTATGATTATGATGTAATGATGTTTGTGGATCATGAATGACATAAATGGTTTTGCATGCTTATGATTATTTTTTATTCTTTAGTTGGGTAGTTGATGATGGATATGATGGATGTTGTTTAAAACATGTTCTTAATTAATATATTTATTGTTATTTATCATAGTTGCATATGATCATGAATATTTGATAGATAGGTTTTGATGATGTTGTTTATGAGGTGATTATGACAATGTGGTTAGATAAGATGAGGATGTAATAATGTGATAATGTGGTTGATAGATAGGATGATATTTTATTGTAGTGATGATTTTGATGATGATTATAATGTGATACTGATATGTTTTGAGTGTTTATTTTTTTATGGTTCCTAATGTTTTGTTTATGGTTAGGATATATGTTAGGTTCATAATGTTTTGGGAATATAATGGTAGCACATAGATTAGGTATAAATAGATAAATGTGAGAAAGAGATAAGATTTGTGAGACATATAACCACATGAGCTAATGAATAGAGGGGAAGAAAAAGGCATGATGTTTTTAGTTGACAAGGATGTAAAAATAAACCACTATAGTGGGATTGACTTAATGAACATAAAACTATCAAATGCTTTGCAAGAGCATCCTTTAATTGAGAAAGAGGTGTCTCAATCACTTTGTATCAAGTAAGCTCATAGTCCCTTGAATTTAGAGAAGGACTGAAGGGAAGGAATGTGAAAGGTAGAAGTTTAAGTGTTAAATAGGTGAAAATTTAAATTGATGTGGGTTAGCTTGCCCCTTTATAGGTTACCAAAGAACTATAATAGACAAGTCCATGCCTTAAGATGATCGATAGACTAATCAATGTGGGATGTCTACCAATGCCATATATATGAATTGATTGTGGCATAATGAGTTAATGTGTAGACTAATCAATGTGGGAAGTCTACAAATGACACTTATAAGAGATGATTATGGCTTAATTACTTTGATTTTGACATAGGGTCATTAGTTGATTTTGATATTTTAAGAAGTAGTTGAGGTTGATCAATGTAGGAAGCTTAATATTATAATTTCATAGCCATCCTTCAAGGGAGTGGTCTAAAATTGGATTTTTATAATTATCCTTCAAGGGAGTAGTCTATTTTTTAAGCAAGCTTTAATTATTAGGAAATTATCCTTTAAGGGAGCAGTCTACAATGTTAGAGATATGGACCCAAGTAATTTTGAATGTGAAAATAGACATGGAAAAGTCTATGTAGGTTAAAGTTTTAACTTCATGGAGGCATATATTTAGCATAAGAGTTTAGTGATAGATGGGGGAAGTGGTTTGAGAGATAATTGATCATGGGATTCCATTTGAGTAGAGATGAAAATCATACATGAGAATCATGCCATGGTAGAGCTATGATACCCATGCTTAGGATTAGGCTATAATTGTGATAGGTAATTACATGGTTATATGTTGTGATCAATTGTTCCTAAAGGGATTAGGAATATATAGGGGAAAATAAGTGAAAATATCATAAACCAAGGGACAAGCTTAAGTTAGACATAAAGGTGAGTTTCAACAATAGAAAGGATGTAAATGTGAAGCATTGAGAGGCTCAGATTCTATATTGCCTTTGAGGGAGGACAAATTATAAGATCCTAATCCATACTTATGGGTTATGATGTAGGGTCCAAGCCAATTGAAATTAAACTTGCCTTTTTTTTTCTTCTCCATATTAATTACATGTTGGTTGTCCTTAAGGATGAGATCTCTAATGTTGAACTCTTGCTCTTTCAGGTGTTTATTATATGAATAGTTAATTCATTCTTGATAAACACAAAGATGGTTAGCAGTTAAAAGGTGATGTTCATCAAGGAGTTCAAGATGCACGAGGTGTTCTTGATGATAGTCACTCTTAGAAAAGATTTCATGTAAGGATTAAGAAGTGATGGGATCTAGAATCTGAGAAGCAAGACTACCTCATCTCCAAAAATGAGAGAGAAAGGGGTAGCACTTGTTGAGGTTTGAATGTTAGTGTGGTAGGACCATAAATCAAAAGGGATATGCAAATATCAATCCCTACCTGAAGCATTGACTACTTTGGTGAGCATTTTAATGAGAATTTTTTTAGAGGCTTTTGCCTATCCATTGGCTTATTGATGGTAAAGTGAGGAAAAGTTTAACTCGATGCCAAAAATGTTAGAGAGACCTTGGACTTTCTAATTTTTAAAATATTTGCCATTATCGATGATGATCTTATGGGGAACACCAAATCAATAGATGATATGGTGATTGATGAATTCAATAATATTTTTGGATTTGGTGGATATAAAGGGGATTGCCTCCACCCATTTGGTGAAATATTTAGTGGTAGGAATGATGTATTGATGTCATTATGAAGAATGGGGATTGATTTCCCTGATAAGGTCAATACCCCATTATCATAAAGACCAATAGTCTTTGGATACTTGAAAGACATGAGGAGGTGCATGATGTAATTTATCATGTTATTGACATTTTACACACTTCTTTACATAGTCACAATAGACTTGGTTGAGGTTGGGCTAATAATATCCAATATGAAAGATACACTTAGCAATAACTAAGCCACTAAAATGTCCCCCATATACTCCATCATGTGTTTCCTTGATGTTATGGGAGGCTTCGTGACTATGGAGATAATAAAGAAGGATGTTGTTGAAACCTTTTTTGTAAAGGATTCCCCCTAGTATGGTATAATGGGAGGTACTCTCAATGAAATCCCTTCGGGCATTCTTTGAAAGGTTGGGAGGGATAATGCCAAGATTGAAAAAATTGAAAGTTTGGTCATAACAAATGTCAAAATAAGATGTATTTATAGTGTAAATGGTAGGAAGATAATAACTAATATATGAAGGTGTGATAAAGTGGTGGATGCTGACAAATAGTTTAGATTTAGTAGGATGAGATAGGATTCAAGAAGGGATGCCATGATATCCATGAGCTTGTTAGTAGATCAAGGAGATGACTATATAGTGTAATGATAAAATGAGATAAGAGTACATCCATGAGTTATTTTTACTTCATTAGTACATCATTTTTCGAGTGATAAGATTATGTGACCTGCTTGATGACTAGTTGGGAGTTGCTAAAGATGTTGATTGTTGACTCCTAAGGCTAGAGTGGTTTAGAGACCTATGACTAGGGATTCATATTTGGATATGTTGTTGGTGTATTCAAATTCAAGTTTAAAGGAAAGGGGAAGAGGTTCCCCATTAAGGGGAATGAAAATAACTCTAGTACCCCCACCATTTTGGCATTTAGAGCCATAAAAAACATGGTCATTTGGTAAGTGGATTCATCCACAAAGAGAGAGAGTTACAATGGACTCATCTAGGAAGGTAAGAGGAGGAGGTTGATTATCATGTAGAGGATATTTGAATAATTAGGTGGTAATGAACTATCTTTTAATGGAATTTTATGGAAGGAACTCAAGATCGAACTCAGTGAGGAGTATGAGCCACTTATCCATATGTTGATTTTGGTATGGCTTGGAGTGCATGTACTTGAGTGGGTTAGTGTTAGTGATGAAATAGGTTTTATGATTAATAATATAGTCATGGAGTTTGGAGGCCATGAAAACTAAGGCAAGGTAGATTTTTTCAAGATGGGTATATCAATTTGCATACTTGATAAGTGTGTAACTAATGTAATAGATGGCTTGCTCTTTATTTTACTAATCATGATGAGTTATCATTGCCCCTATGGAATGATTAGTGGTAGATATATATAGTTAAAATGTCAAGCCTTCCTTAAGAGGGATGACAATAGGTGGAGAGAGAATATATTCCTTGATTGAATCAATAGATTATTAACATCCTTTAGCCCACTTAAAAGAGGTTTATTTTTTTAGGAGGTGGTGGAAGGGTTGACATTTATCTAATATATGGGAGATGAAATAATGGATGGATTGAAGTTTTCCCTATAGGTTATGGAGTTACATAAGGTTAGTAGGAGCAGGAATTTTCAAGATTGCTCTAACTTTGGTAGGGTCTATTTTGATTACACATAAAGAGATGATTAAACCAAGATGATTTCTTGATAGGACTCCAAAATAGTATTTCTTAAGGTTAAGCCTAATATGATAATGGATTATTCGATCAAAGATGATGGAAAGTATGACTAGGTGATCCTTATGGTGTGTGAACTTCCTAAGGAGATCATCCACATAGTCCTTTATGATTTTGTGGATGAGGTCATGAAAGATATAGGTCATGTCCCATTGATAGGTTGTTATAGCATTCTTTAGTCTAAAGGGCATGACCCTATAGTAGAAGATCCCCCATGGGATGATAAAGGAAGTTTTATGTTGATCTTTGGGGGCAATCGAGATCTGATTATATCTTGAGAAATTGTTCATGAGAGATAAAATTTTGTGGCTAGTTGTAAGATAAACAAGTTTGTTGATGTTGGGTAGAGAAAAGTCATCCTTTGGGAAAGCAAGGTTGAGGTCACAAAATTTGGTACAGAGATGAATTCCCCCTATGGGTTTGGTTATGGGAACAATGTTAGAAACCCATTGTAGATAGTCTAGGGGTTGAGTGAATTCGATGGATAAGAGATGTTGAAGCTCTTTTTTGATAAGGAGGGTTATTTAAAGATGCATTATATGAAGCTTATGTCAAACTATCTTAGCCTCAGGATAGGTGATAATGTTGTGGAGGGAATTAAAAAGGTTAATTCTAGGCATATCCTAATAGGACCATGAAAATGCTATACTATGATCTTGAAGGAAAGAAGGGTAATCTTGTTGCTCCATGGAATTTAAATATTGGCTAATTTTGATGATATTGGGGTTATCCTGAGTTCCCAAGTTGACATCAATAGTGGATTCATTTAGCATTGTTTTTTTCTCAATAGGAAGAGATTTATGAATTAAAGAATCCCCCACATCAAGGTAGGTGAGAATGGAATCATCATCGTAACATTGGATGGTGTTAATGGTATAAAAATCATGTTCAATCATTTTAAGATGGATGAGAGGAAGGTTTTTAGTTTGGCCATCATTTTGTTAGGTCAGGGGGCCCAAACTAATGGTATTTCTAAAAAATGTTAGATGGACTAATATTGGAGTCTTCAAAGTTGAAGGTAGATGGGGTTATTGAGGATGGAGGTTCTACACAATGGTGGAAATGGGTTTTGGTGAGATGGGTTCCTTTGGTGGTACAAACCCAATGCCAAATAACTCATGAGATTTCTATGTTTTGATGATAGGTAACTTGTGAGGTCCCTATTCATAAAGGCCAAGACCAAATGGCTTCCAAGTGCACCTATAAAGGTAAGCTTTGGAAAAGGTAGGTTTGTCTAGGTAGGAAAGATTAGTGGTGAATGGTCAGATGAATAGGGTAGTGGTGGGAGTGACAAGTGGTTGATCAAGTCCCCTCATAATTGAAATTTGTTTTATTCTTGGGGAGCCTAAAAGAGATAATGGTTCTGATGTTGGGATAATAGGAAGGGTCATATTTGAGATTCCCATATTCATTCAGAGTAAGGAAAGCATTAAGGATAAAGGTTGATATTCCCCAAGAGAGTCATTAAAATATGGATTAAAAGGTTTCCTCAATTAGAATTTAGGACAAAGGGATGGTTGAGCAGTTGATGCTTTGTCATGGTTATGAGTGGAAGTGTTGATAGTTTTGGTTGGTGGGGTGGTTTTTTTAGAATTTGGTTGTGAGGTGGATGAAGGAGTAATAAGAACATCATTAGGATAGTATGTCATATTGTAAGAGGTGAAGGGACTAGGATTATCTTTGATGGTAATAACTTATCCTTCATGCTCAAATTTGATGAATCAATGTAAGGTGGAAGGTGGAAAACTCATAGAATGGATCCAAGGGCATCTAAGTAAGACATTGTATTAAAACTTGCCCTTTATAACATAAAATATTTTGGGAATGATACAATGCCCTAAGAAAATATGCCATGGTATCATTAAAGGAGTGAAGGACTATTATACTTTCTGACATGATATTTTTGGGTAGTTAAAGTTGGTCATATCCATGGGAGGAGATAATGTTGATGTTAGCTCCTCCATCAATCATCACCCTTTTGATGCGGGTTTGATTGATGTATGTGTTGATAAAAAGGGGAGGATCATAGTCCTTAAGATGAGAGGGAGGTATTTCTAAATCTTGAAAGGTGATGAGGGTAGAAATTTGGAGGGTTTCAATAAAGGGTGAAAGAGGTTAAGGATCATCTATTTGAACCTCTATAGATTATAGAGCCTTAATCAATGCTTGGTGATGGTGGGGTGAGCTATTGACTAGTTCATAAAGGCTCATTTTCACTGATATCTAGTGAAGTTATTTCAATATGATACACTAGATGGATTCAGATGGGTTGGAGTTAAAGGGTCCCAAAATGGATACTTTGGGATTTGATGGTGGCATAGGTAAAGGTGTAGGTGTTTGGTTTTGGTTAGAAGGTTGAGGCATGGAAGAATAATTCCATGGAATGGATACCTTAGCTCTCCCCTTATCTTTTTATTGGGCTTGATTTTAGGTAACCATAATAAATAGTGTGGATAAGGGGGTTTAGTGGGTTTGATGTTTGCTTTGGTTCTTCCTTTTCATCCTTGGGTAGGAGTGGGAGAGTACATAAATTTTGGGTTGGTTGGGTGGATAGTAAGATTGGTGATATGGGTAAGAAGGGTTATTCTAATAGATCATATTCATCCAAAATATTGTGGACAAGTGTTTAGAGGGATTTGTAGTTATCTATATCATGTTCAGGAGTCTTATGGTAAAGTCAAATCAAATTATCATTGAACCAAGAGGGTTTAGGATGTGAAGGGTCAAAAGGTTTGATTACAGGTAAGATAATAGAAGAGGTTTTTAACAACCTTTTCAAAATGGTTGAATAGGATTCAAGTAAAGGTGTTGGAGGTGATGGGTCTTTGGTTTTAGGATTGCTAACCTCCTTAGGCATAGGTTTTATTATGGAAGTTAGAGTTGGAAGAATGGTTTTTGTTGGGTTTTCTTAGTTAATATTGGTTTGGGGGTTGGATATTTGTATATAAAAGACTTGGATGATGAGGGTTTAGCTATAGGTGGGAAATTATATTTAGATAGGTTGTTTAAAAATGATGGAGAACTAGAGGGTTTGAGGGGTGTAGGTGGATAAAAGGGGGATGGTTTCATAGAGGAAGAATAGGTAACTGGGATGGTAGAAGGATGGGGTCCTAAAATAAAAGGTAAGCAAGAAGTAGGTGGTATGGGTCTAGTTTAAGGTGGAGGTTTGGGTAACTCTACCTTCTTAGTTAGTTTAGTTGGATTTGTCTTTGGTAGACTAGACAGGGTTAAGTCTAATCTTAAAGGGGGATGAGTGTGACTAGGTATGGGAAGAATTCATAGGTTCTTAATTATTTTGGTGAAAGAGGCATAAGGTGATTTGTAAATTTTAGGTAGAGGTGGTTTTGATGGTTTAATTAGGGTTTTGGGTGAGATCTTTCATGAAGAGATAATGGGTTAAGGGTAGATTCAAGTGAAGTTGAGAATTCAAGTTTACTTTGGTAAGGAAGTCCAAGTCGATGCCAGAAGGTGGATCTATCAAAATTACATTGGGAAGTGGACTCTAAACTTTGTACTAGCCTAAAAAAGGGCTTGTAAATAGGTTTGGTTCCTTAGTCATTGATTTCAAAGCTTAATACTTTCGGTGGAGAAGAGGTAATAGTTTCTCTATCCTTGTTTTTGGTGGATGGTTCCAAAATTGGTGGTTGGGTAGAGGAGTTAACCTTTAATTTTTTTTGGGTAGTTTCCAAATAAGGTGTGGATGGTTTTAAGATAAGGGAGGTAGGTGTGTTTTATCCAAGTGAAGGAGTAGAATTATTTCTTCCTTTGTTTGGGTGTTCTAAGGAATGGAAGGTAGTTTGACCACTTGAATGGGTAGAGTGGAAGAAGAAGGAATGGTTGAATCAATGGCTATTTCCTTTGATGTTTCCATCAAAGGAAAAGGAGATAAGGATAAGTTTTCATCAATAGAAAAGAGAGGAATGGTTGATTCCTCCATTTGGGTATCTAAAGGAATAGGAGGTGAGTTTACTATTTCTAGTTGGGTGATTGAGGTAATGGTCTCTTCAATAATGGGCTTGTTATTAATAACATTGATTATATGTGCCTCATGAGAGTGAGATGATTTAGGTTAGTTATCATGGTATTGGGTAGAAGGAGTGTGATTCGGAAAAGGCTTGTAAAAAATATCAAGGGATTGATTGGTAGGTACATTTGGATTATCAAACAAAAGTTCTCCATTTGCAATCAAATTTTAGATAAGAATATTGAAGGTATTACATCTATTAATGTCATGTCCTACAACACAGTAAAATTTTTAATGTTCATTTCCATTATACCACCTAGGTATGGGCTAAGAATCATCAAATTTTTGAGGTGGTTTAATTGGTGGGAGTTGGATGAGGTTAGCTTTGATAAATTTATCCAAAACTGATGCATAATAATCCCCAATGGGAGTATATTGTGTTGGATGATCTCTAGTTTTAGTTTTGTTGAAAGGGAGGGTTGGAAGAATTGGTTCAAGATGGTTAGTTGATAGTTGTAGGTGGAGTGGTTTTTATAATAACCAATTTTGTGGATGCTTTCACTTTAGTATTATATTGGTTAGTGGTTTTGGTAGAGGAAGGGTCATTGAATTTGAATCTAGAATTCTTGTTCTACTATTTCAATTTCCCTTCATTAATGGCCTAGTTTTCCAATTTGCATACCATGGTGAATGCCTCATCAAAAGTCTTAAAGGTTTGAACTTGAAGAGTGGGGGCAATATGCCACAACCTTAAGAGAAGATTTCAATCAATTCAAGTTATGTTAAGGAGAAAGAAATTTGGTTGATGAGGCCTCTCCATCTAGCAATAAAATCAATAATTTGCTCATCATCAAATTACTTAATGGAATAGAGGTTAGTAATAGAAACCTTTTTCGATATATTTACCAAGAAATGGTCTAAAAATATTTGGTCCAATAGGGAGAAAGAAAATATGGAGTGCATGAGAAGATCATTATACCAATCAAAGGTGGGTCTAGATAAGGACATGGGGAAGGTTTGAATAAAGAGAGCATCATCATATTTGACTAAATATTAGGAATGCTATTAAGGGTCCTCTTAAAATTTGGAAAAATTGGGAAATTCCCATTGAGGAGGATAAGAATGGATGGTAACAAATGGATGAATTGGTTTGTTACAAATTTGATCATAGGATAAAAGGTTATAAGACCTAGAGATAGATGACTCTAGGTTGGTCATTTTGTCCATTAACATCTTGATCAAACCTAGTTAGGGTTTGGACTCTAAATAATTAAGGGGCACATTATGTTGAGGTTGGATGGAAGCTATGTTTGGATAAGTGATAGAAGGTACTAAATAAGCCACATATTGGTAAGTGGTCATAAGAGGTTGAGATGATTCCACATAAGGGTTGAATGGCACAAATTGTTAGGTAGAAGGTGTTATATATCCTTGTGAGTTGGGGACATATTGATAGGTTGTCATGGGTACTTATTAATGGATGGTTGTAGGTTGACTTAAAGGTATGGTTGAGGTAGTAGGTTGAGGTTGTGTAGGTTGAGGTTGAGTGGTGACTCTAGTGATAATAGGTGGAAGTATTTGGGGTATAGAAAGCACCAAGTTCTGAAATGTTGTGGAAGTTGGTGGATTGGTTGAGATAAGGGGAAGGGTAGATATAGGGGTAGAAGATAACCCCATAATAGGTGGATTATAGGTAACTAGAGGTAAATTTGAGCCTATATGTGAGGTGTGAGTTTTGGTAGGAGGTGTTTGGTTGGAGGTTAGAACATTGGATTAGGTTTGGGTAGTGGTAATATATGGGATGTTGGAAGAAGAGGAGGCTTGGGTTAGTAAGGATTGGGTTGAGGTAATTCCCACCATAATATGGGGAGGTATACCATAAGAAGGATTCATAAGAGGAACCAAAGAAATAGAGGTATGGTAAGGAAAGTTGTTGAGATAGTGTTGAAGGGCAACTGGATTATTGTTAAGGAATGCAATAAGTCTGCATCACCTTTAGAAATAATCAAGATCTCAATAAGAGGGGGAGAAAAATGAGGTGAACCCTCATCATTAGAACTATACTTCATAGAGGAAGAAGAAGAAGGTGGTGGTTGATTGGTTTGGTTTTTTAGCTATTGTCTAGTAAATAACATGTGAGAAAAAGGGAAAATAATATGATGAAACTCACACCTCAAACAAAGAGCAATCAAAAGAAAAGAATTAAAGGAAAATAACACATACACTAAAAGTATGTTAAATCATAGAATTATTTTTATATCACTTTTGGATTATGCCTTAGAAAGTGTGATGAGGGAATTTGGCTTTTAGATTGGGTACTAAGAAGAAATCTAAGGTTGGTTTTGGGTTGAGTTCAAGTGCTCAAGAGATAAATATGTGTTGAACTTCAGTACATGGCTTGGTATTAGGGCTTACCCCTCACTTCATAGTCCCTCAACAGTAAGAGTGTTGAGTGCTTAGCTAAAATAAATTGAGTTCAAATTTTATACTCAACCAAAGAGTTGACTTGGTTTTCCCCTTGGTGGCGAAATCCAAGTGGGATAGTTAACTAGGGTAAGGTTGCTACTAGGTGATGAAATTCTAGTTGAGCTTTGTCTTAGGTATGTTTTGATGTGTTAATTATTTTCTAGTTTGGATTAGTGTGTGATATCAAGTGAAAAATCTATGATTAATTAATTTGACCTCTAAGTTACTAAATGAACTAAGATAAGTAGGGAATCAATGTATGTAAGAGGTTTATTTTAATCCCAAAAAGAAATTTTTGGATTTAATTTGATGAGAAAATAATAAAGGAAGAAAAAGGGAACTAAGGTCCTACTAAACATGCTAAAATGTTATAGTTAATTTCACTCATTCCTTAGTTTTGGAAAGCAATGAAACTAGTAGTAGGGTGTGTACAAGAATACCTAGTAAAGTGTGCGCATGAATCTAGATGATAGCAGGAACTCCTCTTTGGCTTAGAAGGAATAACCTATAGATAAGAAAGATAATATAAAATGGGGTTGTTAGAGGGATGGTTGAGTGGACTACCTAGCATGAGCTAGATCCAAGAAGTGTATTGCTTGATAGGAGGTTATCAATCTACTATTATAACAATTAAGTTGATATAAATGAAAAGAGAGGGTACTTGAATTCACTAATATGAAATGTAAATACATGTAAGAAATAAAAGGTAAATGATTATTTAAATAAAATAACTAAAATAGAAAAAATTGGATTAATACTTATGCTAAAATGGTTAGGGTATGGTCCAAAAAATCAAAAAAGGTACTATAATAAGTTAGAAATAGAGAAATTTATGTTTGGATGGGGCTAAGGGGTTAAAAATACCTTGATGGTTTTTTATGCCATAGTGACTGTCGATGATCAAGTGAACCATTAGAAATTTAGGCTAACCATAGGTGGTTAGGTAACCATCAACAGTTGAGGTGACCATTGACAATTTCGCTAACCATTGGTGGTTACCTGTGTAAATCTAGAAATGATAATAATAGAAGGTATTGATTAGGTATTTAGGCAAATAGTGGTTTGTTACAAGGATAAGGGGTGGAAAATAATATTTTAATGGGTTTGATAGGGCTGAAAGGTCATAAATAAGATAAATCAATGAAAACAAGCAAAAGATACTTGAAACCTGATGGTGGAATATTGAAGTGATTTGGCTAGAGTGATAGTATTTTGGATTCTAAAAGTGATTCTGATAAATCTTTAGGTCTCTAATGATGTTGTTTGCTTGTTAAAGGGATACTAGATACCTATATGCAAGAGATATTGGATGCAAGATTTTTAATTGTGGATCTATTTCACTTCCTCCTCTTCTCTTTTTGTAGGATGAACTTACTAATATGATAGGGAGATAGAGTTTCCAATTCACAACATTTTAAATCAAGTTTTAAATTCAAGTTGGCATTCAAGGATATGCTTATCTTGCATAAAGCTATCATTTCCTTAATATTTTAAAATAAGTTTGGGGACCTGATCATTGATGGTTAGGCTAACCATTGACAGTCAAGGGGCCAAAAAAAATAGGTTAAATGAATTTGAATTAAATGGTTTAGTTAATTATGTTAAGCTATGGGTTAAGTTAGTAAATGAGTCTAATTCACTAAGTGGTCAACAAGATGCGAGGTTAGATGAGGGTCAAAAGGCTATTTGACATTGAAAGCCATTGTGTGTAGTTTTTGAGTGTTTACACCCATGCTTATTTTAAAATATCACATTCATACAAAACAAATATACATGTATAATTTAAAAGGCTATGAGATTAAATTAAAAGATAAATAAGTCTTTAGATTGAAGATATGAGGGAGCCCACCATACATTAAATATTTAGAATAATAAGGTCATATTATTTATTTAATGTAAATTATCTAGAATTCAAATACACCAAGTAGGTAAAACATAATCATATGGGTAGCATGGGAAAATATATTAACAAAATATTTCTTAGAAACTAAAACAAGGAGACAAATTCTACATTTTATTAATTTATCTTCCACTTGGACAAGGAACAATTGAAATTCAATGCATTTCCCTCTATTTTCTTCTCTTCTTTATTATATATTATGTAACTTTCTCATTTAATCAAGGATGTGGTCTTCCAAGACTTTTAGTCTAATAAAATATTTAATTTATATTTTAACCCCTATTATTTTATTGTGTATGAATATCTTGAACCCTCTTTTAGAACGTAATCTGAATGTGGATAATTTTGGCAAGTGAAAAGTTTTTATGGCTCTCTTTTATTTTCCCTATAATTTATACTATGTTGGTAACCTTGTGTTTCTTCCTACCCTTGCATTCATTTTATTAATTTATGTTCACTCCAATTCTTACATGTTCATATCACTAAATTCATATAGGTAGAGGGTCATCCCATTTTCTTATTTTAGTGCATCACCATGTTTTTTTTTTTTTAAAATTTATCTATCCCTTTTCCCTTCTATATTTTATTTTCACGTTATTAGAGAAGCTTTAGAGTAGAAAACACAACCAAATAACTCTAGAATTTATTTACAAGGAGTAGTCTCACATTGATCTGATATCCCATGTTATGTTTGAATTTTGGGTTGCATTTAATCATATATATATATATATATATATATATATATATATATATATATATATATAGTTAGTTTTGCATGATCAATGGGATGGATTTAAATTTAATTTGATATTTTCATGTAAATCCTTTTGATTTACATTAGAGTTTGATATTTTGATGACTATTTCAAACTCACCTAATTTTTAAATTAATTTTTAATCACTATGGAATCTATTGGTCAAAATAACCTAAACATAAGAAGCTACAAACCTTGACCTCCCTTCAAAATCAAGAAAAAATGAGTTGTTTTTCAAATCAATCTTCATTTTTAAATAATTCCTTCTTTTTGTTATGAAATAAATAAATAATGGCCAACCAAATATCCCTTCATTTTTTTTCTTAGAATTATATGATCTGATTTTGGCTAAAATAATGGAATCCTATCAAAAATTAAACTTTCAAGACTCTTTCTACATTTAATGGATTTGTTTCTATCAACCCAATATAAAAAATGATGTTGCACTCAAATTTATTTCTTCATCACTTAAGGAAAAGTATAATAATGGTTTATGGAATTGGCTTCTCAATCAATATCAACTTATGATAAAATTGGTGAGAAACTACACAATAATTTTATAGAACAGGGTCATGCTATATCTATTATTAAGCATTTAACTACTATAAAGAGGAATGCCATGGAGCATGTTTCAAATTTCAATTTCAGATTTGACAAAACATGGATAATGATACTTGTAGAGGTTTGTCCTCCACCAAGTATGGATTTATTATATTATTTAAAACTTTTCAATTTTTATATTGCATTAATGATAAAATATTGACACAAGGATATACTACCATAATCCTAAAAAAAATTCATAGCTGAGAATAACCTTATAAATGATGGTGTATTATATCTTATATTTATAGTATCATTAAATCTTGACCTCATGATGTTTCCCACAATCCCAAAAATTATATGATTCAAGACCAAAAACTACCCAAACCATCCCATGATTAGTTCATGACTAAGATAAGAATCTTGGTCGCACAAGTTTCTAATGAGTTCATAGCTTTGAATAGACAAATATCCATATAGTAGGATCATGAGTATCTACCCTTTAAAATGCCTCAATACCTTGTCCCCAACCCCTCTAAATTCCAAAAATATTCAAGATGGAGGCTTATAAAATATCAGCATATAACTTTTCATTTTTCCATTATGATGAGATTAAAGATCTAAGAAAACAAATAAAGAAAGAATAGTTTATTATCTTATTGAAGCATGTACAAAGGGTAGTTGAGTAAAGAGGATAATCCTAATGAGTTATTCATGACTATATGGAATGATGATAAGGATAAGGAGGGATTAACACCTCTTAAATAACTCAAATGGAAGAAAATACCTAAGGAAAATCCTATGGAGATTGATGGAGAAAGAGAATTGTTCTCTTTTGAAATAAGACTATATGCTTCTTGATTGGGAGAATCACGTTCTCTTTCTTAAATAATGGCTGCCAATGGGGATATTATTTGTTGTTGATAGTGGTTATAATCTTCTTTATGAGGGAGAATGAATTTTATTCCTTGAGAAGTAACATATTAATGCAAATAATACTAACATTAAAAGGGAAGAACACCAAAAAGAACTTAATCTCATCAAGAATGAAGAGAAATACCATGCTTTAAAAGAATTCACATGATTTAAATTGAAGGTAGGTTGTCCAATTAGATTCCAAACCCTCTTAGAATCAATTAAATTTAATTCATTGGTCATGCTTATAAAAATCATGAGGAAAAACCTATATGTGTAAACACTCAACTCAAAAAGTCATGTGAGCCCAATCAAAAGCATAACTACAAGGCATGGATTGGTTATAAAGTAAAGGTTCACCCTAAAAAAATGGAAAGCATAAAATCTATAAGTTTCTCATATTC
The DNA here is from genome assembly GCA_037957365.1 of Torreya grandis. Classification (NCBI taxonomy): domain Eukaryota; kingdom Viridiplantae; phylum Streptophyta; class Pinopsida; order Cupressales; family Taxaceae; genus Torreya; species Torreya grandis. The sequence goes on from JARHVA010009350.1 coordinate 233,780, forward strand.
TCTCTTATTATTTTATTTAAATTGATCATTATTTACAAATTAATTTATTGGCTCCATCTAATAATAAAAGGTAGTTATTCTTCAATTCTAGCTAGTGGGTTTGTCTAAAACCCCACTCATGTTTTTTTATGGTAATATTTCCCATTTTTACATAATAATATGCATTTAAAATCACCATGAATATTTAACTTAGACTTGTGTATTTGTTTTTATTTTATATAAATAATTTTTTAACAAACTTGGGAGGGAGTTTTAGAGATAAACAACTTTCATAAGAAAGAAAATAAATAAAATTATCAATCTCAAAATTGTATTTTATGCCATGTCTACATTTTTATAAAATTTTAGAGCTATGTATGAAATAGAAAATAATAATTAATTCTCAAAATTATTGTCTTTGAATGTGTTTTTGTGTTAAATAGAGTCATGGGGGTATTTCCTAAATTGAAAAAAAAAATTATAGAAACCATTGGTGATAAAATTGACATCCCAAATTGTTAGAGCTATAATCAAGAAACATTCTAATGAATTTCCAAATTAGTATAGAAAGAAATGAGTGAGATTAAAAGGGTCAAAAATGTTCATTCTATTAGATAAAATGGGTTGCAAATGACTTACTCATTTTCTTTTATATCTCAGAAAGATCTTGATCTATTTATGTTTTTTGATAAAAGATTGTGAAATTGTCTAAGATATCCTACTAATCTCATATCCAATAATCCACTCCATATTTTGTAGTAAAATAAAAAATGACTTGAGTATTTTATATTTATAAATCTAAATAAAAACTTATGACTTAGAATAAATTTATGGGATACAGTGGGAAAGTCAAGGACAAACAGTAGGAATTAGTTCCTTTGGTGGAATCATTTTGAACTATTTGATCTACAATAAAAAGTGAGAAACACCATTTTATATAGATGAAAATGGTGGATCCCAAAAATTATTTAATTGGTATGATTTTCATGAGAAAAACATTCTAAGGTAAAAGTTATGAGCCCCTTCAATCAGTGATCTTTACATAATATAATGGTGTGACATGTTGGACATGTGGAAAGCAAGGACATATTTAAATGATCAAGATGACATCATCATCGAGGATCCCCTCAAACCATTAGATATTCCATGTTCATCTCTAACCATAAAGTCTTCTTTTAATAAAATACTTTAAATATAAAAAGAGCTTGAATGAAGAGGCCTACTCAATATGATTGAACATTAAAATTCACTCCATTTGTTAGATCAAAGGTAACATCTTAAGTTATCAATCTTCAAAAGGAAAGATCATAAAATTTAATTATCTAGCTTGGAAATCCAACTGTTTATCTTTCCAAGATCTAGTGGTGTGAGTTCATTTGAAAAGGACTAGTGACATCACATCTCAAAATCATCTCAGGCCATCAAATCACCATGTGACCAAAAGCCCTCCAACCCTAAAATCATCCAAAGAAGATCTCATTTCTCATTTCACATATGAATATTTTTAGAGAGTAAATGAAAAACTTAAGAATTAAAAACATAGAAATATATAAAAAATATGAGATTGAGCTACAACAAAAATTCTCAAATGCATATTGGTGTCAATTTCAGCATTTTCAAATCAATGTAGAAACAATAATTTTTTTGGAAATTACTCGCACAATGAAGAAAATAAAAGTCATGAATAAGGTAAAAAATATTTTACTTTAGGGGATACACCCTACAACCCTATAAGGGACACTATCCTGAGATCCCATTGGGTTTTGACACCCCTATACACACACCTTTTAAATTTTACATCCAAAGGAAATATTGGTGAAGAGACAACATTGGATGAAGTAGAGATTTTATTGAATCCTTTATTAATAGATGAAGGATAATATTCTAACTTAGATGATATGAAATAAAGTTACCCCTGAGATGCAAAAAAATATATTTAAATTCACACACCTATGGTCATTTTTAACTAATTATACTCTTCTTGTGGAAAAAGGTCTAGCTCAAGATTGTTTATATCATTATAATTTAAATGGACTAAATTTAAAATGAGACATTTAAATAAAGGGAAATTCCATTATTTAAATAAGTAAGCTAGTATGATAAAATGGATCTTATGCTTATTTTCAAAGAGCCCATACATAAAAAAATAAAATCTATGTGGAGTATTAAGAAGGTTGCAAGGTTAAAAAAAGATAAGTGACAAGAATGAAGAAATGAGGAATGAATAAATGAGTTAAGAAGTTAATAATAAACTCCTCTTATTTATTTAATGTGAAGTAGATAAAATTAAAAGATAATGAGAATTGTATAGTAAAATTATATGGGTAACATGGGAATTGTTTTTAAAATAATTCTTAAAATCTATAGTAAGGGGTTAAATTCTAAATTTAATTAATTTATCCTCTATTGGGACTTGGGAAGCTAAAATTCAATGTCTTTCCCTCTCTTTTCTTCTTTTATTTCATTTTTATTATGTAATTTTCTCATTTGAGCAAGGATATGATCCTCCTAGACTTTTAGTACCCTAAACTTCTAAATTCAGTTATGGACCCTAGTTATTATGATGTGTATGAATATCCTAAACCCTATTTTGGAAAGTTATGTGAATGTGCATAATTTATGAAAGTTAAAATATTTTTTCTCTCTCTTTTATCTGTCCTCTAGTTTCTATCTTGTTGGTAAATATATTTTTTTCTTTCCTTTGTATTCATTTTGTTAAGTTGTGTTCACTTCCATTCATACATGTTGGTAGCATTGAGTTCATATAGATAATGAGTCATCCCATTTTATTATTCTAGTGCATCACTACATTTATGTTTTACCTTTTGATAAAATAATAAATATGTTTTTTATGATAATAGTTATAGAACTAGAATATATCAAAATTATAAATATATGCAATACTTGACAATTGTAATTTGTTCAATTGATAAAATGTAAATTTATTATTTTTTGGAAAATAGAAAGAAGAAATCAACTTAGCTTAAACCATGATTTTTTGTGACTATTTTAAATGTCTAAGGGTTGTATTAAAAAAAAGGTGACTACACATGCTCAAGATCAGGAACAAAATATATAATTGCTTTTAGATTAGAGCAGAGACCATTCACATTCATTGACCAAAGACTTGTCCTAAATGACTATGCTAAATAGATAATAGTAAAATACATAAATAATTATTATAATACTGACAATTTAATAGAAAAATCAAAAATAATTTTATAATGGAGCTCTACAGGAGGAAATGAACAAATGTCACTCGAGTCTATTGACTATCAAATTGTCTTGGTTGACTGAAATAAGATTACTCACTACACCTTTTGTGCATGTGTCTATTCATAACACTAAGATATTGAAATTTTGATTATTCCATGTAAAAAACATTATTCATTTAATTTCCTAAGTTTACTTTGATAGTTTGAAAACTTACAAAAAAGAGGGAAGTATAATGGGATGAGATGACTTTAATCACCCCATTGATGATTTATTGTTGCTTATGTACATAATACTCCAAGGAGGTAAATCAAGCCCACATATTTTTCACATTTAGAGTGATAATGTGATTGTTCTCCTTAACCATGTGTATATATCTATAAATATGGCTTTAATACTATACAACTCTTGACTTACTTTAGGTTTATCTTGACTTGGCTTATGGATGCTCCTTATGAGTGATCTTGAATTTGGAAAGAACATGGTAGATTTTACTCAATGTGAAATAATGTCTAAGCTTGAACCAACTAAATAGTAAGTGGGGGTAATAAGTCACCTTTGATGTGTACTTACATATAAATATTTTGATAATTTCCTTTATCTAACCTTATGAAATGTGCATGAAGACCTAAAAGAACAATTTTAATTTTAGAAACTAGTCATTATTTGGAATGGGATGTAGACAGTGTAGGTGGAAAGGGTACAAAAACACTCCTATCTATTTATGGTGTACATGTCATAAAAGATAAGGGACACGTGTCCTAATTTATAGATAACCTAAGGGTGATATTAAGTAGTTTGATCATTTAACTTTGGAATTTTTTTGTAGTTGTGGTACAAACAAAGGGTCAAGCTCGCATATAGATAAAAGGCTTAGAGGAAGGGAAAATGACAGTAATTTATTTAGGTGAAATTCATGTTATGTAGGATGTGGAAAGAATTAACATTATCATGTACCTATAATTATATTTATGTGTCTGCATTTTGTTTCCATGTTTTTCTCTCCCATTTTCCCTTTCAAGTTTTATTTTCATGTTGGTAGAGTAGCATTAGAGTAGTAAATATAACCAATTATCTTTAGAGTTTCTCTTTAAGGAGAATTCCCACACTTAGTAGAGATCCCATGTTATGTTTGATTTTTGGGTTGTATTTAATAATAAAAATTAGAGAATTAACACCTTATAATTTTGATTGATTTTAAACTTATAAGTGGTATTAGTTGTATCATTAGGAGTGTACTTAAGATTTTTCAAGTATATGATCTTGAATTCTTAATCTCTAATTATATGTTAGAGATCATCAAAGGACTTTAATTTACTGAATACAATGAACTCATGGAGTGGTACAAGAAAAAATTTCTTTAAAATTTCTTAAATCTCATTATCATCCATAGGATTGGTCATATTAGATATCATGGTCTTATACCTTAATATATAGTCATGAAATGGATCATTGTATCCTTGAGTTTGGAAATTTGAGCAGAGGACAAATTTTCACTAATGGTGATGTATAAGTGTGATAAAAATTGATTGGCTAAAGGATTAAACTTTTTTATTGATTGAAATGAGAGATCATATATCGTGTGGGAATAGTTTGGACAATTTTATCATTAGAAAAATAATTCAAACATTTCATATAGAAGGATCTGAGGTACTACTTAGGATAAATTTTTTTTTCATACAATATATGATTAAGAAATATAAAACACATGGGTAAATGGTAAGATTAAATCTCTACGGATAAAGGATTGTGAAAAAACATGTGAATCCATCAAATGACTAGCTCTTGAGGCACCTTGATCTAACTACAATAGCTTATCTTGCATTACTAAAAGAATATAATCAAGGGATCATGTAGTAAGTGAGGTTGATGATTTAATATTCCTAGTTATGGTAAGATGCACATAGGTTGGTTGGGTAGAGATAGGCATTTAAATATAAGTGAGACCTTATGTTTCCCCCATACCTTGGGTGGCCAAAACATGTGTAACCAAAGGTGTAGATATAAGAATAGTAGAAATGGTAAATGCCTAAACACCCTTAGTAATCGATACCTCCAAAAATTTGATTGATATCACTAAAGGGATTGCAGTATTCCTTGGATGAGTTAGCCTTAGCTAACTTTTTATGTTCATCTCTAGTGACATATAACAATGCATCATGCATTTTTGGGTTCATATTAAGAAATTGATTTAATTATCTCTCACCAATATCATCAAATATATTATAAAATTCTACATATTCAAAGCTTTGATAAGAATCCATGGTATTGGTTTCATGATTGATATCAAATTGAACCATCAAATAATATCCATGAAGATGATGAATAGAAGGAGAAATAAATGTGTTATCACCAAAAGTAACACCCTTTATGAATTTTTTCAAGACTCCTCACTTAAGTGATAGCATGGAGATATATCTAGGCTATGTCTGGCCTAATCAATGAGGTGAATCTATATATAGGTGTAGCTCCCTTGATGCTATCACCCTAAACTACTATTGGACCTATTATTTACAAGGGAAAGGGTAATATAAATTTAAAGTAAAGTAAACTAGGGAGGTGATGCACCAAATTAAAAGCCTCCAATTGACTACCATGCACTAAGAATATGGATTAGGCTCAAATTTGATCACACTACTCAATAAGGACATTCCAGTATGAGTGTTTCAACATGGAGGTCATAGATAATGTATTTTATGAGAGGGATAATCAAGAGGTCTAAGGAAGACACTAATGATTGAAATCCACTTCAAAAATATAAAAATATACCTCGAACTCACCATGTGACCTAAAAGTATAAAATCCATTTACAAAGAGGTAGGAGAGGATAAATGAGAGAGAGTGAAGGCACTATTACTATAATTCATCAACAACCACATAATTACACTACTTGTAAGCATATGAGAAGGTGAGAATTAGTTTTATTCAACATTCAAAGGTAATATACAAGTATTTATTTAAGGATGGTTTTTCCATACCAAAAATATCCATAATAAGCCATTCAAGGTAGCATATATAGGAGAAAGTGAAAATGAGAAAGAAAAATAAGCATTTAAATCTATTATAATTTCAAATGGAAGAGAGTCTAAGATTAGTTTTATCATCCTCTTTAACATGTGTTACTCAACTTGATGAGGAACTTCACCAAGTGGTGTAGGAGCTATTGTTTGAAGATTTATAATGCACTTCTTGAAAGAGCTATTAAAATTTAGAAACTTGACACATAATATCTTGGTTTCATAAAAATTCTCCATGCCAATCTAGGCTTCTCAAATATTCTTCTATCTTCTATTGACACCTTTTCTTCACTCTTTTCAATGGTAGATATTTTTCTTCATTAGCCATATAGGCTTGTTAGCCCATTAGGTTTAATTTGATTAGTATTATCCATTTAAATGTAAATATACCTCCATGATAACTTTTTACAAGTTTTATAGACATATATTAAATCCTAAAACAATGTTATGGTGTGACCCATTGATTTAACCCTACTTCTTTATCTCTCTTAGGTGGCCATATCACTTTTTCATAAGCTTTTCTACACTACCCTTGGAGTTTAGACCTATATGAGTACCTTTAGAATAAAAATAATCAATGTTTGGATCTAATAAGGTATAAGACTCTCCACACCAACCTTCCCAATGGTCTTAATCAGTTTATATGTCCAAAAACCCTATTTTGATCCTAAAAACTTCTAAAAGTATAACATTAAATGTATCTATACAAGTGATCATCCTGAGGACCCTCTTCAAGTGAGGAATAATATTTAGAGGTTTTTTAGGTAAAATCAATACATCTAGAGCCATAGATTTCATCTTCTCTCCTATTGAGCTCTTATTAAGGTTTAAGCAAGGTTTAAAGATGCTTATATTATTAAAAATGATTAATAAATATGAGGTACATAATCGAAAAAAAATTCCACTAATTTTGAGTGTATTAGGGTATTTATATATCCTTAGGAACTTATCGCCCCATGCATCTTCTCTATAGAGTTTTGAGCAAGAGAAGATGACCATTTTTTTATTAGCATGCTTGCGAAGAATCTTGAGAGAGTTTATTTGGCTCAATAAATCATAAATATAATCTATTATATACTAAAACACATCCTTTATGTATATTAAACATATTATAAGTAATTTTAATGGTTATTTACTCCATTTCACCTTTCCAACACATTAGAACCTGTGTTAATTCATAGCTAAGGTTTAAGAACAATTTGGTGTTAATGACCCTAGTAGTTATGATTTTGTTATTTTATTCACCATTTAAAGAGTTAAAAATTATTTTAATACTTAATAATTTAATTCCCATCCTTCAATATCATCTTCACCATTTAAATCCTTCTTCACCTTTCTGTTTATACACCGGTGTATGTAGATTTAGGTCTTTTAGGACTAATTAGGCTTCTTAACCCCTATAAATATATTAAATCATAGTAAACCCCATTTAATATAATATTATAATATTTAAATTAAGTTTATTAGTCATTTAATCTCTCACTAGTTTAGAATTTCAAACATCAAATACCTTTTTTTTTGCATTTCTCCTAATCAGGTATGTAGGTAGTGTTTTAGGCCACTTGGCTATAGCTTTGGAGATGGATATCTCTTAAAGTTAGTTTTTTGTGATATTTATTGATGTTATAGGATGTTTAATTATTATATTAAACTCCATAAAACATTTAAAGCATTCCATATCACAATATATATGTGTTTTTTCTCAAGTTTGTAGGTAGGACTCTATTTTGCCCTCAAGGCCTAACATTCAATTAGAACCTAAGAAGACATATTCTTGATGGTTAATATTACTAATTTAAGAGTTAAAACCTATTTATTATATTAATTTAGGACTAATTAAATTTATATGATCCTATAATACTTATTTATTAATAAAATATGCATATTCTCTTCAAATTTTAAACATAGACCTGTAGGTCTTTACCTAGGCTCCTTGACTATAATTTGAGGGTGTACCTTCTTAATTATATTTTATTGGAGTTTTGTGGTCCTTATAAGTTATTTTATATTATTTTAATGTTATTTATGACCTTTATACATACTTTAACTTAAATATCACCTTATTCATGTGGCATTTGATCATACTGCCTAGAAAGGTTGTAGGTCATCATTTAGGTTTCCTTGACTACAAGTCACCAACTATAAAGATCTCAAAGATAAACAAACCTTCATGATGTGATTAAAAATATTTAAAATTTTATGCATATTTTATTATAACATATACATCCTCTTATACCCTCCAACACCACTACAATTGTGCTTTTTTTTTCTCTACTTGCTAATAAGCTTGTAGACTATCTTTTGGGCCTTAAAAACCTTTTTTCATTGTGTTTTGTTATATATTGATCCTATTTGACTCATTAGAGACATTTTTAAAAAAATTATTTTATTTGATATTTATTATTTACTATAATATACTTATTACACCTTTAACATGCATATAAAATCTTCATAGTCCTTCTTTTGGACTCCCACGATCTTATCTAACAAACACAATCCACTTAGGCATGTAGTCCATTGAGCCAAATTGAAATGATGTTTGAGTTGTAAGATATTTTTTTACATTTTTACAAATCCTATAAATATTAATAATATTAATGTTAATTCATGAATAGAAACACTTCATGTTAATAGTGACCTATAGGTTTGTATACTTGTAGGCTCACATTCTTCCTTGGATCTTTACTTGAAGAAAGACACTATGAACATTGAATGTAAAGATAAAAAATTGTAATAAATCCTAATAATAATATAAAATTATATTTTTTATGATTTTTTTCTTCAAAATTATTGAATAATGACCATATATTTGCATTTGATCAGGTCACTTCACTAAGGCAGCTAGTTTCAATAGTTTACCCTATGCATGCAAAATTACTTACCTATCTTGAAGTTTTCCACCCCATTGATGTATTAAATAAGTATTATATCCCATGAATAAATTTTATTCACTATTTAAGATTTAATTTCACCCCTTTTTAAACAATACAATCCACAGCTTCTCTGTAACCAAGGTTGCCATACTTAACTAACCATTCAAGGCTACTTAGCACCACTCCAAACTAGAACATGAGAAACCTTGAGAAAATATGAAATTTAAAAGGTCAATAATTATTTAATAAAATTTATAAAATCATTTTATTTTATTTTTTAAACTTCAAAACATTTTATTTTAGAAAACTAATCCTGATGGGGTTTTGAGTCACCTTTATACACCCTTAACTTCTTAACAATTATTCATAGAGTTAAGGGGCTTAACTAGATGACCAATGCCACAAATTTAAAGGTAATTATGGTACCCTCCTATTAAAAATATATTATAATCCAAATATATCTCCTTTAATTACCACGTGAAAACTTGTTTCTTATCTTGAGCTACCAAGAAGATCGATGGAGAAATGGAGTGGGTTTGTATATTGTTTGGTTTTGTAGCTCTACTTCCTACATGGATTTGGGTCTGATAAGACCATGGGGACCCTTGGATAAGTTTTCACCTTGTAAAACATCATAAAACCTCTAAAAATACCATCAAAACCATGCTTTTATCAAGATTTAGACTATTCTTCCCCCTAAAACTACTATAGATGATGAACCATGTGACTCTGCACCTTCGCTTGAACTGTAAAAAAATAAAAGAGAGTGCCAAAAGTATTGATAACCTTATTTACCTAAAAATGTCTCAAAAATATTCATTTATACATTATAAAATGATGAATATAAATTACAAAAGGTATTCTAACATTGAAAATAAGTTATATAAGACTCTAAAAGAATGTGTATGTTCAAGTAAAAGCATGATGTCATCACATATAGATAACTCAAAACATCCCTTTTCCAAGAATAAAACCCTTATATTTTCTCTTTGATAGTAATTTTCATCTCTATCATTTAAAATCATAATAAGACTAGATTAATAAGATAGTTTATCTTATCAAAATTACCTTAAAGTCTCCAAATAGCCTTAGAAACAATGTGATCCACTTACTAGTTTTACATTTTGACATATGCCATGGTTTCTCCTTGAAGCGTTATCACCTTGTCTCATTAGGAATTCCTCCATATTGTATTTATTTCCCACTTACCTCAAATTTTCTAAACTTACTTTAATTAATTTTAACTGCAAAATGAAGACCGTAATGACCACTTGATGACAAGACAACATAACTTAACCTGGTAAGTTGCCAAGAAAAACACATTACCTATAAACTTAGATCATTAATGACCAATGAAAAGCATCTATAGTGGATATCAAAAACTTTAATATCAAGTAAGTTAAATTTTTGAATGATTCTCATTGATGCTAGACAAATTTTGGCTAACATATTTGGTGACCTCCTAGGATTACATACCTACTATGTTACTTAGATCTATTGCCTAATCCATCTATTTAGCTATGGAGTCACCTCAACTCAACACAAGACCTGAATTAACCTTGAAACTTGACTATAAACCTCTTGAAATGAATGAAACATATAACTAACTTCACCAATACAATAATACAAAAGAAAACACACAAAATCAACACACACAACAACAAATAACAAGATAAAAGACACTGTGTTACAAAGCACTTAGAGGGAAGACAAGAAAATAACTTCTATGTATAACTAACATATCAAAACTTATCCTCCTAGATCAAAATTAAAATTCTAAATCACATTCATGTGATGAATAATAATGATGTGTAAACTATAAATCAAACTTTGTTATTTACCAGCTCCTTCCTTGGCCACTACCTTATTGGGTTTGACCTCAAATGGGTCTACAATAGCAAACATGTCTTCAATAAAAAAAAAGTAATCTTGATATTTGATTCTTACCTCATACTATTGTATATCTTTTGAAATTTGAGAGAGCTCCAAGTTTGTAACACTTTAACTTGTGAAGGTAGCAACAATTTCATCTTTAATTGGTTTTTTGAATTCCATCTCTTGTTCATCGTAAATAGTATCATATTCATCATAAGTTACCACCTCATGATCTTGAATATCTTGGTGATAGATAATAGGAAATTTTATATTATTAGGATCTTTGTATCTCTCATAAATAGCTCATTGCTACTCTTCTCGAGGTGATAATTTACCAAACTCTTCAAACTCCTTGAACATGTATAAGTAGGACTACCACATGTCTTAAAGGACTCCTTGAATTTGTCCATGAGATTCAAAAAGGTCATTAACTATGGATTCATCTTCAATATACTTATAATTCATGTATTTATCACATTAATTACATAAAATAACAATCTTATTTCTCCTCATGGACTGTAGGTTCACTATCCAAACTAGAGAAAACAAATTCTATCTCTTTTCAAAAGGTAATTTCTTCTTCATCACTTTAAAACATACCAAGCTCAAATTCAATCTTGATATTCTATTGAGATATAATATGATATTCAAATTATTCAATTGTTAAATATGATCATGATATGGATATAATTTTGACTCTTCAAGCTCTATCTTTTTCCAATGAGGTTCAACAAGACTAATGGCCAATGTATCTTCAAGAAGACTTGCCCTATGTTTAACTAAAATATGCTCAATTGTTTCATAGTAACTTTTCTATTCATTAAGACTTAATCCATGAGAACTATATTGGTATTATTATTCTTCCATGAATAATATAATAGCATCTTCCCATTTAAGATTCAATTCATCATGCCTCTCTTGTGTTAAACCTGATTTGTCTTCCTCTAGGAGGCTGCCAACTTTTGTTACCTCATGTTGGAGTTAAATTTCATGTTTTAGAGGGGTTAAATGATTTCAAACCAAGTCCATTTATTCCATTAAGATATGGTATAGTTTTTTCCATGCCTGATCAAGATCTTATTATTTACTCTTCCCAATGGAATCACTTTGACAAGAGATTGTTGGCATGTTAGCTTGCTCTCCTCTATTAAGACCATCTTTCTTGTCATCCTTGAAAATTGATTTGTTTCCTTCTTGAAAAAGATGACTTAAAATAAGTATTTTCTCATCATATACACTACAAAAACTCTTCTCATAACCTTATTTATATTCAATTACAGTTGATTGACTCCCCACTTCAAGGACTTCTACCTCATCACCTAGTTTTGATAAGCTATCTTTAAGAGTACTAGGTTGATTATGATTTTATCAAATGTATGGAGAAGAGAATTGAATTTAATGTTTTATATTATTCTATTTACACTCCTAAATTTATTTATAAAACTTTTAGGTGTCTTGAACTTCATGTATGGCTGAAACTTTAAAGATAGGTGAAGATCTTGAAGAACTTAGGATATTTATTGACTTCACCTCCATACACTTATCCTTTTCTTAACTTTGGATAGGTACAAGAGAAGTTTATATATAAATAATAGGCATGGCATAATCATGGGTCTTATTCAAATAATTTCTCTAGGATGGAATGGTCTTACGCTCTTGAGGAAGAGTGAGTGAAGATTGCATAGACATAGGTCTCTCTTGATAGCATATTGCAACTTGGGTTGGGATTGGATCAAAAGAAGGTTAATGTGGGGTAGGAGGAGGTACACAAGACTAAAGTTTTAAAATTTTAGTCCTCTCTTAAAGTATTAATCTACTCTCTATACATTGAATCAGGCCTCTTATAGCACGTCATCAATTAGTAGATGTTGGTTTTCTCTCTCAATAGCTGCCCACTTATTCTTAACTAGTTGTAAGAAATTTATTTCTTTTTGAATGATCTCACTTATATTGGAAGAGATAGTAAACTTATTAAAAAATATTTTTATCTATTAATATCCCTTATTTATATTTCATATTCCAATATAATTTCTTTTAAGGATTGAGTAGGATTATCATAGCTTTGACAAGGATGACTAGAGGGATTAAAAGTATGCCAAAGAGGTTGGGTGGGATTGGCAGAGGGTATATAAGGATGTAGATAACCTTGGTAATGTTTTCATGATATTTTTTGAGAGCCACTATGGGTGAATACATGAATTCCATTAACCTAATATGGAGAATATGAAGGCATAGAATATGAATCTTGACCAAAAGAATGATTAGGATATATATCAATTTTATGATTGTAAACACATGGGCTACTTATAATAGTTGAGATTCACTTTGATTCGTCATTGATGATTTTTTTCATGCCTCAAAAGGCTGATGTGTTGAAGAGAATCATCAATAAATCTTCAATGGGATGTAATCCTCATCCCATTGGGCCTGTTAGATCTATTATCATCAAAATTTGCACCCTAAAGGAGGTTGTTCAAGCCTCCTCACTTAAGTGATACCATGTAAACACCTATAGACTATGGGTGGCCTAATTATTGAGGTGAATATCTATATAGGTATATCTCCCTTGATGTAATCACCTTGAATTTCTACTAGACCTATTGCTTGTAAGGGTAAATGGTAAGATAATTTGAAATCAAACTAAACTAGGGAGGTGATGCACCAAATTAGTAACCTCCAATTGACTATCATGAAATAATAACATGGATTATTCTTGAATATAATCACACTACTCAATAAGGAACTTCAATCATGAGTGGTTTAACATGAAGGTCATAGATAATGTATTGAATGAGAGGGATAATCAAGAGGTCTAAGGAAGACACTAATGACTAAAATCCACTTCCAAACTATGTAAAGCTACCTCAAACTCACCATGTAACCTAAAATAAGATAATACATTTATAAATAGGTAGGAAAGGATAAATGATAGAGAGTGAAGGCATTACAACTAGAATTCAAAAATAACCACACAAGTACACTAGCTATAATCATATGATAAGGTAAGAATTAGATTTATTAAAAATTAAAAGGCATAGTATAAGTGTTTACTTTATCATGTCTTCATCATACTCAGCCAAAAATAAGTCATTTAAGTTATCATATATAGGAGAAAGTGAGAAGGAGGTATAAAGAGGTCTAGGGAATGCACATCCATCTAAAATCTATTACAATTCCAAATAGAAGAAACTATAATATCATTTTTATCATCCTCTTTAACATGTGTTACTCAAATTGATGAGGAACTTCACCAAGTGGCATATAAGAACTTATTTAAAGAGTTATAATGCACCTCTTGAAGGAGTAGTTACAATTTGGAAAGTTGACACATGGCATTGTTGTTTCATCAATAACCTCCATGACACTTTAGGATTCTCAAAGATTATTATATCTATTATTGACACCTTTTCTTCACTCTTTTCAATGGTAGAGATTCTCCTTCATTAGCCTTATAGGATTGTTAGTCCATTAGGTTTTATTTGCTTAGTATTAGAAATTTTAATGGAAATAGACCTCCATGATAACTTGTTACAAGTTTTATAGGAATATCTTAGATCCTAAAACCATGTCATAGTGTGACCCATTACTTTTAATTGATTTAACCCTACTTCTTTATCTCTCCTAGGTGGACATATCACTTTTTCATAAGCTTTTATACATTAACCTTAAATTTTAGACCTATATGAGTACTTTAAAAATTAAAAGAGTGGGTTTTTGGGTATAATAAGGTATAATACTCTCCACACCAACATCCCTAATGGTCTTCATCAGTTTATATGTCCAAAAACCTTATTGTGAACCCAAAACCCTACAAAAGTATAAAGTTAAATACATATATATAGGTGAATGTATATAAAAATTTCATGGTGAGGACTTTATTGGAGTGAGTAATGATTTTAATGTATTATTTAGGTCAAATAATGGCATATATATCCATATATTTCATCTTCTCTCCATTGAGATCTTACTAGGGTGTAAGTAGGGTTTAGGGATGTTTATACTCTTAACGATGATTCATAAAGATAAGGACCATAATACATGAACCAATGCCACTTATTTGAGTCTATTAGGCTCTTTAAATATCCATAGTATCTTATGGCCCATGCATCTTCTCTATACAGTTATGAGCAAGAGAAGATGACCATTTTTTTACTATCAGGTTTATTGAGAAGCTCGAGAGAGTTTATATGGCTCAATAAAGAATAAATATGCTTGATTATATCCCCTAAAAAATCATTGAGGTTTTTTTAACCTCTTATGAGGTAATAATTTTTTTTTACTCCATTTCACCTTTCTAACTTACTATAACATGTGTTAATTCATAGCAAGGTTTAAGAATAATTTGGTGTTAATGACCCTAGAAGTCATTATTTAGTTCTTTTATTCACCATTAAAAGAATAAAAATTTCTTTAAATACTTAATAATAATCTTCCCAACCTTATTTAATTCATCATACTTCAATCTCATCTTTACCATTGAAAGTTTTCTTCACCTTTCTACTTACAGGCTTGTCTATGCAGATTTAGGTCTTCTAGGTTTAATTAGGATTCTTGACCTGTGTAACTATATTAATTCATCTTTAAACCCATTTAATATATTAATAAATTAATTTTTTTAATAATTTACATTCACCACTTCATAATTCCAAATATAAATTCATACTTCTCTTACATTTCTCCTAAGCAACCTTGTAGGTAGTACTTTAAGCCTCTTGACTATAGGTTTGGAGAGAAAAATATCTTCACATTAGTTTTTAGTTATATTTATTGATGTTATATGATGTATAATTATTATATTAAACTCAATAAAACCTTCATAACCTTACATATCATAATATACATGTGTCTTTTTTCAACTTTGCAGGTAGGATTGTGTTTTTCCCTTAAGGCCTAACATTCCATTAGAACCTGAGAAGACATCTTATTGATGGTTACTATTACTCATTTAAGAGTCAAAAAATTTAAATAATATTAATTCAATACTCCTTATACTTTATATGACCCTCCAATATTTATTTTTCAATACAAGACTGCATATTCTCTTTAAAATTTAAATAGAATCCTATAGGTCTTCACCTAGGCTCCTTGATTATAATTTTAGAGTATGCCTTCTTAATTATCATGTAATTTGGTGGTAATTATAGGGTATTTTTATATTTTTTTCCTATTATTTATTACCTATATATAAACTTATTTACCTTAAATTTTACCTCATATATGAGGCATTTGATCATACTACCTATAAAGTCTGTAGGTGGTCATTTAGGTTTGTTTGACTACAAGTCACAAAATGTAATGAGGTTATTAAAAATATATGAAATTTAATTAATATTATATTATAACCCATACATGATATTAGACCCTCAAAACCACTACAATCATGATTATTTTGTTCTATGCCTTTTAATAAGCCTATAGACTATCTTTTGGGCCTAAAAAACCTTTTTTCACCATGTTTTGTTCTTTATTGAGCCTAATTTACTTATTGGAGGAATTTTTAAAATGTTTTAAGTTGATTTTAAATATATTATTTACTCTAATATATTTTTTATACCTTGAATTTTCATATAGAATCTTCCTAGTCTTTCTTTTGGACTCACATAGTCTTATCTAATAAACATAGTCTACTTAGGCATGTAGTCCATTGAGCCAAAGTGAAATGAAGTTTGAGTTTTCAGTGGTTTTGGTATGTTTTCAAAATTACTATGAAGGATTAATAATATTAATTTGAATTAATTAAGATAAACACTTGATGCTAATGGTGACCTATAATTTTGCAAACCTGTAAGCTCACAATCTTCCTTGGATCTTGGCTTGAAGAAAGACACTATGAACGCTTAATGCAAGGAATAGACATTATAATAAATCATAAACATAATATAAAATTATATTTGGTATTTTTATTCATGAAAAGGATATAATAATTACCATATATCTATATTTGATTAGGGCACTTCACCAAGATAGCTAGTTTTAGTAGTTCACCCTATGCATGCAAAATTACTTACCTATATTTACGTTTTCCACCCCATTTATGTATTAAATAAGTATTATATAAATTTAATACATTGGATTAGTTTTTTAAAACTTAATTTCACCCATTTGATACACAATATAATCCATAGCTTCTCTGCAAACAAGGATGTCATACTTAATTAGCCATTGAAGGCTGCTTGGCACCACTCCAAATTGGAAAATGAGAAACATTGATAAAACATTATATTTAATGGGTATATTATTGTTTAAGATACCTTAAACAAACATTTTATTTCATTCTTTCAACTTTATAACCCTTCATTTGGAGAAAATTGACCTTGTTGGGGTTTTCAGTCACCTTTATACACCCTTAATGTATTAATGATTGGTCATAGAGTTAAGGGTATAAAATATATGAATAATTAAATAAAGTGGAATTTAATTAGGTTCCACTAATATTTAAAAGAGTTTATAATCCAACCCTATCTCTCCTCTAAGTATCAAGTGAAAACATGTTACTTGTCTTAAGCTTCTAAGAAAACCAATGGAGGAATGGAGTGGGTTTTTTTAGTGTTTGGTTTTTTATCTCTAATTCATAAATGTATTTGAATATAATAAGACCATTGGGACTCTTGGACAAGTTTTCACCTTGTCAACCATCAAAAACCCTATGCAAAAGACCACCAAAATCATGTTTTCTCAATATTCTAATTATTCTTCCCCTTAGAACTATTGGAGATGATGAACCAAGTGAGTCTTCACCTTCCCATAACCTTTAAGGATGAATAATAGATTTAAAAATTCATAAATTTGTTTTCCTGTCTCTCTCAAAACTCTTCATTTATGTGTTGGAAACTGATGAATAACAGTTACAAAAGGACTTTTAATGTTGAAAATAAGTTATATAATAATTTGAAGGAATGTGTGAAGTTAGGTATAAGCATGATGTCATAAAATTAGTATTATATAAATAAAAACATCTCTTTTTATAGGACAAAATGTAATAACCCCACTAGAACAAGATAAAAACAAATTACCCTATTCTAGTAAAACCTAGTGGGCTTGTTACACAAAACCCTTGTATTTTCTCTTTGATAGTAAGTGTCATATTTAACATTGAAAAACATAATAATACTAAATTATTGATATACCTTAAAATTATCAAAATTACCTTAAACTCTCTAAATAGCCTTATAAACAATGTGATCCACTTACTAGTTAAAATTCTTTGACCAGCTTTAGGCCATGGTTGTTCCTTGTAGGGTTACCACCTTGTCTTGTTGGGCATGAATCCATATTGAATTGATTTAAAAATTACCTTAAACAATGTTAAATACAAAATTATTACCATAAAAAAGGATAAAATGATGACAAGACAACATGCATTGACCAAACTACCAACTAGACCATCATAAATGACCTTGTAAGCTACCAAAGAAGACACATTACCTATAAAATTATATCATTCATGACTAATAAAAATCATTCATATTGGCTATCAATATATCTAAGATCAAGTAAGTTATTGTTTTGAATGATCCTCATTCATGGTAGCTAAATGGGTGCTAACAAAAGGAAACCATGTATGCCCTTTGATGCCTAGTAGTGATAAGAAGAGACTTATATTATATAATATAGGAGAATAAATTGGGAAATTATTAATATTGTTTATTATTCATTTCATCCTTATGAATGTACAAATATTATATCCGTAGAATTACATATTAGTTACATATTTTATATATCAAAAGAATGAAAAATGTAATAATGACAATCATATCTTGAAGATAGAAATAGAAACCATGTGTAATTTTTGAATCAAGAAAAATTAGAAATAAAAATATAAAAATATAATTATATACAAAAATTTGAAACCATATAATGGAATAAGAAACCATAAGGGCAACCTAGGTTTTATAAATGCTCGATATATTATTTAGGTTAGCCAATATTTTATGTGTATTGGGATTAACATGATTAATTAACCATAATTAGATATAGATATTGTAAATGAATTAATATTTTAATATATATAAATATATACAAATCTAAATTTAAAGGCTCAAAACTAATTTGGCATTGTAGTTTACTAAATATATAAAGTAAAATAAAGGGTTATGATACTTAGTGGTTAACTAATATAAGGAAGTCTCAGACTATAGTTAAGTGACATGAATAACTAGACTAAAATTCATTCAAATTAGAATCTAAACCTTTGTGTGTGGTGTAGAGACCCAATTCTAGACACAACTAGCTTTTGACTGGACTTTAGACTGATTTCTACCAAACATTGCAAATTAAGACTAAGAATCACTAAACATCCCAAATTCATATGTACATCACTAATAAATGTTCAAAATCATGTTGAGACATACCTATTTGTGGTACTAGCCCATATGCAACAATAACCACTCATAGATTCATCTCTAGTCATCTTGTAGCATAACAACTAGCAGTTTGGCCTATAGACCCATTAACTTGGGTGCTTGATCAAATATTAAAAAGGATAAAATGCTAATAAAAATGCAAAAATAACCACTCATAGATTCATCTCTAGTCACCTTGGGGTACTAGCCTGTATGCAACAATAACCACTCATAGATTCATCTCTAATCATCTTGTAGCCTAACAACTAGCAGTTTGGCCTATGGACCCATTAAGTTGGGTACTTGATCAAATATTAAAACAGATAAAATGCTAATAAAAATTAATCACCTAGTTAAACTAGATTAAATGATTATAGAAATTATCTATTTGTAATTAATGAATATCTAAAAATGTAAATTTTAAAAGTTAAAATATCATGTGTTTTCATCATTGCCTTTATGAATTGTCATGCTCTTCCAAAATATCTCAAAATATCTAATTTGAGAGCCATGAATAGTAATTTAAAATCATAATTACATGAAAAATTTTAACTCAATTATAGTTACCCTCAAACTCACCTAGGGTTAGTTTGTACCGATTCCATTTTAAAACTCAACCTTAACTCACCTTGGGTGAGAGTTAATTTTTGAGGATATAATTACAAATCCATACCTATTGATCAAAAATATTTTTTTTTGTGTAATGTTATTGTTCCCAAATATCTTAAATTTTTTTATAATGTAGTGTTATTATGTAGGGTTTCCCCCATAATCTTCATTAGTGCAATGTTACCATGCCAAATTCATAAGACAATTAGCCAAGCCAAGGTACCAAGGAGAGAAGGAGAAATTGGAGCTTCATTGATAAAGACTTCTTGATGCACAAAACTAGAAAGCCACTTTAATAAGCCATTTGGATCTCCAAAGAAGGTAAAATAATGGTTTATTTTGGGTTCTAATTGTATTTTAATTTGCATGATTTTTACCTATACTCTCCTTAATGTCTAGGCAAGAGGTGTTAAGTGTTTAGTGTGTTATTTTGATTTTTTATTGGACTAACACTATACTAACCTCCCCTATATATATATTATTTGTTCCCATGATGGCATACCTGATGAGACACACACCCCAGAAAGACCTTTCCAAGGCATTTTAGGACATCCTCCTAATAATTTTCATGTCAAAATAAAAACTTGATAACTAAAAAAGTGGAAATTGAAGGCTCATGGACATTCTATAAGAAACCTTGATTTTTATTTTTATAGTCACATTTTTTCTCTCTATAATCATGACATTACATAATGTTATGAATTTATAACCATGATTTTGTCTTAAGTCCTATAATATTGTAGTAATTGTTATGGTATTGACTAACCATGATATAATTATTTTATTTTTTAGGAAGATTTATGATATTTCACAAAATCGTGACTTTGTAGTTGTGATATTACCTTAACTCTTGTAATATTGAATTAGAATTCATGATATTACCTAACCATCATGGTTTTTCCACTAAATTTTATGTTTTATAAGGTAAGTTGTGATATTGCATTGATATTTGTGGTGTTGTATTTATTTATATGATATTTCTATTATAGTTGTGATTTTGTGTTAACCCTCTATTGTCTAGACAATTGTAGTTTTATGCGAATAGTTGTGGTTTTACAAGGAAAGTGGAAGTATTGCTCTGTGTTTATATGGTTTTGAGCTATGTGTAGAATTTTCAAAACCCATGAGCTAAAAATCAAATGTTATTTCCCACTTATGTTTTGATTCTAAGAACAATAACCCCCTAACATATTTCATAGGACCCAAAGGCCAAGAAAAGATGGTTGTAAACACTCTAAGTTTCAAAACTCACATTTAAATTTGTTTTTTTTTATATTTTACTTGGCTTATTTTTGTTTTGTTTATGTTTTAACACAATGCCAGTGGGATAAACTTTAAGACATATTTACTTTGGTGCTATAAAAATGAACTCACACTTTTAGTTAAATACTCTTAAGAGTTTTTATTTTTATGTTTCCTATTGAGTGTTTGTTTTACAAGATGAGTGTATCATGTATGCTCTCCCCCCTTCCCCTTTAGGGAATTTGGGTGATAAAAAATGCTCACTTATTTCATTTATTTTTTGTCCAAAAAGCATGGAAGGAAAGTCAGTAAGGTCTTCCCCAAAATCTAAGAGATTTGGGTGACCCCAAAATGACCTTAAAGTCCTTCCACTTTCTTTATTTCATGAATTTTATCTTATGTGCAAGATTTCATCACCTCTGCATGGATTCTCTAGGGAATTTTTGGCGTAGGAATTCATATTTCAGCATCACTTCAACCCCACTCCATAGTAGGGATATACGAATTGAGGTCAAATTACTGGGACACTTGTTTGATTAGTTAAGTAAGATCCATTAGTAAGAGGCTAACTCAAAGTGTATGATTAACTTAGACAATAAAATATACTGAGTAATTGATGAATGTAGTGGTTGTGAAAAGGATAAGACCTTTTCATAATAATCTGATTAACATGGATACAAATGATGTGTTGTGCCCTAGTGTTAGCCACACATATGGGACCATTTAAAATGAATGAAAATTGATAGTTTAGATAACCCCACTTGTTATAGACATACTATCGATGTAGGGTAAGTATCCCAAAAATCAATGTCATCATATGAACTCTTGAGATAAGAGGAGGCATAAAAACCATAATTTTTATGTAATTTTAATTTTTTGATTAACAACTTAATTTCATCTCAATAAGAAGTATATAGATAGAATTTGATATTATGAAACTACCTCGTCAATTTTTAGGACTTAGGATGTTACACTTAGGTGTTTTGCCATTTATCCTTTTTTACTTACATGATCTTGAGTCAAAACTATTTATTTATCATACCACATCCAAAATGAGTCATGTTTTCACATCATTCCTTTCTTTAATGAGGTGTTATGTTGTTCATTTGACACCAAACTTTACCTTAGTCATTTATTAAACTTTTTTATATTTGTGTCACTTGTTTAAAAGGGGCATTGTTACACTGCCCAATTCATTCCAAGTTTTTTGCCTTAGAGTCTTTCAAAATAAACCATTTTTCATACCTTTAGAGTATGATAGATTTGTTACATTGCTATAATTATTTTATAAACTAGTTACCTTGTTTCTAAATTACAATTTCAAAGACTTCATGGTCTATGCCTAGTATTATTATGCTATTTGTTCTTGTCTACCTTATTGTCTATTTGAGGATCCTAGTCTTATAAATTGAGTTAAAAATTAGACATGATAATTTTAAATTCAAACATTGATTATTCATACCTAGGCCTTGTGTAATTTTGGCTTAGACATTTACCTTTCACTTTTAAGTTTTGTAACTTAGATTATTTCCTTGCTCAATTTATAAACTATTTTTGTGCCTAGATTTGGGAAGTAGTCTATCTTCCATATGCCTAAAGTTCAATATTTTTTACCAATATTATCAAGTGTATGTTTAAATATGAATGCCTAGTTTAAGTCAAAGTGTTTCAATTTTTTTATATTAATTCTCTTTCCTTTTAGACCTAGTATTGTTTTAAGGTCTGGATTTTATGTCTTGTTCCCAAAAGACCTAACAAATTCATGTTTGTTTTTAGACCTAGTTTTATTTAAAGTCTATCTTTTGTGCCTTTTTTCCAAGACTCTTATAAATTTACTTATTTTTTTTATACATAATTTATTTTCAAATCTAGCTCTTATATCATGTTTCCAAGAGTCCGGGCATCTTACCTCATTGTTTTAGACGTAGTCATTTGAGCCTAGCTTTATGCCTTATTCTCAAATACCTAGCAACATTGTTCATTTAGATTAGAATTGTTTAAAACACTTTTTACGTAAGTTTGGCATTAATTTTTACCCATCCACATGAATATTTTTATAGGACATTTGACATTAGACTTTTGATGTTAGATTGTTTTAAACCAAGTTTATTATTACACATTTTGGAGATATAACTCCATCCCTAGACCCAGTTTTTAGACCAAATTAGACTAAGTTAAGACCATTTGTCTTTTATACCTTGTTTATAAGAGTTTGTATAACTTTAGGACCTCTTTCTAAAATGTTATTCATTAATTTGGATATGTCTCATTACACTCATACTTGAGACATGTAAAATCTAGGTTATGATAATATAGTCATGAATTTAACTTTGTTCAAGACCCTATGGTGATGATTTATTTTGTTTGATGGATCCTTATCCTCCTTTCACTACTAAATTTGGGGAATAAATTAAAGATATTTTATCCCATTATTTTTTTAACATGCCTCTATATTTGAAGCAAGACCAAGAGCAAACTGCATAATACCTTGATAGCATTCCATCAGTTGTAAAATAAGATCAACAATAATTGTATTACAATACTATACCATTGATATATGATCCTTATTTATTTGATCATCACTTAATTGAAAATAAGGATGAGATTTTAGTTAGGGCTGCACAAGTAGGGGCCATGTTTCTAGTAGACTTTCCTCATGAAAATTTACTTAGTCTAGTTAAAGTGCCTCTCAACATGCCTTATATGCAAACCATTAAATAGACCTCTACCAGCCAACTTGAAACACTTGTGTTAATTTCATATCAAAAACCAAATATGATTGTAAATTTAAAGGCCTCATGGAGGACCAATTTATACAAATGTAACAAGTATATCAAACCTATTTGAATCTAGTGCATAGTTTTAATGCCATGACCATGTCAAATGTTCCACTTATATAGTTAGCTCCTTTAATAAGAGTATTAATTGAGTTGATAGGTTAATTTAATATGGATATAGACCCATTTTCACAAAATAATTTAGTCAGTAACATGTATAATGTTCCATCTATCGAAGATTTGACTACAAATTCTATGTAAAACAATATGTCAAACATAGTGGATAACACATAAGTGTCTTCCAATAGGATAATTTTATTCAACTACATTGATAAATAATCCATAAAAATAGGTACATTTATTTAATGGCATAAGTGGTTCACAATAACATAGGGTAGGAACTTCTCCATCCCAACCATATTAATTACCTCTAATTCTCAACCATTTACTTCTTTAAGCACTCAACCACAAGGATTAAGTACTCAAGTGCCAACTAGTGCCTTAACTTAACAAGAATTAATGAATTCTAATCCACCTCAATAGATGATGACTAACATTCCATAAAAATAAGCATAGTCTAGTTTACCATTGTAGCAGAGGTTGAATACTATACCACCTCAATAGGTGATGACTAACATTCCATCAAAATAAGCATAGTCTAGTTTACCATCGTAGTAGAGGCTGAATGCTATGCCACCTCAAGAATACTATGCCACCTCAATAAGGGGAAATAAATGTTTCACCTCGATAGGTAGTGACAAATGTACCTCAATAGTCATAGACCAATAAACCTCTATAATTGTAAGTATTATCTAATAAATAATGTATGTCTATTTGTCAAAGACAAATTTCAAACACCCAATAAATGTCTATTTCACAACTAGTGTTTGTATAAAAAAGAGGTACCACTATCCAACAAGTACCAATTAGGTACTAGTTTCCTTTTGCTTAGCACATACTATATATCTAACAATAAGGCCTTCATCCACAATAAGTTCCCCTTATTCATCTAGGATTGACTTGTCAATAATAAGTCCCTACTAAACCTTAGTAGGTGTAGTATTTTACCCAAATCCATATCCTTCCATTGCATCTGTAATTCTCACAAAGCTCAGGCTATATATCAAATCCAAACAAAATATAACACAATAGCATATGCAATTTCAACAACCACATCCCAATTTATGAATGCATATTCCTAATTAATTTCCTTATCAGACCAACATTCCACAACAAACTATACCTCTAATATACCCTACTCAAGTTAATATACCTTTGACCTCCTACACTCCACCTCATCTAAATGTTCCATCCAATTTTTTAGCCTAATAACTATAGAAAATGAAGGATGATATTTCCACCATTAAATTAGGGAATAAAACCAAGAAGTTAAAATTAGATGATGTGTGTTCATACCCATTCAAAGTGGATTATTTATTTATACCATTTCCCTTAGGCTATTAACCACCAAATTTTGATAAATATAAGGGTAAAGGAGACCATAAGGCCCATTTGATAAAATTATTTATTGCTTGACAATTAGTCACTGATAGAAACATTTACTACTATTATTTCCCTAGAGTCTAGTAGGGAAAAATTTAGAATGGTTCTTAAAATTTCCAAAGAATTCCATATTTAATTTTGACAACCTCTTAGGCAAATTTGTGCAACATTTTTCATATAATCTCAAACATGAGATTTCATTGGTAGATTTGACTCAAGCCAAGAATAAAGTTACTTAAATCTTTGAAATCTATGTATAGATATGGAGAGCTCTTTCTAGTTTCTTCACCCATAGCTTACTAAACAAATAATTAGCCATTGTGTTTACTAAAAATTTACACAGTAAGATATTTTGTCATTTAGAACTTTAGTGTGCACATAATTTCAAATATATCATCCATAAAGGTTTGCTAATTAAAATTCCCTTATCAATGAATGGATTATTAAGCTAACCTCATTAAATAAAAACTAGAATCAAAACCGAGGCATAGGCTAAGTTAAAACCATAATCAAGTCCAATCACAAGTTTCAACACTAGCCCAAGCTAGTAACTATGAGAAATCCAAGTAATAAAATTGTAATAAGAATGTTATTGGTAATGGAGTAACTGAATCACACCATGTCTAAATAGTGAAAACACCATCTACTCAACCCATGCCAAAAATGTATCTTACTCTTGATTAGTAACCTATTCATCAAGCATAACCTTGATAGCAACCTAGACCTACTCCATAAATTTAGAAACCAGTACCTTTGCAAACTCCTCCAAAAATAAAATGCACTCCTTGAGTCTTTAGATACAGTGGAGAACCTATAGAAGTAGTTTTTTCCAAGCTAGTCACATCTAACATGATTAGTTGGAAAATTTTAAAGCACTATCATGAGGGTATTTTATATTCAAATTGGTATAGAGAGAATGAGTTATGTGCATATCATCATGTTCTTGGACATAATTTATGTTGTGTGAAAATAAAACACCTCAAAAAATATGTTGGAAGACAAGGAAATAACATTGGATAATAGAGCATCTACATCTAATTAGAACCTAGGTATCTATTAAAACCCTTTTCTATAACATAACAATAACAAACAATAATAAAAAGGAAGGCCAAAATAATAGTATCAACAACCAAAATAACAACAAAAATATCAATAATAATAATAATAATAATAATAATAATAATAATAATAATAATGTCAACCAAATGGGAGGAATGAAGGTTATAATGATTCTAATAATTAATAGACTTACCACATAGTTTCACATGACTAAACCAAAGTTGTGAGTCATATTATGTGAGGTCATATTTCCACCATCACCATTAATCCTAGACCAAGTTATAATAGAACATGAATATTGGGAAAAAATTCCAATCAACCCATCTATGCTAGTAATCCTTCCTTTACCTAGGACCATAAATAAACATAATAGAAAATAGGGATTATTATTTTAGAACCTTATATCGATAACGTGTCATTGCCCCGTGACCATAACCAAGTGTAATAACAATCAAGACTTATTTTATCTGGCCCATCTCCATCATTTATTTTAGGAATAATGGTCTTGTATCCAATCCTTATTATGTAATCATGACTCAAAGGTCTAATATTACCATCCCAAGTCCATAACCTCATACTAACAAACTAATCTAACCCACTATGTTGACTAGGAATAAACCATATATTATTGTTAAGGAGAAGAAATATGACATTGTGGAATAACTTCATAATATGTCCACTCAAATCTTCATTTTAGATTTATTGTGTAAATATATTATCCACAAGAACATCTTAATAGAGTTTCTAGGCCAATCCCAAGTCCCAAAAGACATAACCCCAAATAAATTCCAAGCTTTGGTTGGACATGTAGCACTAGGCCAACATTTGACCTTCGACCAAAGTGATATGTCATCCATTATCCCTCTCTATAATAATCCCTTGTACATTAAAATTTTCATCATGTAGCACAAAGTAAAATGTGTCTTCATAAACAATGGATCAAGCCTGAATATTGTGTATTTGAAGCTCATCAAGCATCCTTGAGATACAATAACTAATCTACAACTAAAAATAGTTACTATCAAATCCTACAATAATAAATAGTGTGAATCAAAAGGAACCATCAAATTTATATCTATCATTAGGCCCTTGACCCATGATATGATTTTCCATGTGTTAGACCTCAATCTATCATACAATTTTATCTTGAGTAGGCCTTGGATACATGAAATCTATGTAATTCATTTGAAATTTCATTAGTGTCTCAACTTATCACACTCAATCATGGAGGTCATCATTAATGGAGATTTTTAGCCTTATGAACATTACAAACATTTAGAGGTGGACTAAAAAGTTATAACTACCACTTTGGCCTAGATCTAGTTCCCAAAAAGGATAAAGACAAAGAAATACATGTCATATTGCAAGAGGCTAATTGTATAGACCCATATAGCCTTGATTCATATTTCCATATGCCTCCTCTTGAAATGTTTAGTAGTTTTACCATATTGGCCAATAGACCAAGAGAGTATTTGACCCATAAAACATTTCACATTGTTAAGCTTCCATAGAACCCTAAGTCCTATGGAAGACCTAAAGCTAGGTTACCTTGCATAGAATGGCAATAAAAAATAAAATATAAACTTCATAGTCTATCTCTAGTCATTTTCACACTAGCCACTAGCCAAGAAGAGAACCCACTTACCAATGATGAATCTTAGTTGCACAGTGACAAATTAGATGATTATTACAAAAACGCCAAATATCCCATCCTTAATAGGATCATGGAGAACCAAATCTATTAATGTGGATGCCTCAAGCCAAATCAATAAGGAACTCTTGAGCCAATTTATATGACATAGTACAAAGGAACTTGTGGTATCATATTTAAATCACCTAGTGTTGACAACACATATCTTATTCACTCTCTAATGCCAATGCCTAGTGATGATGATACCAATACTGAAGTAGAGTCTGATCATAGCATTTATGAAGACTCACCAATACCAACATGTTTGACCTACATGCCATTTATACCATTACCTTAGTTATTCAACATAATCCACTTCTTCTATATCACCCTCAACTTATAGCCTAGGACCAACAAGAATCCATAATGCTTGTAGATTAATTTGAGAATGATGAGGCCTTTTGCAATTTTCTAGGCCTAAGGGATAATGTTTCGTTGGGAGACCATAAACAAGGGTTCTCTATCAAACTATATCCTACAACCTATTTTGGAGAGTGGGTGAACACCCTTCTAAAAATAAAATATTAAAACATTGAGGTCTGAGATTGAAAACCTCTTTGAGGCACTTTTGGAATAGGGTAAAAGTAAAGAAAAAGGCCAATATTTTGATGAAAACCTATTTTAGGTTTTATTAGATGTGAGTATTCACCTTTCTTCTAGTGAAACTCAAGACACCACAAATGATGAACTTGTTTTTGGTTCCAAGTTTAGTTCCATAGAAAAACATGACTTCGATCGAATTACCCAAGAATTTCTAATAGTATTTGTAACATAACCATCCCTACCATTGGGAGATTTAGATTCATATTTTTTAGAATAACTTGAGGAACTAGTCCAACTAAAGGAATTTATAGTTGTAGGATAATTTACATCATTACCAACCATTCTATAATATGTCTTGACTTTCCTCATATAAGATACTATAGAAGTCAACAATGGGACTCTAGACAACTTAAAATGGATAAAATTAGGCACATCCCTCATTGAGGAGGAATGTGAAATATTTATAACCCTTTTGAGAGAATTTTTTGAAATTTTTTCTTGGGCCTATTCATACATGCCAAGTTTGGACCCTACCTTGTTTGTATACCACTTTATTGTACATCCTGATGCTAAACCTATGAATCATAAATTGTGCAAGATGCATCTTTGTATTAGTAAAGAAAGAGTTAGAAAAAATATTAGAAGTGAGATGAATCTAATTTATTGACTACTTAAAGTGGATCTCAAATTTTGTTCTTGTTAGTAAGAAGCTAGAAGAAATTAAAATCTAAATTGATTTTAGAGATATAAACAAGTCCTACCCTAAATATGACTTCCCTCTACCAAATATTGACATGATAGTTGACTCCATAGTGGGGTATGAAATGCTTTCACTTATGGATAGTTTTTTAGGATACAAACAAATATATATTATATTAAAAGATCAAAACAAAATAGCATTCGTCACTCCATGGAGAAAAATATATTATCATCTTATGCCATTTGGCCTCAAAAATGTTGGGTCCACATACCAAAGAGCCATGAACATCATATTTCATGATATGATGCATGACATTATTTAAGACTATGTTGATGGCATATTGGGTAAATCAAAGACCTATGTTAATCATCCAACTAAATTATGATAAATATTTGAGAGGCTTCATGAATACAAAGTTAGACATAATCCTAAGAAGTGAATTTTCGGTGTCACTTCAAGAAAATTGTTAGGCTTCATCATCTCTCATCAAGGCATTAAAGTTAAACATACCAAAGTGCAAGCGATTAACAAGTTTCTAAAACCTTCTAATATGAAGTAGGTTCATAGTTTCTAGGGAAATATCTAGTCTATCAGATGCTTTATATTGTAGTTAGCCAAAAAATGTCATCTATTTACACACATACTAAATAAAGGTGTCACATTTCATTAGAATTAAAACTATCATAAATCCTTCTAGCACCTAAAGAAATATATTTCAAATCCAATTATTTTGTTACTACCTATTCCAAGAAAGTCATTTCTATTGTACTTATCTACCATGGAGAAAGCCATGGTGGCACTTCTAGCTCAACATGATGACAATGGAAAACAACATGTTGTGTACTACTTAAGATGTACATTGGTCATGTATGAACATAACTATATGCCAATAGAAAAATCTTATTTATCTATGGTCTTTATATCCCAAAAGCTATGAAATTACATGCTTAACAACAAAACCATAGTTATTTCTAGATTACATATATTTAAGTATCTACTATCTAAGATATCTTTATAAGGCCATATGGCTAAATGGATCATGCTTTTGAATGAGTTTAAGATCAAGTATGTCCACCAAAAGGCTATAAAGGGACAAGTACTTGTAGATCAAATTATTGAATCTCCCCTTGTAGATACAAAATCACTCACTTTTCAATTCCCAGATGAGTCCATCATGACCATCATTGAAACACCTCATGAGGGGAAACACTAGAAGATATATTTTGATGGATCATTAATATCACATGGATCAGTGATAGGCCTATTATTTATTACACCATAGGTGGATCTTATCCCTAAATCATTCTATATCAGTTTCTCTTATACTAACAACATGGCTTAATATGAATCACTTATTGTAGGGATTCAACAAATAGTATAATGGAATATTCAAAATATCAAGGTTTATGGTGGTTCTCAATTAATCATTAATCAAGATACAAACCACTTTCAGACCAAAGATGACAAGTTGGTATAATACAAGACCATGATTAACATTCTCAAAAAATAGGTTACCAACATATAATTTAAACACATACCAAGGGCCAGAAATAGGATATAAAATGCCATGGCCACCGTTGGTTCTTTGATCTACCACATAGACAAGGAAAAATAATATCAATTCCTCATTGAAAATATTCTAGCATCTACTCATGAACCTTCAACCATCATAATTATCTATGATATTATTGGTCCCAACTCTATATGGTATTCAAACCTCTTTAACTACATACATGACCATATCATGCCACTAGATGTATCACATAAATAATAAAATGCCTTTACCCACCAAGCCTCATGCTATACCTTACTTGGCCCAACCCTTTACCACCATAAATTTGATATAGCTTTACTTCATTTTTTAAATTAAATAGATGTAACATTATCATTACAATAATTTCATAAAGGATTACATTGATCCCACATAAGTGGGTTTGTCCCATCTAAAAATCTCATACGTAATGGTTACTATTGGCCAACTATGGATACATATGATATCAACTTGTGTTAAAAGGTGTGATAAATGTTAAAGGCATGCTAATCTAATTTATGCCTTGAACAAAATGCTAAAACTAATTCTTACATAGTGGTTATTTTCATCTTGGGGACTTGATGTCATTGGCAATATTAACCCTACCTCATATGATGGCCATAAACATATCCTTGCCTCTATAAAATATTTCACTACGTGGGTTGAAGTTATACCCCTCACTTACATTATTGAAAAATATATTTCCAAGTTCATCTTTAACAATCTCATCTACCACTATGGTATCCCATATGACATTATATCTAATAATGGTATATCATTTAAGAATAAGGATGTCAAAATGATTTATGTTGAGTACAATATCACTCAATATTTTTCTATCGCATTTTACCCACATATAATGGCCAAGAATATGCATCCAATAAAACCATTATTAACATACTTAAAAATATTTTCAATGATGTTAGCTATTATTTGCACCTCCAAATATTACACACCCTTTGGAAATATCATACTAATTACCATATTCCAATTAGAACCACTCCATATTCCCTAGTCTACCATGGACACCATTGGTTCTTTGATCTACCACACAGACAAGGTAAAAGAATATCAATTCCTCATTTAAAATATTCTAGCACCTATTCATGAACCTTCAACCATCAAAATTATCTATGATATTTTTTCTATATCTATATGGTATTCATACCTCTTTAAATACCTCATGCCATCATACCTATCACACAAACAATAAAAGGCCTTTACCCACCAAGCCTCACATTATACCTTACTTGTCCCTACCCTTTACCACCACAACTTTAATGGAAATATTCTCCAATGTTTAAATTCAATACATGTAATATTAACATTATAATAAGTTTAGGAATGATTATGTGGAGCCCACACAATTGGGACTATCTTATTTAAAAAACTCTTATGTACCAGTTACTATTGGCCAATTATGGATTCAAATGCAGCAAATTATTTTAAAATGTGTGATAAATGTCAAAGGCATGCTAATCTGATTCATGCCCTAGAAAAAATGCTAAAATTGATGCTACATAGTGGTTTTTTGCATCATGGGGACTTGATCTCATTGGGAAGATTAACCCTACCTCATTTGATGGCCATAAATACATCCTTACCTCTAAAAAATATTTCACTATGTGGGTTGAATCTATACCCCTCACTTAGGTGACTAGAAATAGATTTCCAAGTTCATCTTTAACCATCTAATTTGTCACTATGGTATCCCATCCGACATTATCTATGATAATGGAAGATCATTTAAGAACAAATATGTCAAAATGCTTTGAGTTGAGTAAAATATCACTCATCATTTTTCTATCGCATATTACCCATAAAGTAATGGCCAAGTAAAGGCATATAATAAAACCATCATCAACATCCTTTAAAATATTGTCAATGATTTTGGTCATGATTGGAACCTCTAAATATTCCACAC
The DNA here is from genome assembly GCA_037957365.1 of Torreya grandis. Taxonomy (NCBI): domain Eukaryota; kingdom Viridiplantae; phylum Streptophyta; class Pinopsida; order Cupressales; family Taxaceae; genus Torreya; species Torreya grandis. The sequence goes on from JARHVA010009350.1 coordinate 266,657, forward strand.
CCTCTAGGCATATTTCAGTAATTACCATACTCCAACTAGATCCACTCCACATTCCCTAGTCTATGGCATTAAGGCCATTCTTCCCACTGAGGTCAAGTTTCCTTCTCTATGTATCTCATTGAAACACATCCTAGATGATGAATATTACATATTAGTTTTCCTAGAAAACTAGAGTTACTTGATGAAAAATGCATGACCACTATCAACAACCTTCAAGCATACCAAAATAGACTATGTGGCTACTATAACTAGTGGGTTAAGAATACAGAGTTTAAATTTGGTGACCTTATGCTTAAATAAAACCAAAATAACATCACTTCAAATAATAAAGAGAATGTAAATTTCAAACCCAATTAGATAGGCCCATATATCATTGTTGTAAATTATGGATCTAGAGAATACAAGATCACTACACTAGATGGAGATAAAATTGATGAAATGATGAAAATCATAAACCTCAAGTGTTACTTTGCTTAAGAGACCTGAAGTATTATGTATGAGGCATGTCTATATTGTATTGTAATAATGTCATCTTCTTTGTACCATATCATATACCATTATACCATACCTTCCCTATTGACCAAATTTATTTTTACCCTTCCTCCCCAACCCTTTGACCTTTGTTCCATTTCGTTAGTTCTTTGAGAACCTTCAGTAGGAGGATTCAGACCTAGTTTTATCAGTTGATTTAGTAATTCTAAATAGAGGCCATATCTTGGACTAGTATGACACGAGTTTGGTAGGTACATCCTTCATTTATTATTTCATTTCATTACAAGTGTTACTGATTATAACCTCCTTTTGGAAAATTAGTATCCCACTCCATGTTACAAATTATAAATTACTTTATGAAAATTAGTATCATTGACCTATGCCCATTATTTCATAATTATATGGGAGAATTAGGAGAAACACCTTTATCATACAATGTTGCATCACCTTGCCATTCCTATTTTCATACCATACCATTTGCCTAATCCATGAACTTGTTGCTACCTATTTGTATTCTTCTACTATAAGGCATAACTATAGTGACTTGAGGTCCTAACAAGACTATGTAGGTAGTTCTCAATTCATTTTGAGGTTATCTTAATCACCCTTTTACCATGCTCTAATTATTTTTGGAGCAATTTAAAGTTTTACCACTCTTTCCATTTTATGATTTGGACCATTTAGTATCTCATAATTATTGATCAAGTTTATATGCTTAAAAAATTCTAAAAAAAATTATAAATGATCTACATAATCATAAAAATCATAAAATCATGAAAATTAGCTTGAAATCTCCATGTGAGATTTAAAGCCATCAAATTTTTTGGGATGTGCCATCTTTTTTGTTCATTTTATTTCTAGACTGCCTTGGTCTATTTCCTCCCATTTATGGGATAACCACATCATCCTAATGTCTTTAAATACTATGTGGTCATCACTTGGATACATGGGGTATCTCAAGTTATCTCGGTCACACCTTCCTTTCTTTTTGGTTACTTTTTTACCTTAAGAATCCTATGAACCCTAACTATTTTATAAGTAACCACTTGTCATTTAGTTCCCCATATTCATTGGACTTAAGCCTTATACTCTCATTGTTTTGAGATTCTCTATTGTGTACATTATGTATTCAAGCTTGATATATTAATGACCACTAGAATTCATCTTACACTCTCACCATTTTATGATATCATTCCCATATTTCTTTTACAACACAATCAAATTTCCCTCTCATAATTTTATTCTATCCCATATTTTGGGAGAACTACATTTGGCCTAAAATTCAGGTTGGAACTTGTGTCCATAGAACTATTTAGGCAATATCCACTTGCCTAGTGCATCTAGAGTCAGCTCAAGTACCCCTTACTTTTATTCTATTCTACATTTGGTCTACTTTTTTTTATTGTCTCCTATAGCCTAGAGGTAATATTTATCATATTGTTTGTGTTGTTACTTACCTATCACTTAGGGATAACCTTTAGTCAATTTTTATTACTCTATTTGCACTAACATTGTGATTAACCATTATTTATGTTTATTTCATTTTGTTTTCATTATTTTTTCATGTCTTTATTTTATGTTTTTGGTGTTTTGTTTTTTTGTGTTTTTGTTTATTGTTGTGTTGTGTTTGTTTATTTGGTTTCATTGTTCTACCTTGACCTAGTATATATGTGTTCATTAGGTGATTCCTTGTGAATTATATTTAGTTATATCCATATTCATACATCAACATTTTCATCATGGTTTTTCTCATTAGTGCATTATTTTCAATTGTTTATTGTGTGAGTCCTTATGCATTTTTTGGTTATGTTATCATGGTGTTTTATATCATGATGCATACCATCATGTGCTAAAAAAAAATCATCTCAAAAAATCTTATAGACAATGAGGTTTTGATACTTCTCGTTGGTTACCTAAAAAATTACCAATCTATCCAACTCATTTCCCAAATATAGAGTAATTAAATCATGAAATAACTTTTATCCTTAATAGTTAAAACATGCATATCCATACTAGCAGGTTGCCAAAATTCATATTTCTCCTATGTACTAGTTTACTCTTAATCTATGAGTATGGATTTAGTAATTGAGCCCCCTTTTACAATTTTCCATATTGACCCACCCATAGTGCTAATGATTATAAATACCTTTGGGAAAATCAATGTGTTTTAACCCAAAATATCAAGCCAATTATTATAACTACCTTTGGTCAAATCATTATGTTTTGATCTATCTAGATGATAATGAATATAATGACCTTTAGGAAAATCATTGTCTTTATCCACCCAAATAGGGCATGTTTTCATGTGTTGATGATTATAACCACCTTTGGGCAAATCATTATCTTTATCTGCTCATCTGGGCCATTTTTTCATTCCACCAATGATTCTAACTACCTTGGGGAAATTCATTATTTTAATTTTTCTAATCATTATAACCACCTTTGGGAAAATCATTCTATTTTTACCTTACTATGTTGATGATTATATGCACCTTTAAGAAAATCATCCTTTTTATCTACCCAATTTTGGAATCTTGTTGTACCACTGATTATTACCACATTTGGGAAAATTAGTCTTTTCCACCCCCTTTACCTTTTAGGTCACATCATTTTTCTTCTTTCAAGGGATCAATCACTGACATTTTTTTTATTGTTCCCTCGAGGTGGAATCCATGGCTCATCCACTCTTATTAGGGTATTAGGCATAAAAGACCTTTTCATTATTTGAGAATACATTACTATGTCTATAGCTAGTAATGCCTTCTTAAATAAGGGAAAACTATAGACACTCAATTATAGCCATAACTAGCTTCTGACTAGATTTTATATTAATTTCTATCAAAAATCACAAATTAATCCTAAGAATCACTAAACACCAATTTTTTTCTACACATCATTTATCAATGCTCAAAATCATGTTTAGGCATCCCTATTTGGGGTACTATCTTGTATGCAATAATAACCTCTCACAGATTCATCTTCAATCACCTTATGACCTAACAACTAGTAGTTTGGTCTATGGACCCATTAAGTGGGGTAATTGATCAAATCTTAAAAGGGATAAAATGATAATCAAAATTAATCACCTAATTAACCAAATTAAATTCTTAGCTAAATTATCCATTTACAAATAATGAATATCTGAAAATGGAAATTCTAAAATTTAAAATATCAACTCTTTTCATCATTACCTATATGAGTTGTCAAGCTATTCCAAAATGTCTCAAAATATATAATTTAAGATCCATGCATAGTAATTGAAAATCATACTTACATGAAAAATTTTAACTCAATTGTAGTTAGCCTCAACTCACCTAGGGTTAGTTTGAACCCATTCCATGTTTAAACTCAACCTTAACTCACCTTGGGTGAGATTTAATTTTTAAGGATATAAATATAAGGCCATACCTATTAATCAATAATATTTTTTGTGTGTAATATTATTATTCCCAAATATATTCAAAGCTTTGATAGTGTAGTGTTATTATGTAGGATTTCCCACATAAGCTTCATTATAAAAAGGTTACCATGCCAAATTCATAAGCTATCAACCAAGCCAAGGTGACAAAGAAAGAAGGAACAAATGGAGATTCATTGATAAAGACATATTGATTCACAAATGGAGCAAGCCACTTTATCAGACCATTTTAAGGAAGGTAAAATAATAGTTTTTTTTAGGTTCTAGTTGTGTTTTCATTTACACAATTTTTACCTATGCTCCCCTAGTGACTAGGTAGTGTCAAGTGTTTAATATGTTATTTTGATTTTATTTTATTAGACTAACACTATACTAACCTCCCCTCTATATATTCATTATTCACATGTGGTAATATGGCATTGTTAGCCTCAGGTTAGTGTCATTAAACACTATGTTCCCTATCTAATGGCTTTATTTCTATAGAGTTTACCTCTTTATTTTGATACAGGAAGGTGTGTCTATTTTTCCTTCAACTTTGTGTGCGTTTCCAAGGTATGATTACCTACTTAAATCACATAAATTTTTATCTTTCACTTGAAACCTTATTTCCAATTTTAATGATAGAATTAGGTTTTTAAAAGGGGAATAAATGGTGGTTAGGCTAACCCTAACTACTTGCTATTTAATTACTGAGTTTTGCTTACATATCTAATACTTTAAAGAGGTAATTAAAACCACATGTATTTCTCCCCATTAGGTAAATGTTTGAAATTATTCTCATTAAATGTATGTAACCTCTTACGTAGCTCTTGATACTTGGAAATTGAAAATTTTGGCTTGAATATTGAGTTATTCAAAATTGATAAATACTGGATCCTAGTGACTAATTGACAAATTTGGAAGAATAAGGTAGTCCTCTTGAATGTGCATGCGTTTGAATATGTTTGATAAGTTCTTTTTATATGGGTAATATACTTACAACTATTTTATATTTATATGAGACTCTTTACATAATTTATCAAGCTATTAACATACTATAAAGATGGAATAACCCATATGAATGACTTTTATTTTAAATATGATTGTTTCTTGTCATAGAATGAACTTTTCAAACATAGGTTATACCATTAGACAATATGCTTTGATTATGATGTTACTATATAAGAGATAAAGACATTGATATAATGATATATAGATGTCTAATTATGATAATTAGCTATATTGACATAGACTATGATATTTATTTTAGGTGACTAAGAGAAAAATTGGAAGGATAGACCCATATAAGGCATGAGGATGTGAGAGAATGTTGAATGAGAGTCATGTTTATATGCATAATTAATTTTGAGTGAAGGTAAGTCCAAATTGACATTAACAAGTATTAGTTACTAGATTTTAGTGTCTTCATAGGGTAAAAACTTGGATCATATAAACCTCTAAATATCCTCAACCTTCACTATGGCATAATCAACATGCTAAATCAAGTCAGCATAAATATAGTAATGTCGATATCCTTTAAGATAAATAAGTAAATATTTATGAGTATCATAACTTCAAGTAAAATATATGCATTGATTAAAATCTTCATAAGAAAACAACCATTAAATGAGGTTAGAATAATATAACATCCCATGAAAATTTTTACTAGGTTCAACCATTAGTACTTTTCACAACATGTGGGCCACTTTATAATTATGTGTATGTCATAACTTAAATCAAAATCCCAATAGTGATACTAGAAATTTAATTATATAATAATCATTTATAACATCAAATAATATTTATGAATTTGAATAAAATAAAAATAATAAGGTTTCCAAGAAACATTCCACCCAAGAGGATTACCACAACCTTTCAAATAAAAATAGTCACAAATAAAAAGAGATCCTACTAGTATTTGGGCCCATAACCTATCAATTTAAATATATTATAAATTAAATAATCCTAAGTTTCATAAAATCATTAATAGCCAAAAAAATCATACATCTATACAAGTAAAACATTAGGACATAGACTTGTGAAAGCATTCAAACAACTCTTGTTTGCTCTAGTACATACCAAAAAAGTATTACTCAAAGAACTCAATTAAAAAGGCACAAAAGTATATTATTATTTCATCCTAAATTGAGATGGATCAATATAGTATAGGGTTAATAATATAAAAATGAATAAGTAGAAGGGTGATAAATAAACCTATAAGAGGCTAATTAATTGTAACTTAGATAAATAATATTCTAAATTTAAATGTTTAGATATGTTAAATATATTAATTAAAACTATCAATTGTTATTCTAATAAACAAAAAAATAGTACTCAGTTGGTTTACTATGCACATGAAGATATGATATATAACAAGATAGAATTTGATTGGATCTAGATTCTAGATTAATCATCATATTCTATAAATTTCCACTCTATGGCCTCAAACACTTGTATTGGATCTAGATAGTTGTGTCAACACACCTATCTAACTTGGACATAGGTGTCTAATATATAATATATATTAGATATAGATAAACACCTATAACCTTCTAAGGTTTTTTCACCTTTGCTCTCATGTACTCAGATCTCACTCATAGGTTGTTGCTCCTTATAAAATGATCAAACCCAAGTTTTTCAAATTCATAGTGACTATGGAAAAAATGGGTCAGGGGGCTCATGGTGTCAAGCTAACCCAAATAACCATCTTTTAATGGATTTTTACTACATATCCAATACTTTGAATATGGCCTCATACTTATATATTTATCCCCTACATATTGGCTTGTGTGTTCATAATGATGCAATGTGTGATAAGTAAGTACATAGAGTGACAACTTTTAACTTGTAAAATGTGGCTCATGAGATACTCCTTCAGTACTTTAGACCTGCATAGATATTTATCATATGCCTAATATGTACATTAAGATTAATAGGGTGAATTTTCTCATTTGAATGCTTGATTGAGTGCTTTTGATAAGTTTCCCTTTGAGCTGTTAGGTGTGTTATGAATGAGGATTGATCATGCATATATACTAATCCTTGTAATAAATATCTCACATTTAATCACTTAGGATACCCATAAGGACATGTTATAATTGAAAATTTGATGAATTTAGGTCACTAGACACTTATTTTGGCATTGGTCACTTGCATTAATTTAGGCATATGGCTAAGATGTAAATGTCTAGGAAGTTAGAAAATATGTAAGGTCTAAAACTTGTAAAGGATGATAATAATCAAGGTTATAGAATTTTGATTAGCATAGAAGGCCTAGTCACTAGAATAACATATGGTCATACTAATAAATAAACAATATGCATAATAGATAACAAATGTGAGCCTTTCAATGGTGTGAAGTCTAGGAACTAAAATGTACATCCATGAGAGATATTTTCCAAGTACATAATAATGAGTGCTATATAATTCAGATTTCGTATCTACATTTACCCCATTAATTTAGTAATGAAATTTCTTTTTTAAAGGAAAATAAATGTGCACCTAGGTGTGTATAACACACCTTGTCTTTGTGTGAGTCTGTATACACCAAAATTTAGTCAAGAAAACATAAGTACTATTCCTTTTATATCTCTTGTATTTATAATCTCTTAATGTTGAATAAAATTTTTATTTACATGTGTAATTTTAGTCTTTTATCACTCTTTTATGCTTATATATCTCTCTTTTCATAGTCTTAATTCTTCCATGTCAGTCCTTGATAAATGCATAGGTGTCCTTGGCCATTCTTATGTGTCATTCTTCTATTTTGTATATTTTAAATAACATCATTACATTGGATAGGAAAACACTACTCTAGTGTTCATTCAAATGTTGTTTTCCAATGCACATTTCAGAGAGTTTTTTGGGTCCCTTTTCTTTTGGGTCTCTTCTTATGAGCATTTTAACCTTTTTTGAATGGGTCAGCACAAAAATAAGTTTTTCAAATTAAAAATTATGAATCTTGTATTTAATGGGTTCCCTAATGCATTTTACATCCAACACTTATATATTGACACTAACTAATAAAATAATATCAATACATAAGAAGCTCAATATCTACATATTTATGAACTACTTATATACCATACATAGATTCCATGCTTAGACAAAGAGGAGGGCTTAGGAAAAAAGTGTTTTAGATAAGCATCATGTTTAGTTAATTATTCATATTCTCTAAGGGATAACTACATCAACATAAGGTCCCTATCATTGGGGATATGTAGGCAACACTTAAGATAGCATGGATTTTTAGGATAGCTCAAACATATCCCACATTCCCCCATGTTTTCTCCTTTTCAATTTTAACTTTACATGATTCTTATGTGCATGAATCCATTAGGATTTTGGAGAGAATGAGACAAAATGTAGGTCTAAACTTTTGAACACATGTCTATGATAGAATATCTTGTAATTAAAATAAGTTTTCTTAGACTTATAGGTCTTAGTTCAAATGAA